>JAJPUD010002519.1:271796-292991 GCA_023553655.1 Myrmecobius fasciatus
AGAGAGAGAGAGAGAGAGAGAGAGAGAGAGAGAGAGAGAGAGAGAGACATGCACATGCTTGCACTTATTTAGGTCTAGATTGCATTTTCATCAGAACATAAAACTCCTCATGTTAAAAACTTTCTTACTAATAATAGTAATAACTAGCAAAATGTAGCACTTTGAGGGGCTCTAAGTATTATTAATATATTCTTACTTAATAATTCTGGGCAATTGGGCAATTCTTGTGTAAATTATAGTCTTAGAGGTTGAAAAACTTGCCTATGGTCACAGAGCTAGTATGGTGTCATATATGACACAAAGTCAGGTTTTTCTTTCTTCAAGACCAGCCCTCCATCCACTTTGGTATACTGTTTCCCAGTAACAACTTGTACATTGAGAATGGAGAGATTGGTCTAATTCATATGAAACCAGCTTGGAATGTGTGATTGTGTCAATATACAGTTTGGAACTGAAGTTTACCTTAATATTAAAGTGAGAATGAAAGTTTACCCCCCAAAATCTATTACTCAGATTTTTGCTGGTTTAGTTTGATAATATCATGAATCTCTAGGTAGAAACAAGTGACATGTAGTAAGTCGCACTGATGAAAAATCCAGCTTGAATGACCCTGAACAGATTATTTAACTTCCCAGAATCTCCATGAAACTTTTTATAAATTAAAGAACAATTAATTGCCTTACAAAACAGTATAACTGAAAGAGAAGGTGGGTTCAGCATGTGATGAGAACAAAACTTGACAAGTGGACATCCAGAGCACTCCACTGACATTCTCAGAAAGTGAAGAGAAAGTGAGGATGATCTCCTGTATGTTGGATGGACCCCCTATAGTGAACTCTTCAGAAACCATGAACTGAATTAAATAGGATGGGCAGGCAAAGGTGGATTGTGATCTGTACTCAGCACAATGCTTGGCACATAGTAGGTGCTTAATAAATGCTTATTGACTGACTGCATCATTGAAAGGAATGTGTCCATTGATAACATCATAGATTCATTAGAGTATTTGAATGTGTAAAATGATTTTCAAACTTTAAAGCCTTATATAAATGTATATTGTTATTATGGGAAATAATGGCTATAAGATAAAAAAATTTGATTGCACTAAAAGAAAGAAAGATTATCCCCTTTAAAAAAGAAAAACAATGATATGTCTTAGATGATTTAGTGTAGAAAGTAACTCATGTCTAGAATCATATTCTGAAATTATTTTCCACACAAATTATGACCTTCAATAAAGGGAAAGGAGAATGACATTACAGTATTTTATAAAAGGAGTCAGCATCATCATCATGTGATTAAATTTCAAACATGATTGGTACCACTTAGAAGGGTAGTGGTTAGAATTGATGCCGGAATGAATAGGACATGTGACTGGTGATTATCTATTCAATACATACTAGTGATGGAAGGGAATAGAAATGAAGATCGCCTACCGACCTTATTTTATAGATGAAGAAACTGAAGCTCAGAAAAATTCAATGACTTGCCCAGGATCACACAGTTTGTTAATTAAAGGGTTCCAATTCTGTATCATAACATATTGTGCAATATTCCAAGTATAAGAGAAGCTTATTATTGACCATATAGACGTGAAAGGTCATGAATGTTTTTACAGAGAGGAAGACAGTGACTTTTTTCTCTGGTGTTAGTATTTGTTTCTGGACTTTTTCCTATCCCATCCACTTGAAAAAAGAACCAAAGAATCTTAGGGTTTAGAAACTTCAAGAGTTGTTGGTAGTTTTCTTTCTTTCTTTTTTTATTAAAAGCTTTTTACTTACAAAACATATGAGTGATTTTTCTACATTGACCTTTGCAAAACTTTTTTTTGTTCCAAGCTTTTCCCCTCCTTCCCCCCACCCCCCACCCCTAGATGACAGGTAATGTAATACATGCTAAATCTGTTAAATTATATGACAAATCCAATATATGTATACATATCTCTACAGTTATCTTACTGCACAAGAAACATCAGATCTAGAAAGAGAGAAAAAAAAACAACCTAAGAAGGAAAACAAAATGCATGGAGATATTCACAGAAAGCGTTAAAATGCTGTGATGTGGTCCACACTCAGTTCCCACAGGCCTCTCTCTGGATGTATATGACTATCTTCATCGCTGAACAATAGGAACTGGTTTGAATCACATCATTGTTGAGGAGAACCATGTCCATCAGAATTGATCATCGTATAGTCTTGTTGCTGTGTATAATGTTCTGCTGGTTCTGCTCATTTCACTCAGCATTAGTTCATGCAAGTCTCTCCAGGCCTCTCTGAAATTGTCCTGCTGGTCGTTTCTTACAGAACAATAATATTCCATAACATTCATATACCATAATTTATTCAGCCACTCTCCAATTGATGGGCATCCATTCAGTTTCCAGTTTCTAGCCACTACAAAAAGGGCTGCCACAAACATTCTTGCACATGTGGGGCCCTTTCCCTCCTCTAAGATCTCTTTGGGATATAGGCCCAGTAGAAACACTGCTGGGTCAAAGGGTATGTACAGTTTGATAACTTTTTGAGCATAGTTCCAGATTGCTCTCCAGAACAGTTGGATCCATTCACAGTTCCACCAAAGTTGTCAGTTTTCTTGAAAAGTAGATGCTGCCTGCAAGCAGTTCAGCAATTGCAGTTTAGCTTAATTGACTATTGTATATCTGAGGAAAACTTCTGACAGATGTGACCCTTGATTAGCAGAAAATAAAGTTCCAAAAAAATCAAAACCCAAAGGCAATAGCTATCCTGAGGAACTCTTGCTCTGAACTGCAAAGAAATTGGATAGGCAAAGCAAAGAATTTACTGCTAAAGCAGCTCCACCTAAGCCTAAGGTATCTTGTAGAGCTCTATCCTGCTTAGATATTGGACTCTGCCGAATTCCAGGTAGCCAGGTCACTGTCATACCAAGGAATCCCTAATGCGTTCACCAGGGAATTCTGCTTTCCTTGGTGAAAGAGTAGGAGAAAAGTCAGAGAACAGAACTCTAAAGAAAGGTACTTGGTACAAGCATTTATGGACTAACTGGAAAAGCCCTCCAAGTCACCTGAATCATCCAATGAAGTTACTAACAAGTGTCCTGGAAGGATAAAAACGGTTTCTTCTCTTCTGATACATGTGGAGTACTTTCTATATTAACTTCCCTTACAATAATCTTGTGTGGCCAGTGAAAAAGTTGACTAAAATCTGGTGACTTATACCTTATAGAGCTTAGCAGAGTTGTCACACCAATGATTATAGCCATCCCAGACTTTATCAATGCAGTGGGTCATTCAGCTTAGCCCCAAGCAAGTCACATGGAACTTGCAATTTCCTAATGCCTTTTCCTGGGAAGGCAGAGACTATTCAGGAACAGTTTGGTCTTCTCCCAGGAAACCTCCGCTATTCTTCCCCAGAACTACTTGAACTTTTGATATTATCAATCTTGCTGACAAAGACTTGAAAGAGGCCCTATTTCCTGAGGATATTGATGTCTATCACTGCATTGATAGAATTGTTGACTAAACCAGACTAGGCCAATGGCAGAGGCCCTACATCAGATTGGGGCTCATATAATGGAAAAGGGATGGGAGATCAACTTTTAGCAAATCCAGGGTCCAGCCAGCTCAGTCAAGTTTTGGAGAATACACTAAATGAAAAGAACCCAGGTAATTCTAGATGCAGTCTAAAACATGCTATTGACATTCAGCAATGCATCTAGCACTAGTAGTGAACATCAGTAGCAATATAGACTCCAGAAAAGTGACTAATGATGTAGTCATAAGCAGAGTGGGCAATAATGGGGGCTAGCAGTAGATAGCATTATTAATAGCATTCATGAGCAATTTGCCAGTCTATCCAGAAATTGAGAATGCAAGTCTCCATGTTCTCTGTTAAGCCAATGGGCCCTTCCTTCCAAGGATATGGCTCCAGAGGTTCAATGCTTTGCTTGGTTCATACTTAGCATATAAGATCTTATCTACAATGATTTCTAGGCAGTAGTCATGGGTCTAGGGCCTGGAGTGAACAAGACAGGACAATTAAAGGCTTTCCTTTTTGGAGTTAAAACTAATGGAATAATCTTGCCAATCCCTCCCTTTGCTTACAATTATTTGCGTAGCATATTAGTTCCCAGCAGAAAAATCATATACTCTCTGCTGAGCTCAGTTACCAGGCTGATGACCTTATGAGAATGTCAGAAAGGAGAATTGAGTCTAATGTCATTCTGAACATTGATTCTTCTACCCAACAGCACTCCTTATGCCAATCTGAGCACTCACCTCTGAAAAACCAGTAGAGCATGATCTTGAAAAGACACGCATCTACTGATCAGGGTCTGCTGTCCACTGCTTGGAAGCCATGATACAAAATGAATGGATGCCATTGTAAGAAAGGGGAAGGATCTGTAGACTACCATCTTCTTGAATTCAATCTCCAATTTACCTAATGAGGTAAATAAACATATTTATTTGGATGAGAAAGTCCAAGAAAAAGAAACTAAGGAATCAGAGTACCACTATTAACTCTTTTTTTCCCCCATCCCTTACCCCAGCTGGAGCATCAGGACTAATAACAATAATGATGATGATAATAACAGCTTTTTGCTTGTATCATGTTTTTTCATTTGCACAACACTTTATAGTCAATCTCAGATGTGTGAGATAAGTGGTGTAAGCAATATTACAACTATTTTTAAAGCTACAGAGCATGCCTTTGAGGTCATTCCATGGGCTTAGGTAAATGGGTAAATAACTCTTTTACACAGAAGATATATACATCCTTACTGTTTTATTTTGGCATGGAATATCTGAAAAACTTTCACTGTGCTTTACATCAATGTTACCAGATAGATTTTGATGTGCAAATAAGTATTTCTCTTAAGCAAGCCTATCTAATCCATGCCTCTTTTGTGTTTTGGATCTCTTGAATAGTTTGGTGAAGACTGTGCACTCCTTCTCCCCAAAATATTTAATAATCGAAATGCTAGATTACAATTTAGAAGTAAGTGAAAATAAATATAATTGTGTGTGTGTGTGTGTGTGTGTGTGTGTGTGTATGTTTTCCCCATCTAAATTCACATACTTCCCCTAAAATCTATCCATGGACTGATCACAAGTTAAGAACTGGTCCAATCAGACATCTGACCAGTGACTTTCACTGTGACTTCACCAGTGACACTGTTAAAACCATAGATCAAAGAATATAAAAAGGCTGCTATACACGTGTCACATAGAGATAATTAAGCAGACATATTTTTAGCCCATTAGGATTATACAGTATAATTTTATATCTCTTATAAGAAAAACATTCTGAAGTTGACCATTCCTTTTTTTTTATTAAAGCTTTTTATTTGCTTAACATATATATGGGTAGTTCTTTAGCATTGATCTTTGCAAAGCTTTCTGTTATAAATTTTCCCCGCAGTCCCCTCCCCTCCCCTAGAGACCATTATTTATTTATTTATTTATTTTGCTTTTTGCTGAGGCAATTGGGGTTAAGTGACTTGCCCAGGGTCACACAGCTAGGAAGTATCTGAGACCAGATTTGAACTCAGGTCCTCCTGACTTCAGGGCTGGTGCTCTAACCACTGCGCCACCTAGCTGCCCCAAGACCATTATTCTCAATATGAATAATAATGCTCATTCATTTTCCTCCAGTTACTAAATTCATTTTCCTAAAACACAATATCATGCCATTCCTTTAGTCAATAAAATCCAGGTGCTTCCTATTGCCCCCTAGAGCAAATAGAAAATGTGATGTTTAACATTCAAGGCCCTTCATTATTTAGCTTTCTTTTACCTTTCACTTTTTTTTTTTTTTTTTGGTACTTTACTCCTTGATACATACTATTTCATTCAGTGACCCTGGCATCCTGGCTTTTCCATGTACTAAACTTTCTATTTCTCAGTTCTAGGGATTGATTTTCTCTGGACTTCCATGTCTGGAGTGTTCTTCCTCCTTTACTTCAACTATTTATCTCCCTGGCTTCTTTTGAATCCCAACAAAAATCTTATCTCCTACAGGAAGTCTTCCCCAACTACTCTTTATTCCAGTGCTTTCCCTTTGCAAATTGTTTCCCATTTATTTTATATGTAGGTTGCTTTGCAATTTTGTTGTTGTTGTTGTTTTCATGTAAGCACCTCAAGGGCAGAGACTAGCTTCTTTTTTGTATCCCCTAATACCTAGCATATAGTAGGCATTTAATAAATGTTTATTGAATTGAAAATTTGAATCATGAGAGGTAACTGTTGAATAGTGAATAGAGAACTGGCATCAGAGTGAGAAATTTTTGGATTCATGCTTCTGATATGCATTTTCTATGTGATCCTGGATAAATCACTTAACTTCTCAGTGCCCCAGACAATTCTCTAAAATTATATGTAGCAGAACAGGTCCCACAGGCCTTGGAGAAGGATGTCAGGATGTCCCAAAAATATCAAATCACAGGTGTGGTTAAAAAAAGAGTTAATATGATTGTGTATTATTATTATTGTTATTATTTGCTGAGGCAATTGGGGTTAAGTGACTTGCCCAGGGTCACACAGCTAGGAAGTGTTAAGTGTCTGCCATCAGATTTGAACTCAGGTCCTCCTGATTTCAGGGCTGGTTCTCTACCTACTATGCCACCTAGCTGCCCCTGTGCATAATTTTTTTTTATTAAAAGCTTTTTATTTACAAAACATGAGTGATTTTTCTGCATTGACCTTTGCAAAAACTTTTTTTTTTGTTCCAAGCTTTCCCCTCCTTCCCCCCACCCCCCACCCCTAGACGACAGGTAAGCTAATACATGCTAAATATGTTAAATTATATGACAAATCCAATATATATATACATATCTCTACAGTTATCTTACTGCACAAGAAACATCAGATCTAGAAAGAGAAGAAGAAAAAACACAACCTAAGAAGGAGAACAAAATGCAGGGAAATATTCACAGAAAGTGTTAAAATGCTGTGTTGTGGTTCACACTCAGTTCCCACAGGCCTCTCTCTGGATGTATATATATGACTATCTTCATCGCTGAACTGGTTTGAATCACATCATTGTTGAAGAGAACCATGTCCATCAGAATTGATCATCGTATAGTCTTGTTGCTGTGTATAATGTTCTCCTGATTCTGCTGATTTCACTCAGCATCAGTTCATTCAAGTCTCTCCAGGCCTCTCTGAAATCATCCTGCTGGCCTTTTCTTACCGAACAATAATATTCCATAACATTCATATACCATAATGTATTCAGCCATTTTCCAATTGATGGGCATCCTTTCAATTTCCAGTTTCTTGCCACTACAAAAAGGGCTGCCACAAACATTTTTTGTGCATTAATTTTTAAAAGCAATTTATTGTATCCACTGGATAGTAGTGGTAGTGATAATGGCAGTAATGAAGAAAGGGAGTTATGCCATACAAAAAATGCTTAAGAGAATGGAAATATTTATTCTGAAAAAGAGAAAATTTAGAATATATATTTCCATAGATCTTCCTCTAAATATACAGATTGCAACCCATTCAAACCAATGTATCCAGTATGATTCTTGTTCATATTCTCCTGTAAATCTTCTATAGGAAGCTATGTCTACTTGAATCATTGCTTTATCCTTCCTGGATATCTTTTTCCTACTAAATGAATATGGCTAAATAAACCTCCATTTAACTGGTAAATGTTTATCAGATGTAGTAATGAGCATCTGTAATCTCTGCTTCAGAGGAGGCTGAGGATGGTGGATTGCTTGAGTTTGGGAGGTCTGTGTAATAGGTCCAAATCCAATTGGGCATCATATTGTCTGGTATCAGTATGGTAAGCCCCTGGGAATAGACTCTTACCAGGCTAAGGAGAGGCAAACTGGTTTAAGTCAGAAAAAAAGAGAAAGATAAGATTTCTGTGCAATGAGCTTTGATCTTGAGCCTGTGAGTGGTTGCTGTGCATCCAGCCCAGGGAAAAGAAGGAAACCTAGACTTTAACTAAAGGGAGATAGAGTTTCAGCAGCAACACTGTCAAATGAGCTATATGTATATGATTTTGTTTTGATCTCAGTCTATTCTGAGTCATTCCTAACTCATTATTGGGTCCATGCAGCATATTTAGTGCTTTTCTCCGTACCTTTTGATATTGCTTGGCATTTCTTTGGTGTTTTTCTCTATAAGTTTTGATATTGCTTGGTATAACCATTTGCAAAAAGGAATATCTGAAGCATCTCATCTATAAAGAATCTCTTTTGTACTTAAATATTGCGTTGGATATCTTCCATGGTGATAGCAAATACCTTTGGCAAGCATATCTTGTTTTGCTTGTTTACTTCATATATCTTGTGTTTTACTTGTTATTTATGACAATAATAATTGCTAACATCGATATAGCACTTTCAATGTTTGCAATGTATTTTAGTTATACTATCTTGGTTGATCCTCAAAATAGTACGTGAAATAGATTATTATTATATGCATTTAAAAATTAAGGAACTTGGTTTCAGCAAGGTTAAATAATTTGATATAGTCACTAAACTAGTGTCAATGAAAGGACTTGAACCCAACCCTTTTCCAACTCTAAGCCCAGAAAATTTATCTCTATGCCAACTATCTCTCTTGAAATAAAAATTTTAAAAAGAGAATAAAATACTGTGGAATTTTGTATTTTTCACAATTTTCAATTGTGTGGCTATAAAGATGTGATAGGCTTTAAATTATCCATTGTGAAAACCTGTTTATTTTTATCTAATATTGAGAATTCCCTCAATATAAGTGTAGATTATTCTCATAAAAATTTCATAGAGATGGGAAAGTAGGCATTCAACTTGGTAATTATTGATGTTTTCTCTATTAACTTTTTTTTTTTTTTTTTTGCTGAGGCAATTGGGGTTAAGTGACTTGCCCAGGGTCACACAGCTGTTACGTGTCTGAGACCAGATTTGAACTCAGGTCCTCCTGACTTCAGGGCTGGTGCTCTATCCACTGCGCCACCTAGCTGCCCCTCTATTAACTTTTTCTTGTATAACAGTGCCTATGATATTTTCCAAATGTTTGACATCCTTTTTTTCACATATCTTGAGAACTGCTCAAGACCTCAAAATTGCTTTGCCTTGACATGGATTTTAGCTGTGTATTAGGACTCCAGTATAGTTATTCTTCCTGTCTTTGTCTTCATTAGCACCATTTCTACTTCCTTATGCATTACACTGGGCTGCATCTCTGATGATTAGAGATAGCTTTAATTTTTAGGACAGTCTAACATTAAGTCAAAATTTGCCTTCAAATTTTCTGTGGTTTCTATGTATTGACCCTAGAACAGAAGTCCTTGATATCAACCAGAATAAGTCTAATATTTCTTTTACGTGAATATTCTTTAAAAACTTGAAGACAGTGTTTAGTTCTATATTCCCTTTCGCCCCAAATCCTTCTTTTCTCTAGGCTAAACACTTCTCAATTCCTTCAAATGAACCTTGCTTAAATTCTTCCTGCCTTTTTGTCATCTTCCTCTGAACGCAGAGTTGCCAACATCTAACCATCTGTGAAGCTTGGAACTATGCAGAACACTGTTCATAGATAAATGTTGATATGCTTCAAACAGGACAAAGTAGAATAGGACTGTCACTTTCTCTGAAAAGAAGCAGAGGGCCTCCAAGTTATTTTTTACATTTGGTGCAATTAATCTAGACTGACAGAATTTAATTTTAAAATATCTGGGCCAGTGCCCATTATGCCCCTTAAAATGCATTTTTCATTTAAGACTACACTGTCCTATTATAATTTTTCTTCAGGAAGGGCTATTCATTTTTATGTACATATTTATTTGGTTGTTTTTAAGTGAATGATATTATTTTTAATGGATAATAAATCATAAAGAAATTTATTTTAAAACAATTCTTTGGCCTGTGTATAATTTTTTCTTATTTAATATTTTTATCTTTTCCAGTTACAATTTTTTTACATTTGTTTTTAAAACTTGGAATTTCAGATTCTCTCCCTTTCTTCCCACTCCTGCCCTCCCATTAAGGCACATGTGAAGTTATGCAAAACATTTTCATAAAAGTCATATTATAAAAGAGAACAGATCTCCTTACACTACCTCCCCAAAAGAATCCCTCAAGAAAAATAAAGTTTAAAAAAAGTATGTTTCAATCTGTATTTAGATACAACCAGTTCTTTCTCTGGGTATAGATAGCATTTTTCATCATGTCTTTCAGAGTAATCATGGATCATTGGAATAGAAAGTCACTCACAGCTGATCATACCACAACATGACTTTGTATATTGTACATTTCATTTTGCTTGAGTGCATGGAGGACTTTCCAAGTTTTTCTGAGAGCATCCTGCTCATGAATGACATTATTTTCAGGCCTGAACTATGGAATGGATTGGGAGCAGTGACCTTTCTTTCCAATTGGGGACCATATTTTAAGAAGGGTATTTGGCAAGTTGGAGCAAAGCCAGAGAGTGGCCATATAGTTGGGGGAAATGAAGGAATATACAAAATGGTTTAAAGCAATAATGCAAAGAGAAAAAGTGAAGGGAAAATGATGGCTGTCTTCAAATATTTGAACCATAGTTTTTATAATAAATATTTATTAAATGCCTACCTACTATGTGTCATACACCGAACTAAGCACTGAACAGTCATAAGACTTAGATTTCTTCTATGTGGATGACCAATTGGAAGTTTCTAATATTCCTTCCCACCCTTTTCACTTTTCTACCCAGTTTCTGTCCACTTGCTGGTCCATCTCCAATTTGTAAAATATCTAATTCCAGAGAGCCTCAGAAACAAGGGTCAGCTCCAAGCATCCTCTTTCTCTAGGAGCCTATAAACCATAATTTGGTACTACTACAAAAGATTTCTATTGCATTATCTTCACTAAAAGGAGGAGAATAAACTGAAAAAAAAAACCCAACCCAACCTCACTTTTTCCTCTTCTCAAAGATTTGCAAATTATCATTTTTAAATGGGAGAAATTTCATACTATTTGGATAAGCAGAGAAAAAAAAATCTTTAACTTACTAAGTTACCACAAGAGATTTGAGAATTATCCAGCAGTATAAATTACCACTAACAAAACTACTTTTAAAAAGAAACTCAAGAGAAACAATAGTTTCTCTTAAAGCAAGAGGGAAAAATTTCCTGACATGACTGTATAAAATACCACAACAAATATTTGAGGCATTCATGAGAACAAGCTTTGAAAGCCTGGCTAAAGAAAAGACATATTATTTCCCAGCGCCCACATAACTATAATTGCTCTCTGGTCAATGTTTGGCATCTACATAGTCAAGACCAAAGTCTTCACACGCCTTAGCTGAGTCCCCTGATTTAAACAGAATTTCACAGTTGGAATGAACCTTGAAGACTATCTAGTATAAATAACGACTGAAAAGGAAACTCTTCTACAATATTCTTGATAATTGGTAATGCAAGCTTTCAAGAAAATTCCAATGGAAGGGAACCTACTACCTTATTTCTCTTTTAGATTCTCTAATAGGAATTTTTTTCTTATATTAAGCTTAAATTTGCCTCTTTATAACTTTTATCAACTACAGATCCTTCTTTCTTCTGAGACAAGAAAGAGAAATCTAATCTCTCTTCTTTAAGAGAACTCTTCAAATACTTGAAAACAGCTATAAATGCTCCGTAAGCCTCTCTATTTCCAGTTCCTTCTACTAATTCTCATACGACATACACTGGGTCCACTTATTTTATTTGTTTTATAATGTCATCTGGACCATCATTGCAGCAAGGCATTCTATTTCTTCCTAAAGAGTTACTATTATACTCTTTATGGCCCCTGTTTCAAATTTTTTTCCACATCTCTCTCCACTATTTCCTCTTTCATCTCAACTGAAGAGTTGGTCCTTCTCTCTGTGAAGGCAAAGCTCCCTTTGTATGTACCTTGATAGCATACCCTCCTGATTTCTCCAACAAACTGTCCCAACTATTCCCCCCTATCTCTTCTCTTATTTTCAATCTCATCTGGCTCCTTTCTTGTTGCCTTCAAATATTCCTTTTGTCTTCCTCATCTTTAAAAAACTCTTCATCCAACCTTCTTTTCAACTATCAACTATATTTCTCCTCCCCTTTGTGATTCAGTCCCCTGAAAAACTATCTACATTTACTGCTCCTACTTCCTTTCCTCTCACTTTCTTAATACTTTGCAAATTGGCTTTTAACCTCATCTTTCAACTGAAACTGCCCTCTCCAAAGTTACCAATGATGTCTCATTTGCAAAATCTAATGATCTTTCCTCAATCTTGATTTTCCTTGACCTCCCTGCAGTACTTGATATTCTTAATCACTTTCTCTTCCTAAATACTTTCTCCTCTCTAGATTTCCATGACCCTGTTCTCTCCTGGTCCTCGTCCTATCTGACCACTTCTCAATCTCCTTTACTACTAGTTCTTTATAAATGCCATAACTCTCTAATCATTTCTATCCTGATGCTCCTTTACTTTTCATGTACTGTCTCATTTGATGATCGTATTATCTTTCTTATGCTTATGCATAAGTTCTCTTATAGTATTATCTTTCTTCAAATAATTCCCAGGATTTATATATTCAGCCCTAATCTCTCAGCTGAGCTTCAGTCACTTATTGCTAACTACTTCATACATTTTAAATTAGATGTCTTGTGGGTATTTCAGATTCAATATATACAAAACAGAACTCATTTCTCCACTTTCCCCCACCAGAATCTTTCTGGTAAAGAGCACCAACATCTTCTAAGTTACCCGGGCTTGCAACTTCACTGTCACTCTTGATTCCTTATTCTCACTCCCTTACCTTTCTACCTATAAAACACTTTCTTATGCATCCCCTTCTCTCTGCTCACACAATCAAAAAGCTCATTCCGGATCTTATTACTTCTTGCCTGGTTTGTTGTAATAGCCTTCTAACTCACCTTACTGCCACAATTCTTTTCTTCACTCCAATCTATTCACCATTCAACAGCCAATATGATTTTTCTTTAATATAGATTCTTCTACATCATTCTCCTCAATGAACTCCAGTGGCTCCCCATTCCCTCCAGGATAAAATCTAAAGTTTTCTGTTTGGCATGTCAAGTTCTTATAACCTGGACTCTTTCCATCCTTCTTATATCTTACCCCCTTCCATACAATCTATAGCTATAATGGGCCTACTTGCAGTTCCTGAAACATGAACCCTTATCTTCCATTTCACTGTCTTTGCCCTAGCTATGCACTATGGTTAGAATGTTTTGCCTCTTCCTCCTGCTTCTTAATTTCACTGGCTTCCTTTAATATTCAGCTACAATATCACTTTCTGCAAGGGACCTTGGCAGAAATCTTCAGTTACTGATGCCATCTTCTTTCATATTACTGCCATCAATCTTATGTATGGCTTGCATGTATCTATGTTGTTTCTCCCATTCAAATGTATGCTCATTGAGGGAAGGGACAATTTTTTTTTCTTTGTATCCTTAGAACTTAATATATATTAAGCACTTTAAAGATGCTTTGTTGACTGACTGCCATCTTTTGGAAATTCTGCATCTTAGCAATGCCCTCCCAAAATATGATGCCCAGAACTAAACGAAATGCTTCAGATGTGATCTGACAAGTTCAAAGTAG
Source organism: Myrmecobius fasciatus (assembly GCA_023553655.1). Taxonomy (NCBI): domain Eukaryota; kingdom Metazoa; phylum Chordata; class Mammalia; order Dasyuromorphia; family Myrmecobiidae; genus Myrmecobius; species Myrmecobius fasciatus. The sequence goes on from JAJPUD010002519.1 coordinate 285,346, forward strand.
AGCAGGACTATCACTTTCTTTCAAATGCAATGTACTGTTTCTTTCAGTGGTATCCCTCTTAAAGATTTTTATTTATACTTTTCCCTTCCATATTCAAACTGTATTAATGAATGGGTTTTTAACTTATGTTTGTGAAGGAGCAGAGGGTGGCTCACATGATTATGAAGCAGGGTGCAGAATCTTCTGAGGAACTCAATTTTAATAATGGAATGTATCATTTAATTATATTTTGTTCTGTTTTCCTAATCACCCCATAACATTTCTAAATGAACAAAGAAGGAAATACAAAACAACTAGTTACAGAATTAGAAATGAAAGGGAATGAGCAATAGTTAAAGTTATTTCAATTTTCCTTTAGATTTGGCTAGCCACAAATTGGATGATCACATATGGTAATGATTTTGTGTTTTCACTATATGATAACGAGTAGTACCATACTTATTCTCTCTGGAAGACTGACATCCATCCCAAAGGAAGTGTGATTTGATATCATTATTTTTAAAAGATTGTTGGAATCTCTTCTCTGGAATTAGGATGAAAATGAAAATGATTTTTGGAGCTAGTACACCTAAGATCATTTAACAACAGCATAAATACAGACATTAAATAAAAACTTCCTAAACTTTCAAGAATACCCTCTCTAAATTGAGAACATATATATTTCCTTGTCTTAAAGTTTTGAATGTCTGTCTATGACAGAGCAGTATTATGTCTCTCTGTGTGTATATATATACATATACACACATGTATATGTGCACAATATACATATGTATATATATAAGATATACACATGTATGCATGTGTATACATATATATTTGTTGTAGAGATGAACAGCCTTTCTCAGTCACCACTGAAAAAAAAGCAGAATAGATTTAGAGAAAGAGTAATTTAAGTCACACAAGATTTTCTGACAATGTTTTAAAACATTGGTACAGATTACTGTGCTAGTTGTATTATCCACTTCTTTGGAAAATATTTTTTTAAAGTACAGATTCTCAAAGCATCACTGGAAGCTTTCTCAAAATCCTTTTCCTTCCCCATAATTATTGGATCAAAAGCAGTCCATATGTCAATATCTATCTGTAAGGAGATAAGTAGCATGTTTTGTAAAGATTCCTTAAAATAATGGCTGGTCATTTCATTGAGTGGAATTTTTAAATATACACATAAACACACATTTTAGTGTTTTTATTGTATAAAGTCTTTTTTCTGGTTCTACTCATTTCATTCTACATCAGTTTATATAATTCTCAGATTTCTTTTAATTTGTCCCTTTCATCATTTCTTACAATTCAATTGTATTTATTTCATATACCATAATTTGTTTAGCTATTCCCCAAGTGACAGACAGCCCCTTAGTTTCTAGTTCTTTGCCACAACAATCAAAAAGCTATTATAAACATATTTATACAAATGAGGACTTTTCAGTAGTGTTCTGGTAAATATCCAATAACTGGCTCTCTGCAAAAAACCAAAAAAACAAAAAGAACATTTTCCAGTTTAATCTCTATTATTAATATATGATTCACATTAACATATGATTAAGATATGATTCATCATTTTCTTAAGTTTGAACAATTAACAAAACAAGACTTGAAGCTCTGATTTGTGATATTTGGGCCCTGCTGAGGTATAAATACTGACATGAAAACTTAGCAGTGGACTTCCTTGAGTCAGTTTGAGCTGACTCCAGCATACCTCTGGTCCATTTTTTTTCTTTGATTTTTTTGGGGGCAATGACCTAGTATTGGTATTGCTGTGTCAAAGAAAATAATACACAATTTAGTGGCTTTGGATATGGGCCTTTCCAGAATGGTTGGACCAATTCACAACAGTCCTATCACTGCACTAATGTGTCTATCTTTCTGCAGCCTTGATAAATTTTCATTTTTTTTGTCAACTCAAGAATCTAAGGGGTGTGAAATGGAACTTGAGTTCTTTTTATTAGTGATTTGGAGAACTTTTATTTGGCTATTGAAAACTTGGATTTTCTTTTGAAAATTGCTTGTTTAAATAATTTGATCATTTATCATGATGTTGAAGAATGGCTCTTTTGCTTATGTATTTGAATTAATAAGGAATTCACATTCTAACAAGGATAGGGACATAGCCTGTAATTGCATTGATATTAGGATCTCCTATATGAGAAAATTCTCTTTGCTTACATAATGTAGTATTTTGTTGGTGAGAGTGGGGGAGTAACTTCTTAGAGTTTCCTAGAATACAGACATTAAATAACTTGCCAGGATAACACAGCTATATGTATCAGAGGCAAGATGTGAACCCATAACTTAAATCTAGATCTCTAATCACTATGCCAAAATGCCTCATTAAAAATGGAGGATAGGGACTGGATCTTTGATTTTATTTGTACAGAAATCTCCTAAGCAAATTTCCTTTACTAATGCAATTTGGAATCTTCTTGTAATTTTGAGAGTTGCCTAGAGCACCAAGGGGTTAAGTGATACATACTTGGTAATAATATATCAGAGATGAAATTTGAACACATGTCTTCCTGGTTTTAAGGATGATTATGTATCAAAAGACAATCAATTCAATTGTCATGGGTTGGTTGTTCTCTTTATTTTCATTGAAATTCTCATTTTCTCTTCATTTTCTTGAAATTTATCCCAATTTTCTTTCAGTCCTGTGAATTTGTATTAATTCTTTTTATTCTATTAAAAAGGATATAAGCACTAAACTTTCAGACATGGTTGGTGACATTAATACCACCTTCAAGTTTTAGACTTTGTCTCTTCCCAGAGGTATTGCTGAATCATTCATCATTATGTCCACATTTTCTTTTTTTTCACCTACTTTATTAACATTATTATATGTCATTTTTCCTTCTGGTTTACATTGGACATGGTATATCCCCAGTTCTTTTAAAGTATTTTTTTTCTTATTTGCCACTTGTAAAATATTTCACAATACTTCATGGGAAACAGGACAAATAAAGAGAAGTTGTAACTGTAGCAAAACAAAAAAATATTGCTGATATGTTGTCATAGAGATACTCAAATAATGAACCATATATAGGATGCTTTGGGGTGAGATTTTAATAATTGTTTATTTTTGAAACCGAGGGATTTCACAATGGCATAGTTTTATCACAGATAAAACAGTATCCATTTCAGAGTGATGATTCTCATTCAAAAACAATCTGTTTGGGGATGAAAATAAAAATCTTTTTCTAGTTTTGGAAAAAATATTCTTATTTTTAATGATGATAAAACTGCTCCCAGTTTTAGACATGTATTTGAGAAATAAAACTTATGTGAATCTCTGGTGGAAATATATTGAAAATTATTTACAATTGCAAAAACTCCCATCCACTTGTTCCCAAGCTCCTTTGACTGACATTATATATCTCTCGGGGATTTTGAGAGTATTGTGATATACCTAAAGAATTAAAGAATGTAACAGAGGGAGCTTTAAGCAATTCAACACAATTTTGAATTGCTCTCCTCAAGACTTAAGAGAGTTTCAGGATCCCAGAGTGACATTGGTTGAAAAAAATTTACATGTAATTTAAAAAAATTTTTTTTTCAATTACATGTAAACAAAAATTTTAACATTTAAAAAAATTGAGTTCCATATTTTTTCCCCTCTTCCTATCTCTTTCCAGATAAGGCAGGAAATTTGCTATGGATTATACATGTTCAGTCATGCAAAGCCTTTCCATATTAAACATATTGCAAAAGAAAACATAGACCAAAAAAACCTAAGAATAATACAGAAAGTTAAAAAAAAAAGTATGCTTCAATCTGTATCCAGACTCCATCAGTTCTTTCTCTGGAGGTAGATGATATCTTTCATCATAAGTCCTTTGGAACTATCTTGAAACACTTGTATAACTGAGAATAGCTTTAGAATAGTTGTCATCCATAGTTAATCATTGTACAATATAACTATTGTGTACCATATCCTCCTGATCCTTCTTGTTTCACTTTGTAATCAGTTCATACAAATCTTTTGAAGTTTTTCTGAAAGCATCCTGCTTGTCATTTCTTATAGTATGATAATATTTTATCACAATCACATACCATAACTTGCTCAGCCATTCTCCAATTGATTCCCTCTATTTCCGATTCTTTGCCACTACAAAAAAAAATTGGTTGAAAATTCAATAGAAAATAAAAGAGATGAATAGTGATCCAGTTGGAGGTCACATGATACATAGCAATAAAATGAAAAAAAAAACAATGAAACTAGATTTTTCTATTTTATCATTGTTTTTTTTTTAATTTTAAAACCTCTAGATAGTCTTAGCCATTAGTACATAAGGTTAAAGAATGAATGAATGGCAGTTAAGTAGTAGAGTAGATAGAGCATTGACCCCTGGAGTCATTTGTATGATGCAATAGAGGCAGTGCTGCTTAGTAACAGGAGGGTTAGGTCTCAGACTCCGAATAACCTCATTTTAAGTCTCATCTCTGGCATAAATTTGTCTGTTTGACCCCCAGGCAAGTTACTCAAATTCTCTGAACCTCTAGGCAAGTCTCTAAGACTAAGTTGCTGGTCTACATGGGTAGGAGTTTTCTCATCTGTGAATTCCCTATACAAATGCAATTAAAGATTCAGTTCCTCTCCAAATAATTTCCTCTATGCATCTTACATATAGCGTATTGGTACAGTTAGATGGTGCAGTAGATAGAGCACTGGGACTGGAGTCAGGGAGATTCCAAATCTTGGACCTCACTTACTAGCTGTGTGACCCTGGGCAAGTGTTTGTCTCAGTTTTCTCATCTGTAAAGTAGACCAGAGAAAGCAATGGCAAACTACTCTAGCATTTTTGAGAAGAAAATCGCATCATATTTTTGAGAAGAAATCACATCACATAAATCAAACCACAAGATAAATAAGAAAGAAGTTAAGGAGGTAAACAAAATGTTAGAAAAGTTAGGTATGATAGATCTTTGGAGGAAATTAAAAGGAGACAGAAAGGAGTTTACTTTTTTCTCAGCAGTCCATGGAACTTATACAAAAATTGACCATGTGTTAGGACACAAAAACCTCAAAATCAAATGCAGGAAGGCAGAAATAATAAATATATTTTTTTCAGATCATGATGGAATAAAAATCACATGCAATATAAGGCCAGGAGAAAATAGACCAAAAACCAATTGGAAACTAAATAATTTTATCCTAAAGAATGAATGGGTGAAACAGCAAATTACAGACACAATTACTAATTTCATCCAAGAGAATGACAATAATGAGACAACATACCAAAATTTGTGGGATAAAGCCAAAGTGGTAATAAGGGGAAATTTTATATCTCTAGATGCTTATTTGCATAAAGTAGAGACAGAGAAAATCAATGAATTGGGCTTGCAACTAAAAAAGCTAGAGAAAGAACAAATTAAAAACCCCCAATCAAATACCAAACTTGAAATCCTAAAAATAAAAGAAGAGATTAGTAAAATTGAAAGTAAAAAAACTATTGAATTAATAAATAAAACTAAAAGTTGGTTTTATGAAAAAACCAACAAAATAGATAAACCTTTAGTTAATTTAATTAGAAAAAGAAAAGAGGAAAATCAAATTGTTACTCTCAAAAATGAAAAGGGAGAACTTTCCACCAATGAAGAGGAAATTAGAGCAATAATCAGGAGTTACTTTGCCCAACTTTATGCCAATAAATTTGATAACCTAAGTGAAATGGAGGAATATCTACAAAAATATAGATTGCCCAGATTAACAGAAGAGGAAATAAATTACTTAAATAGTCCCATTTCAGAAAAAGAAATAGAACAAGTCATTAATCAACTCCCTAAGAAAAAATCCCCAGGACCAGATGGATTTACATATGAATTCTACCAAACATTTAAAGAACAATCAACTCCAATATTATATAAACTATTTGAAAAAATAGGGAATGAAGGACTCCTACCAAATTCCTTTTATGATACAGACATGGTACTGATACCTAAACCAGGTAAAACAAAAACAGAGAAAGAAAATTATAGACCAATCTCCTTAATGAATATTGATTCAAAAATCTTAAATAAAATATTAGCAAAGAGATTACAGAAAATCATTCCCAGAATAAAACACCATGACCAAGTAGGATTTATACCAGGAATGCAGGGATGGTTCAATATTAGGAAAACTATTAACATAATTGACTATATTAATAACCAAATTAACAAAAAACATATGATAATCTCAATAGATGCAGAAAAAGCATTTGATAAAATTCAACATCCATTCCTATTAAAACATTAGAGAGTATAGGAATTAATTGACTTTTCCTTAAAATAGTCGGCAGCATCTATTTAAAACCATCAGCTAGCATCATATGTAATGGTGATAAACTGGAACCATTCCCAATAAGATCAGGGGTGAAATAAGGTTGCCCACTATCACCATTACTATTCAATATTGTATTAGAAATGCTAGCCTTGGCAATAAGACAAGAAAAAGAGATTAAAGGAATTAGAGTAGGTCATGAGGAAACCAAATTATCACTCTTTGCAGATGATATGATGGTCTACTTAGAGAACCCTAGAGAATCAACTAAAAAACTATTAGAATTAATCCACAACTTTAGCAAAATTGGAGGATACAAAATAAATCCACATAAATCATCAGCATTTTTATACATCACCAACAAAATGCAACAGCAAGAGATACAAAAAGAAATTCCATTCAAAATAACTATCGATAGTATAAAATATTTGGGAATATATCTGCCAAGGGAAAGTCAGGATCTATATGAGCAAAACTACAAAACACTCTCCACACAAATTAAGTTAGATCTAAACAATTGGAAAAACATCAAGTGGTCTTGGATAGGTCGAGCGAATATAATAAAGATGGCAATACTACCTAAACTAATCTATCTATTTAGTGCTATACCAATCAAACTCCCAAGAGATTATTTAACTGACCTAGAAAAAATAACAACAAAATTCATCTGGAAAAACAAAAGGTCAAGAATTTCAAGGGAATTAATGAAAAAAAATGCAAATGAGGGTGGCCTAGCTGTACCAGAACTAAAACTATATTATAAAGCAGTGGTCACCAAAACCATTTGGTACTGGATAAGAAATAGAGTAGTGGATCAGTGGAATAGGTTAGGTTTGCAGGACAAAATACTCAATGATAATAGTAATCTAGTGTTTGATAAACTCAAAGACCCCAGTTTTTGGGATAAAAACTCACTATTTGACAAAAACTGCTGGGATAATTGGAAACTAGTATGAAAGAAATTAGGCATTGACCCACACCTAACACCATATACCAAGATAAGGTCAAAATGGATTCATGATCTAGGCATAAAGAATGATATTATAAACAAATTAGAACAATGTAGGATGGTTTACCTCTCAGACCTGTGGAGGGGGAAGGAATTTGTGACCAAAGAAGAACTAGAGGTCATCGTTAATCACAAAATAGATAAGTTTGACTATATCAAGTTAAAAAGTTTTTGTACAAACAAAATGAATGCAGACAAGATTAGAAGGGTAGCAGTAAACTGGGAAAATATTTTTACATCCAAAGGTTCTGATAAAGGCCTCATTTCTAAAATATATAGAGAATTGACTCAAATATATAAGAATTCAAGCCATTCTCCAATGGATAAATGGTCAAAAGATATGAACAGACAATTTTCAGACGAAGAAATTGAAACTATTTC
>JAJPUD010002519.1:297991-315887 GCA_023553655.1 Myrmecobius fasciatus
AAAAGTTTTTGTACAAACAAAATGAATGCAGACAAGATTAGAAGGGTAGCAGTAAACTGGGAAAATATTTTTACATCCAAAGGTTCTGATAAAGGCCTCATTTCTAAAATATATAGAGAATTGACTCAAATATATAAGAATTCAAGCCATTCTCCAATTGACAAATGGTCAAAAGATATGAACAGACAATTTTCAGACGAAGAAATTGAAACTATTTCCGGTCACATGAAAAGGTGCTCCAAGTCACTATTGATCAGAGAAATGCAAATTAAGACAACTCTGAGATACCACTACACACCTGTCAGATTGGCTAAAATGACAGGAAATGATAATGATAACTGTGGGAGGGGATGTGGGAAAACTGGGACACTGCTACATTGTTGGTGGAACTGTGAACGGGTCCAACCATTCTGGAGAGCAATTTGGAACTATGCTCAAAAAGTTATCACACTGTGCATACCCTTTGACCCAGCAGTGTTTCTATTGGGCTTATATCCCAAAGAGATTTTAAAGGAGGGAAAGGGACCCACATGTGCAACAATGTTTGTGGCAGCCCTTTTTGTAGTGGCAAGAAACTGGAAATTGAATGGATGCCCATCAATTGGAGAATGGCTGAATAAATTAAGGTATATGAATGTTATGGAATATTATTGTTGTGTAAGAAATGACCAACAGGAGGATTTCAGAGAGGCCTGGAGAGACTTGCATGAACTGATGCTGAGTGAAATCAGCAGAACCAGGAGATCATTATACACGGCAACAACAATACTATATGATGATCAATTCTGATGGACATGGTTCTCTTCAACAATGATGTGATTCAAACCAGTTCCTATTGTTCAGCGATGAAGATCATCATATACATCCAGAGAGAGGCCTGTGGGAACTGAGTGTGAACCACATCACAGCATTTTAACGCTTTCTGTGAATATTTCCATGCATTTTGTTTTCCTTCTTAGGTTGTTTTTTCTTCTTCTCTTTCTAGATCTGATGTTTCTTGTGCAGTAAGATAACTGTATAGATATGTATACATGTATTGTATTTGTCATATAATTTATCCTATTTAGCATGTATTAGATTACCTGTCATCTAGGGGTGGGGGTGGGGGGAAGGAGGGGAAAAGCTTGGGAAAAAAAAGTTTTTGCAAAGGTCAATGTAGAAAAATCACTCATGTTTTGTAAATAAAAAGCTTTATATATATAAAAAAAGAAATCACATCACAGAGTCATACTTTTTTTCCATTTTATTAAAGCTTTTTATTTGCAAAACATATGCATGGGTAATTTTTCAACACTGATGCTTGCAAAGCTTTCTGTTACAAATTTTCCTCCCCTACTCCCCACCCCTCCCCTAGATGGCAGGAAGTCTACTACATGTTAATTATGTTAAAATACTTGACAAATCGAATATGTGTATACATATTTTTACAGTTATCTTGCTGTGCAAGAAAAATCGGATCTACAAGAAAAAAAATCTGAGAAGGAAAACATAATGCAAGCAAACATCAATAGAGAGCCTGAAAATGTTATGTTGTAGTCCACATTCATATCTCTCTCTCTGGGTGTATATGGCTTTATTCACTGAACAATTGGAACTGGTTTGAAACATTTCATTGTTGAAGAGAGAATTGATGATCATATAGTCTTGTTGATCATCATATAGTTAGTCATACTTCTGAAATAACACAACAACGTCTAAAATGGAAAAAAGATTATCAGTACTTTGTTATATCTTATAAGTATAAATTTTTATATAAATATAAATTTTCATATTTATATTATATTTCATATCTAGTTCAATAAGACAAAATTCCTAGAGGGTACTCATAAACTTTTTTAAAGTAATATATACTAGATATGCCCAGGAAAACATTCAGATGAGTTTAGTAAACCTGTCCCCTCTCTACAACTTTTTGAACACTGTGTGAAAGAATTCTCACTAAGCTGCACACTGATAGGTTCACCGAAGTGACTTTTGTGAGGGTAGCAGCAATAAGGATTACTGAGTTGACAGTACATTAATAACAATGCTTATGCTTTCTAATGGGCTCTCGGGCTTGCCTTTTAAAAGGAAATAAGGAACCCTGACATAGAAGGGAGTTGAAGCATAGGAGAGAGAAACAGATGCAGCCTCGGAGATGCCAGATGTCACATAAACCCTGAGAGGGTCTGCACAGACATGAGGCTGCTGCAGGAAACCATATGGGCTGAGAAACAAGTACCAGATGGAGATGTGAGAAAGACAGATTCTCAGAGACAGAGGAAAGTGATTTGGAGACTGACTGTGAGAAGGTGGGGGAGGAAAGAGTCATGCTTAGCCTTACTTGAATGTGGACAGAGGCTCATAGACCACACCATCTGTGGGGCCCCAATGAGGAAGAAAAACTGTCACAGCTGAGAACCAAATGCATCTAGGAGCAATTCAGATGAGGCTCTTTGTTGGTTCTATGGATTGTGGAGACTGCATAAATCCAGAGAAAAATGGGACTTCAGAGGGGAAGCATTGATGCTCTCCAGAGAGGGAACAAGAAAATCTAGTGCCTTGGATGCATACAATCCCTGTCTCTGTCTCTGTCTGTCTATCTATTTGTCTTACTCTGTGTGTGTGTCTTTCTGTCTCTCTGTCTCTGTCTCTTTGTCTCCGTTTCTGTGTGTGTGTCTGTCTTTCTCTGTCTCTGCCTCTCTCTTTTCTCTGTCTCTTTCTATCTGTTTGTCTCGCTCCATCTCTCCACCTCTCTGTTTGTCTGTCTGCTTGCCTGCCTGCCTGATTGTCTCTCTCTCTCTCTCTCTCTCCCTCTGTCTCTGTCTGCCTGCCTGCCGGTCTGTCTGTCTATCTGTCTGTCTGTCTCTCTTCCCCCCTCTCCCGATCCCTCTGTCTGCCTGCCTGCCTTTCTGTCTCTCTTTCTGTCTCTGTCTCTCTGTCTGTCTGTCTGTCTCTCTATCATTCCTCCCTCTCTCAAACATTATAAGAGAGAGGGCTTCCAACATAGTATAAAGTGATGGAGAAAATGATAATAATGAAAATTAAATCCAAAAGGTTGTTGTACTTTTCAAGAGCTGGTTGTTAAACTTTTATCAGCACACCACTGGTTTTGGCCCTTGAAACTCTGGACTGGGTTGACCTTTGGGGCTTCTATTCCCCACAATGTTTTTGGCTTATTTTGTCCCCTTTTAATGTTTTTCTACTTTCTTCCCAGTTTTGAAAACAGTACTCCACCCAGAAAATACTCAAAAAATACCTGTGGATGAATTGGGGGAAAAAAAAAGAATAAATCCTCATCTACCTACATAAATCCTGCACTGGTTACTGGTTTGTGAAAGGCTAACTTATACTGTGAGAATTACAGGGCAAGACTGAATAAAGTTTGGGAACTGGAAGCATGCTAGAAATCATTTCATGTGAATGTCTCCATGAAATATTTGTCATGCTATCCTGAATATGTCATCCTAAATCAAACAGCATTATGTGACCTTGGGCAAGTATTTTAACCCTCTTTTAAGCCTCTTTTAGAATTGAGAGATTGGATTAGAAGATGTCTAACCAGCTTTAACTTTCACAATAGTAGGAAACATAGCACCCAAAGTGTCAAAGGCCTCACTGGATGACAACAAACCTACAGAAATCAAAGGAACAGCAGATAATAATTATTATGATTATATTATTATAATAATACTATTATGAATAACTATGAAACTCTTTTCTAGTGCTTGATTTTTAAAAAGATATATGATAGTCACTGACACACCTAACTTCAAGAAAGTAGTATTTCCCATGTTTTCCTTTTTTATTTCTTTTGTTTTTCTTTCTTTCAAGGCTGAGAATGGCTCATTGCCTTTTATATTTAAGAGAGAATTCTTTGGTGATTTTGTGGTTTTTGTTTTTGTTTCATTTTGTTTTTCAACTGGGGAAAATTGCTGTCTATTGTGGTCTGAGGCCTGTACAGAAGCTACTTGTGGATTTTGGCCCTGGAAATGTAGGAATTTTGTGCTCTTCTATGTTAAATCCCATTTTTCAAGGGTTTGTAAAATTTGCTGTCAAAATATGCTTGTGGCTTTAGATTTGGCAAAAAGTTTAGTAAAAGAAAATATATTTAGTAATACCCAGAGTTTTTAAAAAGTCATGATATTCTAAAGAATAGGGTAACAAGACCATGATTATTATTAACACTTTTTGAATTTATTTTGCCAAAACTAACTTTCATTTTCAATTTTGTTTTTAAAAATTCATTTGAGATTCTAGACTCTGGATTAGTATTAGGCAGGTTCAATTGGTCATGAAAAATAAAAACAAATTTTGCATTCAAAAAATTTGCCACAATGAGCTAATTTAGTTGAGGTCTCAATATTGCCAAAACAAAAGCTTGTAGAATTTAGAATTGGACAGGGTACCTTACAGATCATTAAGCATAGTCTCTTCATTTTATAGGTTAAGTGAAACCCAGAATTACTAAATATTTTGTCTAAGGTTCACAAGGTTGAAAGTGTCAGATCCTGTATTTGAACCAGGGTTCTCTGACTTCATCAAATCCAGTGCTTTCTCCATTGCACAATTATATAATTCTCCATAGTTATCCTTTCCATATCATGACTTTCCCTATCAGAGTTTCAATATCTTACAGTTGGCATAAGAAATTAAATGAGAATTTTTTGGGAGTTTTGCAGAAGCCGTAGATGACACACAAAGGTCAGCAGATGACACACAAAAAAAAGGTTTAAAATCTTAGAAATGCATAAAATATACACACAGTATTTTATAATAGCAACCCAAATTTTACAACAAGGTACTATAAACACCCCATAAAAGAAAAAGAAAAAAATTCAAACTACTTCTTTGATACAAAGGGAGGGCCAAACAATTTTATGGAGTACCCTTTGACCCAGCAGTGTTTCTATTGGGCTTAGATCTTAAAGAAAGGAAAAGGCCCCACATGTGCAAGAATGTTTGCGGCAGCCCTTTTTGTAGTGGCTAGAAACTGGAAACTGAATGGATGCCCATCAATTGGAGAGGGGATGAATAAATTATGGTATATGAATGCTATGGAATATTATTGTTCTGTAAGAAACAACCAGCAGGATGATTTCAGAGAGGCCTGGAGGGACTTGCAGGACCTGATGCTAAGTGAAATGAGCAGAACCAGGAGATCATTATATACGGCAACAAGAAGACTATGTAATGATCAATTCTGATGGACATGGCTCTCTTCAACAATGAGATGATTCAAACCACTTCCAATTGTTCAGTGAAGAAAGCCATATACACCCAGAGAGAGGGATGTGAAATGTGGACCACAACGTAACATTTTCATGCTCTCTATTGATGTTTGCTTGCATTGTGTTTCCTTTCTCAGATTTTTTTTCTTGTAGATACAATTTTTCTTGTACAGCAAGATACATATATTCAATTTGTCAAGTATTTTGACATAATTAACATGTAGAGGACTTCTGCCATCTAGGGAAGGGTTGGGTTCTAAGAGGGAAAAATCTGTAACAGAAAGCTTTGTAAGAGTCAATGTTGAAGAATTACCCATACATATGTTTTGCAAATAAATAGCTTTAATAAAAAAAATTATGCAGATCTTGGAGGTGGCTAGCTCCTAACTCCTTGAATGTGGAAGGGATAACTGTAGACTTGATACATATATGTATCTCTAGTCATTTCAGTCTTAGATTTTAATTTTAAAGTGAGATAATCGCATTTGTGTATCTATTTATTCTTTGTTAGTTCTATTAATTGAACCAGAATATGATGAAAGCCCATTGTAATCCATGAAACTGAAGCCAGAGATCTTTATGAGCTGGGTTCAACCTTAGGAGCAGATCTCACAATTATATTCTTATTATCTTGCTTCCTGCCTCCTCAATATATTTCCAGAGGCTTCCAGAGTGCAGTACCACCACTCTCTGCTCATTTTTGTATAAGAAATAATATATTTATAGGTGATGTCAAAATCAAAGTTATGACTAGCTGAAGTGGAGTGGAGAATTAGTTTATAAGAAGTGAATAGGGTGAAGAAGTGATTTAGCTTTTTGATCAAGATATATCTTGAAGTCCCTAATATGACCTAATATGAGAGCAGGAGTTGAGGAAGAGAGAAAAATTGTGAGCCAAGTATTGAAATTCATGGAGGAAGTGGGGAGGGTTCTGTAGGCAACAGCTACAGGATTTTAATTGTGTGGTAGAGATGGATTGCATGAACCTCAAGAAATGGCAGTTTACTGAATTATGGAGGTAGGAGGAAAACTCAGAAGTGGCAAGGGAGAGCAATAGGTTTATTTCTCTCTCTCTCCCCCTCCCCCCCCCTCTCTCTCATCCCATCCCCCACACCCCTTTGACCTGTGTGCTGAGTCAGTGCAACCATTACTGGAAAGGGTAGTCAGGGAGACTATGTCATCAGAAGTGACAGGTTTCAGTAATAGTTATTAAACAAAGGAGTAGAAGAAAAAAAGGTTTAGGATTAAGGCAATTTCATTGTCCATGGAATAGGTAGTTCCCAGAGCATAGTGGGAGGTATGAATGGGACTCAGGGAGATGCCATTTCCTCTCCCTGGTCCACAGTACTGCCTTTCTCCTTCCTGACTCAGTTGCCTGGAACATCTTTATCCTTGAATATTTAAATATGGCACTTACAGCTTCTAGTTAGAGATAGTGCATTTTATATTATCTGGAGTTTTAAGAAAAGTTATGCCATTTTTCTATTTTATTTTATTTTATTTATTTATTTAAAAAAAATTTTTTTTTTTGCTGAGGCAGCTGGGGTTAAGTGACTTGCCCAGGGTCACACAGCTAGAAAGTGTTAAGTGTCTGAGACCAGATTTGAACTCAGGTCCTCCTGACTTCAGGGCTGGTGCTCTATCCACTGCACCATCTAGCTGCCCCTAGTTATGCCATTTTTCAAGGTTTGGCTGGTCAGAGTTATTATCACCACTTTTTGAGGTATCAACTATTAAATAAGCTTCCTGATGTCTTCCAGTATTGCTTGCCACCTGGGCCACAGTTAAGGCCTGTGCCCAGACTTAGTGAGTGTTTTGGGTTGGGCCAGTTTATTTTGTATTGGAACAATTTGATTTTCTTTTAGGTCTTTTGGAACAAAGTTATTTTCTTGTAGGTCTTCCAGCAGTTAACAACAACAAGATTTACTTAGCTATAGCAGAAGAAAGATATCAGGAATGATTAAAAACTTCCTGTTTTGGAGTTGACAATGTTTTCACCAGCCAAGCATCAGGGATCTCCCTTTTTGTACTTTGACAATGAGGAAGTGACGTCAACAGTCTAAACCTTTAGCCCCTTGTTCCAACCTTTTTAATGAAAAACCAGCCTAACTTTCATGGAAGTGGGATGAGGTTAGGATATTGTTCCTACCACAGTGGATAAACTGTTTATCCCTTGCATTGGGGATCTTTCCCCCTCTATTGGAACTCTGGCTAGACTCATTCATCAATACTTCCCTCCCTCCCCTTTGACTCTCCCCACTGCAGAGATTCTGAACCTTTAACTGATGAAGAACAGATTCTCCTCCTTCCTCCCAGCTGTCTGTTCCCTCATTCCCAATGACCTCAATCCTATCCCCCTGCCCTGTGCTCCATATTTACCTGCCCTTTTCACTATGCCTGTTGTAACTGTGATATGCAAACTTCCCTTATTTTAAACCTCTTCCTCTCTAGCACTTTCCTTTTTCAGGCACTCAGGGAGGCCTAGCTTCCTCTGGATGTCCCTGGTAATGCTGGCCATCCTTTGCAATTTTGGTGGTGCTTTCTCTCCTAACACACAACTCATTAGTACAGGAGAGGGAACTGAAATACTTTTTGCTCTCAATTTCAAGATTTTTCCCTCTAATGCCATTGTTCAGCAACTTCTCCTTTGGATCCAATACTACCTAAATATATCACATAATACAAATTCTGATGATTCTTATCTACTAACTTCTAGGACATTTTCTCTCTCTTCTCGATGAGCAGTTTGTCTTTTCATCCCAACTCCTGCCTTCATTACAGGGGAATTCAATGTATTTTCTGGAATCCTCTACTTTCCAGGTATTTCCATCTACTCAACTTCCCCTCCGTGTTTTATTCTTCTATTCTCAATCAGTATGGTCCAACTCCTGATCTTGGCATCAGCAGTACTTAAAACAGTGTCTTGCATTGGTGCTTCATAATCATTTGTTGAATTAAATAAAATTAAGGATATTGAGTTCAAGCAACCATTTTTTAAAAGGAAGAATCACATTTTGATGGTATAGGTTGCCATCATTAACAACATTCCATTCACTACAGATTGTTGGTAAACCAAGAGAGCTTAATTCTAAAAACTATTATAGAATTGCTTTTTGTTTTTATTCCCAGTGCTTAGTACGGTGTCTGGAACATTAAGAATGAAATAAATTCTTTCTAGTTGATTGAGTTGTATAAGAAGGCAAAGAAGCCATCTCTACTATCCATTTATATTTTCTCTCCCTGTCTTTGTCTTTCAATCTCCCTCTCATTCTCTATCTCTCTATCTCTGTCTTTGTATCTGTCTGTCTGTCTCTTTCCCTGTCTCTCTCTCTCTCTGTCTGTCTGCCTGTCTCTCTGTTTCTGTATCTCTGTTTTTCTGTCTCTGTGTATCTCTGTATCTCTGTCTCTGTCTTTCTGTCTCTGTCTCTCTGTGTCTGTGTCTATCTCTGTATCTTTCTATCTGCCTCAGGATCTGTCTGTCTCTGTCTCTGTATCTCTCTGTATCTGTCTCTCTGTGTCTGTGTCTATGTCTGTATCTGTATCAACCTATCTGTCTCAGGATCTGTCTGTGTCTGTCTCTGTCTCTGTATCTATCTGTCTCAGGATCTGTCTGTGTCTGTGTCTGTCTCTGTATCTCTCTGTCTCAGGATCTGTCTGTGTCTGTCTCTGTCTCTGTATCTCTCTGTTTCTCTGTGTCTGTTTCTCTCTCTGTTTCTCTTTGTGTCTGTTTCTGTCTCTGTATTTCTCTGTCTATCTCTGTCTCTCTATCTCTTACTTTCTCTCTCAGCCTCATTCTTCATTTATTATTTCTACTACTGGTCCCTCCCTCACTGGACAATTGAAAACAAAACAAAACAAAACAAAACAAAAACTCATCATAACAAATATGCATAGTCTAACAAAACAAATTCACACATCTAACATGTCCAACAATACATGTCTTACTCTGCATTTTCAGTCTGTGCCTTCTCTGGCAGGAGGTGGATGGCTTATTCCTTCAACCTCCAAATTTGTACTTTATAACTGGCTATTCAGTTATCCTGGATCTACTATTTAATAGTAGGTCTAGATTCTCATCAGAGATTGTTGATTGTTTTGATCTTAATAACAAGGGATTAATGAAAGTGCTTGACTTTAGATGCTTTGTAAAGACATAAAGTACTGAGAAAAGTATTTGGGAAGGAGGACAATGACACTACTGCATTTTGTGACCTGCCTGAAAGGGTATGACTTTCCCAGATTCCAAGAAAGGATGTTGGAAAAGGAGGCACTTAAAATGATGCACTAAACTCTTTATTTCTGGTCAAGACTTCCTAAGAAATTGAGACACATTGTAGAGGAGAAACACTGTAGAGAAGATGATGTGAGTGGATTTTTGATGGGTGAGACACCCTTTTATTAGAAATTGACCCATTGCCAATACATGTACTAGTGTATCAATATACCAATAGATGGGGGACAGGTTGCCATTTAAACACTAAAACTAGACAAAGGGGAAGGTGACATAAAGTAGGCAATACTGTTCTTCCCTGCCCTCTTCCCCATTTCATTATTTATTCATAGAATTTAAAATTTTTTGAGTTCTGAGGTCTTTGCCTCTTTCTAGTCCATTGAGAAAGTGAACAATATTATCTCAATTATACATGTAATACAAAACATATTTTGATATGAGCCATGTTGCAAAAAAAAGCAAGAAAAACTTAAAAAGTGAAAAATTGTACTCAGAATTCATCAATTCCCATTCTAGAAATATATAGTGGAATCTATCATTTCTGTCTCTGGAAGTGGATAGTATTTTTCATCTTCATTCTTACTATATTTAGATGATATTTTGAGGACATTTTTTTTTTACTACAAGGGAGGTTTTTCTGGCTTAAAAATACTATAAACATGAGAAAAGCAAGAAAAATGTGCAAAGCTAGTTATTAGAAAGACTGCTCTTGACATTATAAGCACATAGAAGATGAAATATTCTTTGGTCAAGGTTCTGGAATGTTTGTTGATATAGGAGGGCTATTTTGGAGGGAGGAAAGACATTTGTTTCTATTGGGCTCTTGCCTTTTTGTAGTTGAGATAAATATGTACTCTTGGTTTGAAATTGATACTATATATCATATGAAGGAAAATTCTATATATTACTTCCTTTTTTAGGATATTTTGACAAAACATTTGTGGAATTTTGTCAAAAGCTTTTTTTGTATCTATTTGCATAATAATGTGGTAGTTATTATTTTTGTTTTTAATATAGTCTATTATATTCAGTTTTCCTTGAACCAAGCCTATATTACTGCATTGATGATATAAATTCAACCTGCTCATTCTTTATAATCTTTTAAATATAATCATAGTATACAATGCTAAAATCATTGTAAATGCTTCTTGTAATATTGGAATTAGTTCTTAAATATTTAATAGAATTCACTTGCAAAAGTCCATTTGTGGCTTGTTCAATTTCTTTTTCTAAAAATGAGTTGTGTTCTATTTATCTGGATTTTTTATATTTGTGTAAATATTCATGCATTTCATTTAAGTCATTGGTTTTATTGAAATAAGTTTAGGCAAATAGTTTCTAGTAGTTTATATCTTCGTTTGTGGCAAATTCTTTTCCTGGTTTTGATACCATTTTCCTCTTTTTTAAATATAAGACTTTTATTAATTTAATTTTTAAAATTTTTTAAATTTCCTTTTTTATTTATCAATTCTCTTTGTCTGTCTGTCTCTCTCTCTATATGTGTATGTGTCTATGTGCATACATTTGCCTTCAAAGTTTCTTATTTCTTCTTTGATTTTCAGAATTTCTAATTTTATTTTGTGGAAGGAATTCTGTATTTTGTGTTTTAGGCACAAGCCTGTAATGTTTATAAATTTAGATTAAGCTAATTCTAAACATTCCTTCTTAGAGAGAGTTACAAAAGATGGGCAGTTGCCTTATACCTTTGAAAATCTCTAACATAAGCCATTTTGGATGGAATTACAATATGTAATATTCTCAAACAATAGACAAAATTTCACAGTCAAGATAGAGTTGAAGGTCTGTTGAAGCCTATGGACACCTGATTGAAATAATGCTTCTAAATGCACAAAATAAAACAAAGACTATAAAAGAAATCAACCATATTGAAATATAGTTATCAAAATTTTAAAAAGATTCACAGAGGCAGAGTTAAGTATTCCTGCTTTAGAGAATAATTTTTTCTAACACCATTCAATTCTTTTTCATTCATTCCTTGTAAGGGTCTTTTTTTCATTTTGTCAAAAGTGAATTCAGGATATTTCCAAACATACACACACACACTTCTTCCTTTTCTTAGTCTGATTATTACTCCGATTTCAAAGCACGTTCTTAAATGGATCAATAAGGACCTTTTGCCCTTGTTCAGTTAACACTCTTCTCTTGTTAGAAAACAGCATTCCTCCCTGAACCTAATTTCCTCTATAAAGTGGTAGGGTCTTTTTAAAAGAAGAAATGAATTCCGTTCAGGACATTGTTTAAGAATTGATAATTAATGAAAGACTGAAAAAGTTTTCTCTTTCAAGATGAACTCACAAATTTAAACTGAAATATTATCTTATTGTCATCTTGTAATATGAAGCAGTGGGGGAGAAGTATCCAGTAAGGATCCACAGTATTTATTTGGGATATTTCTTGATTTCTTGCTTTTCTATGTTTTGCTGTTATTTTTGGTTATATGATCAATTCAGTGATCTGTTTCTTCTCTCTTTTGTTGATGGAAGAATTTAGAGACATAAATTTTCCTCTAATGATTACTTTGGATGTATCCTAAAAATCTTTGGTATATTGTCTCATTCTTAAAATTTTCATTGATTATTTTTTTAATTTTATTCTAATTTGTTCTTTGATAATCCCCCAATTCTTTAATCACTTGAGTTTAAATTTTTCCTCAAAGGCTTAATATTGACTACTATATGTAGTCAATGAAGAATTTAAAAAAAAAATGGTACTTTTCTATACTTGTTTAAGATATTTTTATACCCTGGTATGGTGCATAGTCAATTTTTATAAATGTGCTTTGTACAACTGAGACATTTTCTCTCTCTTTCTCTCTCCCTGCCTCCTTCCCTCCTATATCTATTTATCTATCTATCAATCAAAAGAGATCTATTATCTTTACTTCTATAATTCTATTAAGGTTTTTAACTCCTTTCTCATTTACATTTTTATTAGTTTTTCTAGGTCTGCAAGTGGGTTTATTGAAGTCCCAACTATTGTAGTTTTGTGGGATTCTTTTATAATCTGAAATGCTATGCAATTTTATTATATATATATATACATATACACATATATGTATATACACAAGTATTGGTATGATTTTATGTTGACTTTAAGCATAATTTAACTTATTGGTTTATCTCTTTTAATCATAGCTATTTCTACTAGTGCCTTGTCTGAGATCATGTTTGTTACTTGCTTTTCTGAGTTTGCTTAAAGCATAATAAATTCTATTTTTTATTCTCTTTTTAATTCTGCATATTTATGTTTCAAGTGTGTTTGTTGAATTCTTCTCTTTTGCTTTTTTAATGAGTTCTTCATATTCATATGGGTAATCATGGTTATTAATTGTGCATTTACCTGTGTTTTTTCCTCTATATTCCTGTCCTACCTCAAAACCTACTCCACTCTTTACAAAGAAGATAGCGAAGGAGCAGTGTGATTAACATTAATGATCTGAGAGTAATGAAATATACTTCTACTCCATTACCTGTCTTCTCTTGTTTTCATCCTTTCACTTAACCTGTTGTTTCTTTTCTTATCTTATTTTCACAATCCCTGCTCTAAAGCTAGTTTGTTTTGCTTGTGATTATTTCCTTTCCAATGCTACAATTCTTTCTTACAATTCACTATCCCTGCCCTGTTAAGTTTAATATATTTACCTATTAAACTTTTTGTATATAGTTTATGTGGATGAATGTGTTCAATCCTCCCTTATTTAGTTCAAATGATAGCAATGATCATGGTATGTCCTCTGTCCCATCCATTTCTCATGTTTGTACACTCTTCTATAATGTTCCTCAGTTATATGCGATAGTTTTGCTCATTTATTCTTTTCTTCCTTAGTGTAATCTTTTCCTTATTCCTTTGATTTTCTCTAAGTCAATGAAAACAGAATAAAACCACTTATCAGATTATGTTTGTCTTACCTAGCTTCCTTTGTGACTCTTGGAGAAATTAGAACTCAACCAGGACAAACTGCCAATTAAAATGTAAAAAAATTTTCCTTTATTCTAATAGACCTGGGGTGTTTTGTTATAATTTCTCAAAATATAGTATTCAGACTTTTTCTTTGGTTATAGTTTTTCAAGGTTTAAGTGATTTTTAGATTATTTCTCCTTGATCTGTTTTCTGAGTCAGTTGTTTTTAATAGGAAGTATTTTTTCATCAACCTATAAAGATAAGAGGGCACACAGAAGTGATAGTAGCCCCATCTGGAAAATATGAGTTCTGTTCCCAATATCTGAGCACTTGAAAAGTCAATCAATTTTTTTTTTTTTGGCATTGAGAAGATTATTCCAGAAGCTAACCTATTAGAACCTGCATTTTCCAAAAGATACTGCACACCTGGAGTCCACCATTATCTATATGCAAAAATATGGAAATAATTCACTTTAAAACACTTTACTGCTCTTTGAGTAACTTTGTAGCAATTTATAGCTTAGAAATAATTCTGGAGAACTCAAAGTCCTTTGGGAAGATACATAGGGTTAACTATAACTAAATCATGTAACAAGAGCTATATAAATTGCTTTTCCTTATTTGGCTAATGGGTAAGCCAAGGCACAGTGACTGCTAGAAGGAAGTGAATAATTTCTTCTCTGGATTTTCCTCCCATATATTTTAGAAGTATTAGGAACTTGGAGCTTAACTCAATATATATTTATATATAATGGTGAAATTCCTGATGCTTTCCTAGGATCATATAATGAGATGGTAACAGATTATGGATTAATTTTTGACATAAAGACCTACACTAAACTATTCCACCCTAAAGGCAAACATCTACTGGTTATTCCAAGCACTTTGCTTGTAACCTCAATATCCAACATTCAAATGCATGAAAATAGATATTTTTTCCCACTTTTGATTTCTAGATCCATTACTGTAAAGGAGTACCAACCTCCAAAGATACAAGTATACAGTCAAATACTATACTTACTGTCATCAAGTATGACTCATAGTTTCAATAAGATTATCTGTCTGCAGATCTTTTTGTAAAGATATAGGAATGTAAATGCTTTGGGGCTAAAGAGCTCTGGCCCAGTTTTTCTCTTGGGAAGCCAAAGTACCTTGATTTTCTTCTTGGAGTGTTTATTTTAAACTCAAGCACCTAGTTTCATTTAAAAAAGCAATGGGCTCAGCTCCTGATTTTCTGATTACATCATATACTACTTCACCTCAGCTGTTTCTCTTGACTTATGAATCTTATCATTTCCATCAAAAATTTATTATGCAACTACTTGACCATGTTCCAGAGGGGTAGGAATTTTTAAATGTGTGCTTTGTAGCCCAAACTTAAGGTGCATAGTCTTATGAATCTAAAAAGTACAGAAGAAGTTTATTCAAGAGGAATATTAGCATTTGAATTCTCAAATTAAAAAGAATGGTATCAGCCTTCCTGCTAATAGTATCTCTGTTTTCTACTTTGGCCTTTTTACCTGATGTAAAAAATACACCAGCTTTGTACTGATGACACAGATAGAAAACTATAAAGTAATATCAACATTGGAAAGTCGAACAATTCCCTTTAAGATTTCAGGAATTTCATTTTTGGGAGATGACTAAATAAGTTGGGTAAATGGGCAAAATGGAATATAACTGTCCTATAGGAAATGGTAAATATAAAGAAGCATAGGAAAATTTATATGTACTGATGAAAAGTGAAGAATGTATAACCAAGAAAAGCAAGATATACAATAACCACAGCAATGTAAATGGAAAAACAATCATAAAAAAAGTGAATCTGAATTCTGGGAAATTATAATTACTAAATTTGCTCTCTCCAAAGAGATGTAAGAAGACATTTTAAGAAGAGGAGACAACAGGTACACAGCACGAAGATAATGTCTGACTTGCTTTAGGTATTAGTTTTGTTGAAGTATTTTTTTCCTCTTTCATATTCTTTTGAGAGGTCAGTGGGAAGAGTGCATTGAGAAATGTGGATGACGTAAAAAATTATAAAGAAAATCTTTTTTTAAAGAAAAAATGAGAAAATAGGAAACATTTTTAAAAATATCTTTTGCATTCAATAGCAGTAACATAATTATAGAAAAGTTATTTTTGTGTGGTTGACATTCTCTTGTTCAGAGAACAACTCAGTGACAAGATTCTGGAGAGAGAGTATAATAAAAACTATTAGTCATTTAATTTAATATTTATAAAATAGTAATTTTTCATTTTTAAAGAGAAAGCACTTGCTGCAGGTATATTAAATAATAAAAATGTTATTGCAGTAGAATGTAAGCTCCTTGAATGCAGAAACCAATTCTTTTTAGTTTTTTTGCATTCCCAATAGTCACCTATTAAATATTTAAGCTATTTTAAGGAATCTATCCTAAGATATAACTTAATTAGTAGTTTATATTGCAAATGAACAAATGCTATTTTTGTCTTTAAATTCTCCTTCTTATTGTCCAAAATTGTACTTTTTCATTTTATAAATTACATTTGGTGTGTCATATATATTCTTGTGCCATTATGTATAACACTTTAAAAAGCATGTATATCATAAGCTCTTTTCACTAAGTAATTTAAGGACATATGAAAATGATTTAAATTAACAGAAGCTAACAGATACTTGAATGAAACAAAATAATCAGGGTCTTTGAGATTAGACTGAAGGAGAGAATGGAAATAGAATTCTCTCCATTCCCCTCTTCTCACTTCCTAAACCAGGAACCTTACTTCTTTAGATTACTGATGGATTGTACAATTCCTTCACAAAGGAACTAGATTTGAATGGTGAGAACAGTACATCCTCGCTAGCACAGGGAATACTACAATGTGGTAGCAAAAAAGACCTTTTGATGAACAGGGATAAGCTATTATTTCCAGCAGCAGGGGAATAGGCCCAGCAAAGACTCTGCAAAATTGGCAACTCTAGGTAAACCTATTATCACTGGAGGCTTCAAGGAAGCCAATTAGAGTACTACTAGTCTTTTTATTCAGATTGCCCCTACATAAGCAACCTAGGGAGTCAGGAAGGTCTCTAGGCAATTAAAAATAAAGGGGTTTACTTGGCCAAATTCCTGCATTATCTCCAGCTGAGTAGGTATGATACATAATTTCTCTGGACTCAGAGAGCAGTCCCTATTATAGATGAAACCCAAGAGAGATTCTTTGTTTACTATGTCTTTCCACATAAATTCTTCTGCACATCTCCTACCTCTTACATGGATGCTGCCAGCTATCAATCAATCAATGATCTAGTTTTAAGTGACTTCTTGGTGCCAGACAATTTGCCAGGCACTGAAAACAAAAATCACAGCAGATAAAACATTACTGTATAACCAGCTTCAATTACCAAGTGGCAATCTTAAGTTCTGATTAAAAAAGAAAAATGAGAGTTTTGAGTATCTTGTTGGTTTGTCTAAGCATATATAAAGTTTGGTTATCATGAACCAAAATTCTATTTCTAACACATTGCTTGTACTTTGTTTATTTTTTCACTTATTAAATAAACATTTATTAAATATGCACTGTGTGAAAACAAGAAAACCAAAGGTTACAGCATTAGATTTAGAAGCAAAAGATGCCCAAATTCTTTTTGGACATTTTGAACAGGATGTCCTGTAGACATCCTAAATTCAACACATCCAAAATTGTACTTATTATCTTTCCCCCTGAATTCTTGTCTCTGCCTAATATTCCCCATTTATCCACACAATGTAATGCCTGTACTATTGCAGTAGCCTTCTGGTTGGTCTCATTGCCACAAGCTTCTGTTACTATAATCTACCTTCCACTAAGCTAACTAAGTCATGTTCCTAAGTGCCCTCCATCCAGTGGCTCCTACTCAAACTCCAGTAGCTCCCTGTCACCTCTAGATCAAATCAAAAATTCTTTGTTTGGCATCCCAAATACTTCATAACATGCACCCATCCTAACTTTAGTCTTCTTACATCTTACTCATGCACATGTACTCTGAGACTTAGTAATACTGGCTTCTTTACTGTTGCTCTCACAAGGTCCTTTATCTTACAACTTGAGGCATTGTCATTGGTTAACCCCAAGTTAGGGGCAGCTAAGTGTTAGAGTGGAAGGAATACTGGTCCTAGAGTCAGGAAGACCTGAGACCTCAGATATTTAACTAACTGTGTGACCCTAGGTAGGTCACTCAATGCTGTTTACCTCAGCTTACTTATCTGTAAAAATGAGCTAGAGAAGGAAATGGCAAACCACTCCAGTATCTGCCAAGAAAACCCAAAATGGATCATAAAGACTCCAGTTGAAATAACTCAACAAGAACAACAAAAACAACAACCCTATGTTTGGAATTTTCTTTTTCTTCATCCTTACCTCCTTTCTTCTTTCAAATCTCATTTAAAATCTCCTCTTTTATTAGAAGCTTTTTTCTAATCCCCCTAAATACTGGTATCTTCTATCTGTTGATTATCTTCAATTTATTCTGTACACACACACACACACACACACACACACACACACACACACA
>JAJPUD010002520.1:0-14264 GCA_023553655.1 Myrmecobius fasciatus
TCACAGTGTTACTGTTACTATGTACAGTGTTCTAGTTTTTCTCACTCCACTCAACATCAGTGCATGTAAGACTTTCCAAGTTTTTCTGAAATTTACCTCCTTATTATTTCTTATTGCATAATAATACTCTATTACATTTATATTCTACAGTTGTTCAGCCATTCCCCAATTGATGGTCATCCCTTTCAATTCTTTGCCACCACAAAAAATATTCTTGTACATGTAGACCCTTTCCTTTTTTATGATTTCTTTGGGATATAGATGTTGCAGTGGTATTGTTGAATCAGAAGGTATGTGTGCACAGTTTGATTGTCCTTTGGGCATAACTTAATTTGCTTTCCAAAATTATTGGATCACAACTCTCCAGCAACATAGGGTGTCAATTTTTCCACATTTTCTCCAGTGTTTATTATTTTCCTTTTTTTATCATATTAGCCAATCTGATAGGTATAAGGTGGTACTTCAGAGTTGTTTTAATTTTCATTTCTCCAATCCTTAGAGAATTTTTTCATATATCTATAGATAGTTTTGGTTTCTTCATATGCATGGTCATTTTCACTTACTAATAGAAGAATGTGATAAAAAGTTAAATTTCTTTTCTCTGTTTATTACTTATATAGTTCCAGATCATAAAGAGCAGAGTGTACAAATATCTAAAAAAAGATAATTGTAAGGTCTTTCTGGATAATTGAATATTATTCAATTTAATTCAACAAATATTTAAGTGTCAACTCAGGACAGAACTTTATGTGAGGGATACAGAGTTTACATAAAATATGATTGCCTTGATGAAACTTATAGGTTAGTAGAAGAATAAGATATAGGCACAGTGGAACTCATATATGAATGATCTATTTGGAAATAAATTTGGTATGGGCAATGGGCATCCAAGGGGCTAAAGTTAAGTCTTCCGCAATCCAAAATGGAAGTAATTACCTATTCTAGAGAGAATTTGTTTTACATTTATCAATCAATCAACAAGCATTTTTTTATGACTGTGGTATGTTCTATATTTGGTAAGTGAGAATATAAATGTGCCCTCAAGGAGTTTACATTCTACTGGGAGGATATAATACCAAAGCTTTTGTTGGGCAAATTTTGTACCCTATGAAAAAATATAGATTAGATTATACTACAGTTAGAATAATTATATGATGGTGTTTTTAAGGCTTAAAATCCTAAATAAATATTAGCTATCATTATATTATTATTGGCATAATGATGGGATTGGGTTAAATTAGATGAGCTCGAAGGTCTCTTCCTGCTCTATCATTTGGTGAGTTTATTGTTCTTTATAAAAGCCAAATAACAATCAAAGATTTCACCAAAGTTTGAGGCCAAAGAAAAAGCATGTCATGATGAATTGTTATACAAATTGGGCAGAAATTCATTCTGATAGGAATTAGGAGAGCAGGGACGACCATGGTGTAGCACAGATAACACATGCTTTTCCAGACTAGGGTAAACACTGGTAAATAGGGGAAATGGTTGACCAAAATACAATAATCTGAAACAAATCTGAAATAACTGACCTATTAAAATACATTCATACATGTACTTCTGTCTCCCTGTGTGATGTCTACAAAATTCAAGAGGCATAATTTCTGGGGTATTAGTCATTATATTAATACTAGCATTTTATTAATAAGAGATCAGTACTCAAATTTATAAGAATACATATCTTTCCTCATGATAAATGGTCAAAAAGAAATGAACAGACAATTATCAGATGAAGAAATTAAAGTCATTTCTAGTTATGTAAAAAATACCCTAAATCACTATTGATTAAAGAAATGCAAATTAAGACAACTCTGAGGTAACAACACTTCACATCTTTCAGATTGGCTGATAGGAATAAATAATGATAAATGTTGGAGGGGACATGGGAAAACTTGAACACTAATACATTGTTAGAGTTGTGAAATGATTCAACTGTTCTGGAGAGTAATTTGAAAGCCCAAAAGGCTATCAAACGTGCATACTCTTTGATCCAACAGTCTCACTACTGGGTCTGTATCCCAAAGAGATCATAAAAAAGGTAAAGGACCCACATGGGCAAAAATGTTTATAGCAGCTCTTTTTGTAGTGGCAAAGAATTGGAAATTGAATAGATGGCCATCAGTTGGGGAATAGATGAATAAGTTGTGGTATATGAAGATAATGGAAATCAGCAGGCTGATTTTGGAAACATCTGGAAAGACCTACATGAACTGTGAGTGAAGTGAACAGAACCAAGAAAACATTATATATAGTAACAAGATTATGTGATGATTAACTGTGATGGACTTGGCTCTTCTCAACAATGTGGTGATTCAAGGCAATTTCAATGGACTTGGGATGGAAAATGCCAATAATGTCCACAGAGAGAAGAATGTGGATCAAAAAATGGTATTTTCACTTTTTTGTTTTCTTTCTCGTGGTGTTATTTTTCTCTTTTGGTCTGATTTTTCTTGCATAACATGACAAATGTGGAAATATGTTTAAAAGGATTGTACATAATTAATCTATATCAGATTAATTGCTATCTTGGGGTAAGGGAAAGTAAGGGAGGGAGGGAGAAAAATTGAATGTTGAAAACTATGATTACATGTATTTAGAAAAATAAAATACTATTGAAAAAATAAATAAATAAATAAATGGCATTCTCAAATGCCAAAGACCTCTCATGGGGATAGGTAGGTTCACAGTTTATATGCTCTTGGAAGAGCTGATGTTCCTCAGGGAGGCAATCAACTCTGGGTGGTTAATAATTAATGAAAGAATGAATATTATAATGAAAAGTCGGTCACTCCAATGAAGAACTGAGAGAATGACATCTTATCTTGGACAAAGAGACTAACTCTATACCCAGACAAATCCCAGCTTTGGGCAATCTGATCAAATAATTTATCCCAAATCTGAATAAAATACAATGGGTTTCCCCACCTTTCATTACATTCCTTGGGTGAGGTCTGACAAAGATTGAGGGAAGTTAATTCAATTTCATTATCAGTAAAATCTTCAAGAGACTGAACTTTGAAATGAGGACTATAGAAAAAAGGGGAACTCTGGATATCTCTATAATCATTGGTTATTAATAATCATTTATCTCTTCTTTATGTAGCTTCCATGCATTTCTTTATATGCATAGGTCTCCCAAATTAGATGATGGAAAATAAGATGCAGAACAGGAGAGGAAAGGTTACATCTAGAATATTGGGTTCAGTTTTGGGCACCAAAACAATGACTATATTAGCAAGTTGGAGGATATACAAGAAGAAGGGAGTGGTGAGAGATCTGAGGGCCATGGCATATAAGAAGCATTGAAGGAGTTATGAGAGAAGATGGCTTAGTCTCCATGGGACAGCTGTCATTAAGTACTTGACAGAATGTTAGTGTGAAAGAAGGATTTGATCTTTTTTGCTTGAACTCAGAGAATTAGGATCAAATGGAGAACACTGAAAAGAAGCAAATTTAAACTTCTTCTGTGAAAAAACCAATCCCCAACAACTAGAGTTCCCTAAAGTGGAATAAAATGTATTGGAACACAGTGGATTCACTCCACTGCAGTCTTCAAGCAAAAGACAAATGAACATTGCAATAGAAAGTCTTAGTTGAGTATGAATTAAAAGAGATGGACACAAAGGTCTCTTTCAATACCAAAATTCTGTAATTCTATGAAGGTTCATTGTTCTGTGCCTTTACCAGACCATATTTTGAATTCTTTTGCATGCCAAATTTGGGGAAAGTCACAGAACAAGTAGAATTGGATCTAGAAGAAGGCTGTCATAATTTTATGTCAGAGGATTTGAAGGACGATCATGGTAAAGAAGAGAGGTAGCCAGGTAACCCAGGGAATAAAGAAAGCACTGGCCCTGGAATCAGGAAGACTTGATTCAAGTCCTGTCTGGAAACACTTACTAGCCGACTGATCTTAGCCAAGTCATGTAATCTCTGCCTCCATTTCTTTATCTGTAAAATGGGAATTAAAAACTATATCTGCAAGATTGTTGTGAGGATGAAATAAAATAATATTTGCAAAGGACTTTGTAAACCATATAAACTGTACAACTATATAAATGCTAACTATTATTATGATTTATTCTCCTTAGTCCTACAGGATGGACCTAGAAGAACTAGGAAGAAGCTGTAGATAGGCAGGTATAGGTTTTCTAATAATTCTTCTAAAAGCAGAAGGGGCTACCTCAAGAGCACCCACCCACCCCACAGTGAAAATTACAAAAGCTTCTTGTTCAGTTATAATTATATAGATGACATCTAAAGTTCTTGCCCAATGCACAGAGATACAGACTTGATCTCCTAATACTTATCTAAAGCATCAGTAGTTTCATTGGTATGTATATTTCCTCTGATGATGCACATTGCAAGCCCCTGCTTATAGATGATCTTCTTGTGTTTCTCTGAACAATAATAATAATAATATTGGTTCATGGCCCAGGTTATAGTAACAAACTTTTAAAAATTTACCAAGTATATGAATGTTATGGAATATTATTGTTATGGAATATGGAAACGACCAGCAGGATGATTTCAGAGAGGCCTGGAGAGACTTGCATGAACTGATGCTGCGCGAAATGAGCAGAACCAGGAGATCATTATACACGGCAATAAGAAGACTATATGATGATCAATTCTGATGGACATGGCTCTCTTCAACAATGAAATGTTTCAAACCAGTTCCAATTGTTCAGTGATGAAGAAAGCCATATATACCCAGAGAGAGGGATATGAAATGTGGACCACAATATAACATTTTCATGCTCTCTATTGATGTTTGCTTGCATTATGTTTCCCTTCTCAGATTTTTTTTCTTGTAGATCCGACTTTTTTTGCACAGCAAGATAACTGTACAAATATGTATACACATATTCGATTTGTCAAGTATTTTTAACATAATTAACATGTAGTAGACTTCCTGCCATCTAGGGGAGGAGAGGGGACTAGAGGAGAAAATTTGTAATGGAAAGCTTTGTACGATTCAATGTTGAAGAATTACCCATACATATGTTTTGCAAATAAAAAGCTTTAATAAAAATAAAATTTACCAAGGTTTATTCTTGAGTTGGTTGATTAGAGTCAGTTAGTTATTGGTATCACATGAAGCCTTTATAGCCTGAAAAATGTTTGACAAAATCATAGCTGCTAGTTATGTGGTAAGATAGAGAGAGAGATATAGAAGAGATGATGGCACAGTTAATTGGATGGAGTAAATATTCAAAGAATGGTCATGAATGAGTCAGTATCAAATTAGAAACTTATCTCTATTGAATGGACTTAAAGATCTGTTCAAGGCCTTCTATTTTTTTCAACATTTTAATAAATGACTCGATTGAAGGTATAGATGGGACATTGACCAAACTGGCAAGAAATACAAAAGCAGGTAGTGATAGCCAACCAGAATTAGTATCCAAAAAAGATCTTGGCAGACTAGAACAATGGGCTAAATCTATTTAAAATGAAATTTAATAAGAATACAATTTTTAAAATTGTACAATTGGATCCAAAAAATCAAAATGGGGGTGGGATGGGACATGGATAGACAAAGTTTATGGAGAAACTGGCAAAGGGGTTAGTAAGCTTCAAGCTCTAAACGAATCACCCATGCTACCTGACAACTCTCCCTTCTACCTGCCCCTACCAAACAAAATAATAATTTCAATCTATGCTTCCTTAAAAAATGATAGTGTCTAAATAGAAAAAGGTGATAAACCCTGTTATGCTCTATTGCCCAGACAGCATCTGGACAATTATGTTTAGCTCTGGGCACTACATTTAGGAAGCACCTTGACAAGCTGATAAGGCAAAACCAGGATGGGGAAGGAACTGGGAACCATGATGAAGATCAGATTAAGGAATTGGGAATTAGTCTTGTGGAAGATATGATGTGTAATACTAGGGACTGGGTCCAGTTCAGGACTAAACAAGGAGCAATGGGGTAGAAGGTACAGAGATTCAAATTTAAGATGGTTATAAAGAAAATTTTTCTAACAATTAGAGTTATCTGGAACTTTTCAAGCAGTGGGTAGAATCATTGGCTATGTTGTGGAAGGAATTCTTGATCAGGAATGGGTAGGATGTGACAGCTTTGGAAATCTCTTGTAATTCTGAGATTTTGCAATTCAATGTCCTATCAAAACTTGAACTCTTATTACTGCAGCCTTTAAGAGTTTAGGGTGAGGGGCAGCTAGGTGGCTCAGTGGATAGAGCACCAGCCCTGAAGTCAGGAGGACCTGAGTTCAAATGTGATCTCAGATACTTAACACTTCCTAGCTATTGTGACCCTGAGCAAGTCACTTAACCCCAATATCTCAGCAAAAAAAAAATTAGGGTAACCTTCATGATACAATAGGGCTTCAGAGTAATCCTGTAGTAAAAGATATTTTCAATATTAGGCATAAAGGAAAAATTTTGATGATTTTATCAGTCCTGTCATCATGAAAGTCATCCCCCATGAATTCAAGGTCTATGGATTTATAGAGCTGACTCTTGGTCACAGTTCAGCTCTACTGAGCTGCTTTAATTTCATGGACCTCAGTGTGGAGTCCATGCATCTCAGAGACCAAACAGTTCAGCCCTTTGCTTTCAGTTCAATTGAAATCTTCTCTAATTTTGGTCTATCTACACTAATGGCTTCTGACCTAGAATATATCAGGACAATTAGCTAGTAATTTGTGCATTTAACTGGAAGATTAACTTTATGGGAACTGTTGGCTAGCAGGGACCCAAATTCAACCTGCAGTCTGACTCAATTAGCTAATATGGATTCCAGCTTCACTGCAGGAATTTCACACATACAAATGAGCACTTGTAAGAAACCTGGTGGAATAAGCACTAGTTCAGACTGCACAGCTTTGTAATCTGTAAGCCAACTGTCTAAATAAATACCATATTAATTGGATAATTATCCTGGCCCACTGGTTGCCAAATGTTTCTTGCCAACCTCCCCTGCTGTCATTACATGTTCTTTATGCTCAATAGGCAGTTTTTATTTCCTTCACCTTTCTTTCTCCTTTCTTTTCTTCCATTTTAACTTTTAAAAGCCTGGGGGGGGGGAAAGGCAAACCCTGGACCTTTCTTCTTAACATGTTCTACTCTGTCTCTATTCCTTATGGTCCCCCATCAGGGGTGTGCTGCAGTAAGCTCAAAGGGCTTACAAAATCCAATGTTAAATTTTCATGTGAGCATTTACATGTTAGAAAATTGGCAAAGACTACAGGTCGGAATTTAATTTATTGTTCTGTTGATTGTCTAGACCAGAGGTATCAAACATGAGCTCCCCTGGATTCATGCAACACACACACATAGATAAGGAAACTGAGACAAACAAGGTTAAGTGAGTTGCGTAGGGTCACACAACTAATAGTTATTTGAACTCAGAAAGATGAGTCTTCCTGACTCCAGTCCTGACATTCTATCCAGCTCTGAGTTTCCATAATATCTCAGTAGAGACCAAGGACCCAAAACCCCACATAGGGGAAATGTACTACAACCTCGCTGTATGATTGTCCAGGGACCAACTTGAAACAAGGTCTTTTATGCACTCAGATTATTCCTTACGGTAGACTTGCCTTATATGAATTCCATTGTGATACTTGACTATTTTTCTCCAAACTACACTTGTTAAGCAAACCAGACAGAAATCATGAGAATTGAGTAGGTCTTCTCTGGCAGTGAAGACCATTGTAATTAAAGCCCATGGTGTTCTCTCTCTGATGTTAAACGTAAAAGTACCTCATATTAAAATAAGTCCTAAATGCTCACTTGTTCCCTGATCTCATGGCCTCAGATGTTCCACCTAGGGACCTGAACTCTAATGTGATGTAGTCAATGGTACATTTGGTTACTGAATCTGCAGGGTTAATATAACAAGTCCATCTCCTGGAGTTAATGTAATTTTCAGTGACTGTTATATACCTGTCATTTGCAAATTTCATAGCATCAAAGCTCTAAGCTAGAGGAGACCTCAGGAAGAAATAGGGGCTGCTAGGTAGTTTAATGAATAGAGTGTCAGGCCTGGAGTCAAGAAGGAAGACTCATCTTCATGAGTTCAAATCTGGCTTTAGATCCTTAGTAGCTGTGTGATCCTAAGTAAGCCGCTTAACCTTGTTTGCCTCAGTTTTCTCATCAGTAAAATGAGCTGAAGGAAATGGCCAAGAAAACCCCAAACAAGAAGAACTGATTACAACTGAAAATGATTTAAAAACAACATTAAGAAAGCCCAAGGAAATTAAATCACTTGCCTAAGATTAAACAGGTACTAAGATTTACAAGCAGGATTTGAATTCAGGTCATCTCACTTCAAATCCACTTTTCTAGGCTACCTTTTGTCATCTCCACTCTTCTTTTAAATTCTCTATATTATTATTTTATCGATTTATATGTTCATAGCTAAGTTGTGTAGTAGAGCTCTTTACAGAAAGTAAAGTAGTTCAAAACCAGCTTATTAACTGTGTGACTGAGCAAGTCACTTAACTTCTTTCTATCTCAGTTTCTTCATCTAAAAAATGAGGATAATAATAGCAAGGGTCTTCTGAAGGTAAAATGAGATAATGTTTATAAAGCACTTTACAAATCTTAAAATGTTATGTAATTGTTAACTATTATTATATGTGTCCAAAGGGTATGCATTTTGTATAGAGAATATTGAATTAGCATTGTCACAATGTCATCGGTGCCAAAAGCAATGGATTTGAAGTGAGTAGGACTTGAAAATAAAATTTGCAAATTTCAGGGCCAAATCACTTCTGCTCTCTTGAAATGTAGGGACTGGACTAAATAAATCTCCTTTCCTTCCAGTTTGTAATCACATGATCCCATATAAATCATATGATCCATTGTGTATGTATGTAATGCATATACATACATATATAAATAATCTGAAACTTAATCTTTTTTTATTATCTTCATCAGATAAAGACAGACAGAATTAGATTATTTCTACATTGTGAGCTGAGGATACAGGTACTTCAGAGACTTCTTCCTAAGGATTCTATTGAGTGAATTAATGGATGGATGGATGGATAGATAAGTAAACCATTTATTAACTTGTTTAATATGTACAAAGAACCATGCTAAGTATTCTGGGGATAGAAATATAAAAGTAAAGGAGTCACTGCTCTTTAGGTATTCACATTCTGATACTGATTGGCAGAGGGCAAACAATGTGTGAGGTGGCCTATAATTGTGGTCTGAGAGAATTCTATTAAAATGCATAGTGAATAAATAGCCCATCCCTTACTTTCACACATTCCATTTTTCTTTCCCTAGTTGAGGCTGAGTCCATAGAGCCAAAGCACATTGGCTAAAGCCATAGAATCACAGAAATTTTTATCAGTGACAATTAAGTCTGATTCTTACTGGAGAGGAATTTCCATTACAATACATCTGACCATGAGTAATCCAACCTTTGTTAGACCTCTGCTTCCCAAAGCACTTCATCCTAATTTTTCTCAACTTTGTTAGGAAGTACTTTTTTTTTCTGTATTAGTCATGTTGTGAAAGAAAACACAACCACCACCATCACCACCCCCAAAAAACATACAATAAACATAAAGTGAAAAAAAAATGTTTCAATCTGCACTCAAATTCCATCAGTTTTTTCCTCTGGAGCATTTTTAATATGTTCTTCAGAATTGTCTTGGATCGTTGTATTGCTAAGAATAGCTAAGTCATTCACAGTTGATCATTGCACCATATTGCCTTTACTGTATACAGTGTTCACCTGGTTCTGCTCACTTCACTTTGCATCAGCTCATGCAAGTCTTTCCAGATTTTTCTGGAAGATCCTGCTTATTTCTTACAGCACAACAGTGATCTATCACAATCATGAAGTATTGACTTTTTGCAGCTTGTACTAATAAATGCTAGTTTTTCTCTCTTGGGCCAAACAGAACAAGTTTAATATGCCAAGTGGCTTCATGACTTGAAGTCAGGAACACCTGAATTCATAACCTACCTAAGAAATACACTGTGTAACCTTCCCTCTAATCTCTCTATATGCTTCAGGCTCCTCATCCATAAAATAATAATGATTATAACTAGAATTTGTGTAGCTATTGTCATCTCATTTCATTCTCCTTACAACCCTGGGACATAGGTGCTATTATCATTCCTATTGGACAGATAAGAAAACTGAGGCTGAGAGCTTAAGTAATTTGTCTGGAGTCACTCATCTAGTAAGTGTCAGAGACAGAATTTGAACTTAAGTTTTCCTAACGTCATCGTTCTGTCTATTGTACCATTATAAAATGAAGTGGTTGGACACAGTAGCCTTCTGGGCCCCTTATAACTCTAGTCTATGAATCTATGATTATACCTCTTACACCCAATGGTCTAATTAGATGATCACAGCTAGCATTCCTCCCTTGAATATTCTCTTCTATAAGTCAAAAAATCCTTCTTTAAACCAGTCCTCATAAAGCATGGAGTTAAGAGCTTTCTCCATTATACTTGATCTCCTCTGGATTCTCTCTAGCTTATCAATGTTCTTATTAAACTACGATGCGCAGAACAGTACTCCAGATGAGGTCTGACCAGAGCAGATGACAAAGAGATGATCTTATTCTTGGAAACTTACGCCTTTCTATAGAAAACAGTCAATTTTGCCATTTGTGTGGCATCTCCAAGGGGATTTTAACCTAGAATGCAGAATGGGCTAGCCCTTTTGCTAAATTGATTTGGATTTTAAAATGGGCAGTCAGGGAACCTAACTTAAGGAATAGAATGGGGAAAAAATAAATGTTTAATGTAATACTCAAGGTCTTACCAAGAAAAATCTTAAATTTTATTTAAGAAATTCTCACCTCCCCACCTGCCTCCCTTGTGGTCAAGGATTTTTGCTGTTATTTATATCCCCAGTTCTTAGAACATAGTAGGTTCTTGAGAAATGTTTATTGAAATGAATGAGCTAAGCCACTGAATACTATATTCAATATCTTATTGATCAATAAAGTGTGTACTGAACTTGTCCTTCTCTCCCCCATCCCAATCCTCCTTACTACTGTAACCAGAGCAAAACTAACTGCTAGTGCAGCTAGGCCGCACAGTGGATAAAGCAGCAGCCCTGGAGTCAGGAGGACCTACTTCAAATCTGGCCTCAGACTCAAGTCATTTAACCCTAATTACCTCCAAAAATAGAAAAGGGGGGAGACAACTAACATTTCCTATGGTAAGAGCCCTGTTTTTCCACTAGTCATTTCTATGACTTCCCAGACCACAACATTGTTCCTTGACTGAACCTCCCATCTATGTATTGACTCCAGATAATTAGAATGTGAACTCCTTGAAGGCAGAGGCTGTGTCTTTGCCCTTAGAACAATACCTAGCAGATAGTAAACTCTTAATAAAAGTTAAACTTCCTTATTCATTTACTCATTCATTCATTCAATATGTTTATTCAACATAAGGGAGTAAGGGGCAGGATCAAAACTTAGGATTTTGTCTGTCTCTGCTTTATCATTAACTTATTCCATGACCTTGAACAAATAATCAGATGTTATTTTGCTTTATTACCTACAACATGGTAAATATCTCTAATCCATTTACAATAACATTGTTATGATAAATGAAATTACACATCTAAACCACTCCAAGCTTTACAGAATAAAGTCATTAGATAAATACATAAATAAATAAATAAATACATGTTTATGAAAGTCTAAATTTAAAAATCAGAACATTCTATTCTCCTACATACCCCCCCACACACATTCTTTTGATTGACAAAACAATTTAGTGAAGATCATTTCTCCTATATATAAAATTAATTCAAATAACAAAAATTTGGTTCATACACATCTTTTCTGAATATTCCTATTACAAAAAACAAATGATACAATCCATTTCTTTTTTAGAGTATTCACAGTTATGTATTACTTCTGTATAAATTGCCTAGTATAGCAAATCAAATAATCTAATCAGAGGTATAAGTAGGACGGTGTGACTAGGATCTTACCCACAGGTTCTGACACCCTAGTCAAGCATATGTTCCCTTCCTACTTTAGGTTCTGCATGAAGGGGAATACTCTACAACTCTAATATTGATCCTAAGACTAGAGCTACTAGGGTAGAGTCTTTTGAAAAGATGCTGCCCCTTTAAACAGCTTAGTACAAGCATTAGTTTGGTTCATATTTTACCAAGGATGTGAGATCTTTTTATGGTGGGCTTGTCATTGTTTTCTGCCTGGGTGTGGGAGCTTCGTTGGAGTACTAGGGGTAACACTGCTCTGGGCAGGGAATGTACTTATCTGCAACACATTAAGCCTGAGAGTGAGACAACGAAGCTCATGGGCAACTTGGGCATGGGGAGTGAACTTGAAAGAGGTCCCCGGGATTGTGGTTCATGTCTACTTTCATCTCAGCCACTTAACTTTGCTCCAGGGACCAGAATTCTCATTACGGTTCTGCTGTTAATATAGAAGTTAAAAGTATTGAAAAGCCACAGGTCGTAGTCTCGGGGAAGGAGAGGGATACCACAGCCACCCTAGGCAGCCAGTCTGAACATCATTAAGTTAGTGTTTAAAGGAGCCACATTTCCTCTTCAGGCCATTAGAAGAACCTTAATACATTGCCTGTGCCATGGAATCCATAGTTAAATAGTACCACAACTGTTGCAATGCTTCATGGGCCTCATCACTACAAGAGGATTCTATGTTTCACACAATGAATTTTCCAGATAACTGAAGCTTAGTTTTTCAAGGGTAAAACATTTTTAAAAATTTAACCATTTTAATGGAAATCCTTCTTAAGGGCCAGTATGGCATAACAGAAAGATAAGAGTCAAAGGAAGAATCAGAAGATCTTGGCTTCCATGCCAGCTGGACTGTTGGGTCATTTGGGGCAAGCCAATTCATTTCATAAAAACTGGCTTTTCGGAACTTTTTTTTTTTTTTTTGCTGAGGCAATTGGGGTTAAGTGACTTGCCCAAGGTCACACAGCTAAGGAATGTTAAGTGTCTGAGACCAGATTTGAACTCAGGTCCTCCTGACTTCAGAGCTGGTGCTCTATCCACTGCGCCACCAGAATTTTTTGAAACTTTATTTTAGACTTAGTTTAGAAAATTTAATGAGATATAGAGACATGTTTCAATTTAGATGCAAAATCAATTCTTGGTTCTTAATCCTGCTCTTTGCTGGGGACTTCAGATAGATGACAATAGGATTTCTTTCTTTCTTTCTCTCTTTCTTTCTTTTTCTTTCTTAACCATAGCAACCCTTGGAAATTGCCTTGTCAGCATTTCTAGGATGTTTGCTTTTGGAGTGGCTTTTTGAAAAGCCATTTATCCAGGAAAAGTTACAATTTATGCTGACTGAGCAGTAAAGACTTCTGACTTCATTTGTTCTGATATCTATCTATTTCCCCTGAGAAGGGCAGATGAGTAAAAATAAATGTTATATGTTCTTCAGATATTTTACCTTTATTCTCAAGATGATGCTGGAGGGGATGATTGGATGGGAGGTTTGGACTAGTGTAATGTACACAACTCCAAAATAAAGGCAGGTAACCAGGGCATCAACCCAATTTTATTTTAGGATTGGGGGAAATGTGTTTGTGATCTGGAAACTGCAAATAGGGATATTTATACATACTGTTGCTGAACTGTCAGGAGCTGGTGTGTAAGCTCCTTACAGCTTAGCAAGAGAAAGTGAACAACATACATAGCACCTTCTGTCAGCCTAAACTCAGTGTTTGTGTTTCATCAGATTGATAGGTTTGATGCAGACGGCTTGTTTAGCAACATCCAATCAGTGCATCAGATATCAGCTAAGTTGCTGTCCTTGCTGGAAGAAGCCACAAAAGACGTGGAACCAGCCATGCAAGTAATCGGTATGTTTATTCTCTTCTTGAGTTCTTCAGAGCAGGAGGAAATAATATTTTAATACCACCACCACCCCTGCCCCTTGGCCTTGATTTCGAATTCCTTCCATATTCCCCCAGTTTCCCAGGAGATCTAGAATTGCAAAGTTCTTCTAGTCTCACTGTAATTATATAAAAATCTGTATTTCTGAATGGGTCAGTATCCATTTGTTAAAGTCCCTTAGTAACACTAAAAATTCCATCATCTTTCTAATTTGTTACTTCCTAGACTGCCTTCTAGAATTTCTCTCTCTCCCTCCCTCCCTCCCTGCATGTCTCCCTTCCTGTCTTCCTCCCTCCTTTCTTCTCTTTCTCTCTCTCTCTCTCTCTCCCTCCCTCCCTCCCTCCCTCCTTCCTTCTCTCTTTCCTTCCCTCCTTCCCTGCCTCCCTCCCTCCCTCCCTCTCTCTCT
>JAJPUD010002520.1:14364-32783 GCA_023553655.1 Myrmecobius fasciatus
TCTCTCTCTCTCTCTCTCTCTTTGTCTCTCTCTCTCTCTCTCTCTCTTTGTCTCTCTCTCTCTCTCTCTCTCTCTCTCTCTCTCTCTCTCTCTTTCTCTCTCTCTCTGTGCTTTTTTTCTCTTCCCTCTTTCCCCCTCACTCCCCGTTTAATGGTCAAAGAATTAAAAATTTAAATCAACAAATGGCTTTGTTGATTTTAGTAATTCTTTTAAGATTATGTGTCACTAGAAATATCTATAACTTTGTCATCTGCAGATTTTTTTTTTAGTTACACTCAAAATTTTTGTTAACACTACAGTTTTTTGGCCACTGGAACTTTTTACATTTTCTTTTAGGTTATTTCCTGATTTCTCTTTTTCTGTCTGTGATTTGAGGCTTACAGTGTCAGGTTTTTCTCTGCTCCAGTGTTAAAAATAACTAGAGTTAAACTAAACTAAAATTATACCTAAAAATAACAGAGTTAAAAATAATTCCAAGGATTGCTATGTGAGAAACACTGAAACCAAGTCTTATTTTCTGTATTCTTTGAAAGTTCTGTCCATCAATGTTGCTATAAAGATAGCTCAGTGCCCAAAAAAACCCCTGAAGGTAGTAACCTCTATTTTGTATTCCATACACTGCCAAAGAGGCTATGAACTCTTGATATCTTGATTATTGATAGCACCACGATACAGAGAGCATAGCTTTTTGTTTGTTTTTTAAGTCATCTCAGGTTAGAAGTCAGAGCCCTTTCCATATGACTCCAATCTGTTTTTCCTGATGTATTTCAGATTATTCTATGATCCAGTCTAATTGGCTCACTAGCTATTCCCTAAAATTGTTCTTCAATTTTCCATCTCTTTGTTTTTGTATAGGCTGTTCTGGATGCCCTTCTTCATTTCTAATTCTTAAAATCTCTCGTTTCCAAAGAATAATTTAATAATTTTCTAATAATCCAAAGAGTTATTAAACTACCCGACCCTTTGACACAGCAATACCACTACTTGGGTCTATTTCTATATGTTCTAAAATGTTCATAGCAGCTCTCTTTGTGGCAACAAAGAATTGGTAATTGCAAGGAGACCCATCAATAGGGGAAGGCTGACCAAATTGTGGTATATGATTGTGATGGAATACTACTGTGCTTTAAGAAATGATGAACTAAATGATTTTAGAAAAATATGGAAAGACTTGCAAGAAATAATGAAGAGCTAAATGAGCAGAACCAAGGGAACATTGTATACAGTAACAGCAATACTGTTTTAAAAACAACTTCAAGCAGATAAGTTATTTTGTCTTTTAAAAATACCCAAATTAGGGGGCAGGTAGGTGCCGCAGTGGATAGAGCACCAGCCCTGAAGTCAAGAGGACCTGAGTTCAAATCTGATCTCAGACACGTAACATTCCCTAGCTGTGTGACCCTGGGCAAGTCACTTAACCCCAATTGCCTCAGCAAAAAAAAAAGAAAAGAAAAGAAAAGAAAAATACCCAAATTAACTATAAAGGTCATATGAAGAAGACACTATTTGCATTCAAAGAATTGATAAATAGAATGTATAGAATAATCATATATAAACATGCATGAATGGATGTATACATATATAAATACATGCATATATATGGGGGAAAAAGAAAGAATAAAAATAAATTTACATGATAATGCATAGTAGATTTGTAGTTTCATGTAAAATTGGCTTTTTTGTTGTACTATGTTATGGAAATATTTGTTTTATTCCATAAATTAAAATAAAATAAATCCTTTGCCTCTTTCAAAGTTCAGCTCTGCACAAGCTACTACACAGAGATAGACATCAGGCGTTGAAGGAATTGGCTTTTAACAAAGACATGGATTCAATCTCACCTATATCACTGTCTTTGTGACTGAGCTAGTCAGTCATTTAACAACAACAATAGCAACTAAAACTTATATAGTGTTCTAACATTCGTATCTTCCCTTACTCTCAGTTTCCTCATCTGCAAAATGAGGTATTTGGGCAAGATGATCTCCAAGGTCTCTTTCAGTCCCTGATCTATGCTCCTATAAACCCTTATTTCACTCTAGTCACTAAATAGCTATCTATCTAATGGATTCTCTGGTGCTCTTTTGAAATTTGTTCTAAAATTATTTTTTTTAGAAATGAGAGAATGGCAATCCCTCCAATTAATTATAATTCAATATTATGACTAGTGTGAAGTTAATAATAAAATTATAACAATTTAAAAGTGAAAAAAATAGAAGAAAAAAATGTGTCTTTTGATGAAAGGCAAATTGCCACACAGCTAAAATACAGAGCACCTGGTCAAATTATAAATCTTCAAAGGTCTGGAATAAATTTGCTAGTACAAACCAAGAAAATTGGATAAACCTGTGCTGTTTAGTCAAACCATTCTTACTTATGCATCATAATGATTCAATGAACTAAGGCAAAATTGTGCATGGATCAGGGAAGCTACAGGGAAGAGAGTGTCAGAGTATGAAATGAGAATTAAGATGTAAGCTCTTTGAGGGCAGGTAATAACTGTTGTTTTTTCTTTGTGTCCCCAGTGCTTAGTATGGTGCCTGGAACATAACAGGTACTTAATAAATGTTTGTTGATTAATTTGGTGTTTAAACAGGATTAAAGGAAAATAGACAGCTGTTCTTCCCACTTATAGGCCTGAAATCAGGATGTATCAATGTGTCTGCTTCATGTACTTTGTGCTGACACTGCAACCCAAAACACAGAAATGACAGGGAATTGTAGTCTCCTGCATTGTATTTCTGATTTTTTTTTTAGGGAGAAAGACAATTTAGAATTTTCTGGGCTTTTGAGGGGCTCTGAGTGACTTGCTTTTTTGGTGGGAACTATTTATCTCCCAGAATGGATATTATTAAGTGATTTCCCAGTCTTCACTCAAAAATCACTAGAGAGAAGGAATTCACACACTTTCAAGGGAGCCCAATGTGTTGCAATTTTTTGTAGTCCTATTTGCTTAAAAAAAAAAAAGGCAGAAAGCAAAAAGTGAGTAATGGAACAAGGTCATAGAGAAATGGGAAAAAGCTGGAATTGAGGGTAAACATGGATTAGCTTTAGCAAGAAGGCCACTACCTCCTTTAAGACGAGGAAAAGAGGACAGCCTAGACAAATACACAGGGAGTTGTAAGGCTAAGGCAACCAGGTGGTTCAGTTGATTTAGAAAAGTCTGAAGTGCTATTTAAATAGTAGCTATTAGGGAGGAGGGAAGTTAACATGAGAAGAATTCTTGGTAAGGTATAGGTTTACTCCAAGGCTTCTAAGGTTTCTTCCAACTCTGAGATTCTACAATTCTAGCATATATTAGCCGAAGAAGGTGGCTGATGGCAAATATTTTCTCCCTT
Source organism: Myrmecobius fasciatus (assembly GCA_023553655.1). NCBI lineage: Eukaryota > Metazoa > Chordata > Mammalia > Dasyuromorphia > Myrmecobiidae > Myrmecobius > Myrmecobius fasciatus. The sequence continues at coordinate 17,703 of JAJPUD010002520.1, forward strand.
TTTTCATTAGTATAAGGGAAATTCCTTTGTGGAAACTTCTACCAAGCCAGATCAGAATTTGCCCTGCAATTTCCAGTCTTAGATAGTTGTGTGGGACCCCTGAGAAGGTCATGTCACCAAAATGTGTCCTAGGTAGGATTTGAACCTGAATCTTCCTAGTTACAGGGTTACTTCTTTATCCACCACACCATGGTGATTTTCATCCTTGTCAGCAAAATGGAAGTTTTTGCTTTGCAACTTGTAGTCTTAGTTGCTCTGGACATTGAGATATTAAGAACTAACAATAAGTTGCATTTATATAGTTCCTTAATGTTTACAATGTACTTTACACAAGCTATTTCATCTGATTCTCACAACAACCCGGTGAGTAGATGCTATTTGCATTTTATAGATTAGGTAACTGAGATTGAGAGAGGTTTAAGTGATGGCCAGGGTCCTACAGCTAGTACATCTCCTCTGAGATAGGATTCAAACTCCTATCTTCTGACTCCAAGTCTAGGCTCTGTTCACTATACTACCAAGCTGCCTCACTTATTCAGGGTCACACAGCTTGTATGTATCAAAGGGGGACTTGAACTCAGATATTCTTATCTCTTTGGTTACTTCTCTATGTACTGTGCACTCCGTTTTAGAAAGAGGCAGTCAATTAAACATTTACCTTAGAAGCAGATTTGAGAAAGGAAAAGTTAGTGTAATTATCCCACCTCTAGCCAGTCACAAGTTGGGAAACATCAGAAAGCTCATGTTGCCCAACGATTTTATTGGTTATAAAAATTCCCCCCAACAAAGGTATCCAGGAAATCAAAGTAAATATCACTAAGGAGATTATTAATATATTGGTAGAAAGGACAGACTTGAGTCATTGCCAGAATAGGTCAGCAACTACTATTTGTATTAGTGAAGAAGTCAATTTCTCTGTCAGAGAAGTGGTAGGATAAAAGTAGGAATCCTCAAAGGCATTTTAAAAAATCAATAACTGATCACTGTCTAGGTTTCCTTGGAGATATATGGCAAGGGGAATAGCTAAAGCAATGAAGATTCACCCCAAACCTTTAGCTGTTCCCCACTCATGATCATTTTGTATATTTTTTAGATAGTGATTTCAGGTTTTAAATAATTGTTAAATTTTCAGTTTCTATCCAAATTTTTCATGTACAATTTTTTAAATGATAGTATTTTAATTCCTTTCTCTAACTAGCTATGAACACTGAAATCCAAATCAAGTTTGTTTCCCATTTCTTTTGTTTAGAGCTTTGAGGAGGACTGATTAGAGGGATAAATAATTTTTTTTCTTTGACATAATATAGAATGAAATATTAATGCATTTCATTTTGGCTCTGCATTGTCAACAAATGAAATTTTAAGGATGGACTGGAGTTTTTTATTTGTAAATAGAAAAAATCATGATGTATTTATTTGTTCTTGTTATCATTTCAGCATATCTATACATATACATATACATACAGATAGAGTTATAGTTCAGAAAATAAAGAGAAGACCTCTTTAGTTTCTTGCTTTGGTGGATTGTTTAGAGGCTGGGGCAAAGAAAGCTATGTATGAGTACTGCTAAAATTAGTAAGTGTCCTACAATGATATTATATGCAGGCAGGCCCGAGTGAAATTAACCTGCCCGGCTTTGGATTTATTCATGTATCTCACTCTAATCCTGCCTTCAAACCAACAAGCATCAGACAGGGCAGTCATCCTTCACCACTAAAGAAAAGAGGCCCTGAGTTATGTTACCGTGGAAACGGAATCACTTTTTATTGCAAGATGTTTTGGTTCACCTATGATATTCTGAAGCCAAATACATTGGTAGGGCTTGCAGGGAAGTCAAATATCTTTCCTTTCAATGTCATGCTTGGCCACTGGATAAATAAATCACCAATTTTAGCACTTCAAGCTTTATGAAACTCTCTACAAATATATCTTTTTATCTTTACAATAACCCTGGGAGGTTTGTGCTATTACAGTCTCCATTTTACAGTTAAGAAAACTGAGCCCTACAAATGTTAAGTGACTTGTCTAGTGTCAGACAGCTAGTAAGTGTTGGAAGCTAGATTTGAATTCACATCTTCCTGACTTAAAAGTCCAACCCTCTTGTCATTATGCCACCTTATAAAAGGAGCCCTGGATTGAATTCTTACCTTTGACACATTCTTGCACTGAGACTCTGGGCAAGTCACAGCTTTCCAGGTTCCCCAGACACTTATTAAGACTACAAATTGAAGAGAAGGTGCCAACCTGCCTTATTATAGAATTTTAGGAGTTCCCTACACCAAAGCTTCTTAAACTGTGGGTCATGTCTCCATATAGAGTAGCTTGACTAAATGGGGGAAGGGGGTGTCATGAAAAATTTGGCAAGAGTAAAAATTATCAAATATTCCACAAAGATTTGATTCCTTATGTAAAAATAAACAAGTACATCTATCTTGTTAGCATGCAAATTTGCTTTCATCTTTAATAAATGGTAAAATTATATGTATATCAAAGAATTATTTTAAAATAAAGTTCTTTATGATTTATTATTATTATTATTATCAGTAAGTATTTGATTTGTATAATTATTTTATATACTTATGTACCTGGGATCACATAAAAAAGGGGTTACAAAACAAAATCAATGCATCCAAGATTAGAAGGGAAACAGAAAACTGAGAAAAAAAATTTTACACCCAAGTGTTCTGATAAAGGCCTCAATTCTAAAATATATAGAGAATTGACTCAAAGTTTTAAGAATACTAGCCATTCTCCAAATGATAAATGTTCAAAGGATATGAACAGACAATTTTCAGATAAAGTAATTAAAGCCATTTCTGGTCACATGGACAAATGACCTGAATCACTATTGATTAGAGAAATGCAAATTAACACAACTACCTCTGAGGTACCACTTCACATCTCTCAGATTGACCAAGATGACAGGAAAAGATAATGATAAATGTTGAAGGGGATGTGGAAAAATCAGGACACTAACACATTGTTGGTGGAGTTGTGAATTGACCCAACCATTCTGGAGAGCAATTTTAAACTATGCCCAAAGGACTATCAAACTGTGTATTTCCTTTGATCCAGCAAGGTCTCTACTAAATCTGTATCCTAGAGATCATAAAAAGGGAAAAGTATCACATGTGCAAAAATATTTGTAATAACCCTTTTTGTAGTGGCAAGGAAGTGGAAACTGTGTGACTGCCCATCAATTGGGGAATGGTTGAATAAGTTATAGTATATGAATGTAATGGAATAGTATTGTTTTATAAGAAATGATGAGCAGGCTGATTTCAGAAAGGTCTGGAGACTTACATGAACTGATACTAAATGAAGTGGGTAGGAAATAAGAAGATTATGTGATGATTAACTATGATGGATTTGGCTCTTTTCAACAATGAAGTGATTCAGGCCAATTCCAATAGACTTTGTGATGGAGAGAGTCATTTGCATGCAGACAGAGGAATATGGGGACTACAGAAATGGGGGCGGGGGTGGGAGGTGGGGAGGAATACAACATAATATTTTCATCTTTTTTGTTGCTGTTTGCTTGTTTTTTAATTTTCTTTCTCATTTTTTTCCTTTTTGATCTAATTTTTTCTTGTGCAGCATGATAAATGTAGAAATATGTTTAGAATTGCACATTTTTAACATTAGAAAAAAAAATGAAAAGGGGTTGCAAATGGTAAAGGCTTAAGAAGCCCTGCCCTACAGCAATGAAACACTAGGTCCAGTCTCCACCCCTAAAATACACATATACATATGTGTGTGTGTGTGTGAACAGGTAGGATGGCTAGGTGGTGCCATAGTACACAGAGCTAGACCTGGAGTCAGGAAAGACATCTATCTGAGTTCAAATCTGACCTCACTTAGTAGTAGTGTGATCCGGGGCAGGTCACTTGACTGCCTCAGTTTCCTCAACTGTAAAATAATCTGGAGAAGGAAGTGGCAAACCCCTTCAGTATCTTTACCAAGAAAACCTCAAATGGGATCTCAAAGAGTCATATACTACTTGAAAACAGCTGAATAACAAGACACATACAAAGAGACATAATGTAACCTTGGGTGGGAAGATAGTAGCAACCAAAGGAACCAGGAAAAGTTTCCTGTAATGACTACAACTTGAGTTGAATACCCTTCTGTTCTTATCTGCAGCTCCATTTTTTCCCATACCCTTTATATATTTAGGTTACCTAGAATGTGCCTTCATTTGTCTCTTTTCTATTTACCCTTGCCCCCCACTTAAGGCTCTAAGTAGGATAAGTGACCCACATGACCTCACTCCACCCCAACCCTGCCCCAAGATGTCTAGCTCTTACGCTCTCTTTTCTTTCCATCTCATGAAATGGCAAATACCCACAGAATGTCATTGATTTAAATGTTTCCTCATGTCATATATTGTAACCCCTGAATGTCTGTCTGTCTCTTACGTGTGGCTCTTGTCCAAATTATCTCATAGGTTTGCCCCAGGATATCCAAATACTCCATGTGCTAGATCCATCCTCTCTGCTGACAGTGAAAACTCATTAACTGAGTTTTGAGGCTGCCTCGGTGTCATCATGTAACCTCATTCACCTATCTCTGTTTCCTACCGTGCATTGCTTCGATGGCATCTTTTACTTGTGTTCTGTAAAGTTGCTCATTCGTTATCTCTTGCAGCCACTCCCATGCATCTCTCCACTGGTCTCTGTCTTTATTCTCCTTCATTTGTTTTTCTTCCTGTGTGGCTCTGTTCTTCTCTGGCTGCTAGATGAGTGGCAGAGATAGTATGCTAGTGCACATCTCAGGGGCACTCACTATCAGGCTCAAAGGAGCTCACAGGTATTGATCCCTCATGGATCTTGTGCGAATTCTTTAATATTTCAGGACAACAAACAAATATTACCCCAGAGGAGGTGGAAGTGAGATCCCTGTCTATTTGAGAAGAAAGGAAAGACTGTCTTAAACAAGATAGCAGAAAAGACACAGAATCTTTTTAGGATGATAATGTTTGAATTCTGGTGACATTAATGTAGTATTTTGAATATTAAGTGAAGTAGGTGATGCCTTAATAGTGAAAACCTGAGTTTTAACAGCCTCAGAAGAAACTAGGGTTGCTTTTCTGAGCTGTATCACTTTTGGGGCATGAATTTAAGTAATAAGATCATAAATTTTGAGTTAAAAGGGACTTTAGAGATCTCTAAATCCAAGCCCCACCTTTTACAAGGGAGGTAACTGAGAACAAGAAAACTTAAGGAATTTACCCAGGTTCACACAGTTAGTAAGTGTTTTAAGAGAGAACAGGAACCTAGCCAGATTATTCAGTGGCTGGAGAATTAGTCCTGGAGTCTAACCTCAAATGCTTACTAGCTGTATGAACCTGGGCAACTCACTTAACTTCTGTTTACCTTGACCATCTGAAGAAGGAAATGGCAAACTTCAGTATCTTTGCCAAGAAAACCCCATGGACAGCATTAGTGTGTTATGTTCCACTAAGTGAAGGTCACAGAATCAGTATATATAAGAAGCAGTTCAGCTCTGACTTTCTGACTCAAAAGCCAGCTCTTTTGCCATTCACCCATAATGTCACTGACCCCTGACCCATCTCTCTAGGGGTCCTATCAAAAAAAAAAGATATCTACTTATGTGGAATAGTTTCATTGCAGTCATCTTAACAATCTATCCGGATCGCTGTGCTCTCAGTTTAGCCACAGAATTTATAGAAGTCAGTATTGTGAGGAAGACTATTTTAAAAACTATTAGAATATCTTAGGTGACTTTAATTTTTTTCCTTTTATGAATTTTTTTTACTTTTATGCCATAACCCTCTAAAGTATACATCACCTCCTATTCTGATTAAACCTTTCCCTTGTAATACAAAAGTGGATTTGAGCAAAATTAACCAACCAACCACATCTTTAATCTTCACCTAACTAATGAGGAAGAAAATGTGCTTCCTCATCATTTCTTCAGAACCAAAAATCATTACAATTTATCAATTAGATTACCTTTTTTGCCACTGTTATAATTTAATTATTATTGTCATTATATATATCATTCTTTTGAATCTGCTTTCTTCACTCATAATCATTCTATAATTCTTCTTATTTTTCCAGATTTCTCATAAACATAAATTCATAGTACAATAAATATTCGATTTGGAAATCCCCTAATTGAAGGATATCCATTTGGTTTCCATTTCTTTGCTAACAAGGTGTTCTACTATTGACACTACAGTATACATGGGAATTTTCTGCTATTTATCTCCTTGGAGCATGGTCTAGTAGTGAGATTTCTGGGTCAAATATAATTGTTCCTGGGTGATTGGAACAACTCAGAGGTTCACCAGTAACAACTGTCTCCTCCAATATTGAGTGCTTTATAATTTTTTTTTAAAAACATCTTTTTCATTTTGAATATTTTTCATATGTGCTGGTGCATAAAGATTATTCTATACTGATCTTTTCTTTTCTTTTTTGACAGGACCACTTAGAGAGGTGAGTCAGGAGTCAGGGGCAGCAAGGGCGAATGGCAAGAGAGCTGGCTTTTGAGTCAGAAAAAATGAGGACTGAAGCCTGACTCTGACATATACTGATTCTGTGATCCTCACCTAGTCATTTAATCTCACAGGGGACCAGATAACTTTCTAAACTAAACATATTTTTATTTATTATTTACAACTATTTTGTTGTAAATCATCTTTTATAGATATTCCCCATCAATGAAATCACAGGTCTGGACCAGTGTAAAAATGAGTTTGAACATGTATAATGGCTTTTGGGGGAGGAAATTGTAAGACATTATGGATTTTTCTTCTTTCTGTACTCTTCCCTTGATATCTAAGTCTCTTCCAACTTGTAAATATTTCCAGCTCAGTGTCTCACCTATATATTAAGCAATATTTAATTGGATTCAGGATCTCATTGAGGTAGATGTTTTATATTGCAGATTGAAACCCTCATCTTTGCCAATTTAATGAGAATGAGGTGAAATCTTCAAATGATTTTAATTTGCATCAATCAATTGGATTGAAAGCATTCTAAGGCCACAAATCATACTTTCTTTGCATTCCTTTTAGCTCCTATCTGGGCACATCAATTTGACCAAATGTTTCAATGAATTGTTGGTTGAATCAGAAATCATTTTTGAAAGACAAGCTTATACCCTAACATAGTCACATGATGAAGTGGAAAAAATAGAAAGATTAAAGAAAAGAGAAAATGTGTTCAAAAACAGCAATTTTTTTTGGCAATTCCTGGAAACTAAGGTTGTGCCTCTAAACTGGGCAATAGATGAACAAATTGAATTTGATGGAATTCTATTTTGCTTTAAGACATGAGAAAAGAAATGTTTTCAAAGTGTCATGGAAATATTTTAATGAATTAATGCAAAGTGAAGTGAACAAAACAGAATAATTTAAACATCAATATTGTTTAAATGAATAGTTTTTAGAAACATAAAAACTCCAATCAACTCAATGATCAATCATAATTCCAGAGGACTACTGAAGAAAATGCTATCTTCATGAAAAAAAGAGATAATAAACAAATATACAGAATAAGAAATGTCTTTTTAGACATGACCAATGTGGAGATTTATTTTGCTCAACTGTTCTTATGTGATTAACAAGTCCTATACTTTTTTCTTTCTACCTTTTTTTTTTCTCCAGCAAATGGTGGGAAGTGGAAGAAAGGGGGGAGGGGATCAATACTTGGTAAATGTTGATTAATTTTCCTGTGCTGATTTTTTCTTTCTTTTAAGATATTTTTAACAAGAAATGATTTTTAAAAAATATGATGTAAAAACAAAATATGAATAAAAACAAGATTTTTAAAAAGAGTACAGGGATTATAGGATTAGAAATTAAATTCAAGAAGTGACCTCAGAGTCCATCTAGTTCAAAACCCTTGTTTTACAGATGAGGAACCTTAGCCCCACAGTGGTGATGATACTTGTCCTCCATCATACAGGTAGTAGAAGATCTACAGTTACAGGTGTAGCATGCACAGTATAGTGGCCACACCCCAATTTAGATAGGCTAAATGAAGTTAAGGATAACTAATGGGTCACAAAACCATTGATGAGTTAGGGAGATATCTACTACCTCAAGCATTTGAAGACTTCCCCAGGCAGAATGGGCAGATGAGAACAATTTGTTCCAACAGCTAGAAAGGTAATTGAAGTGTACTTAGAATTTGGTCAGGCATTAAAGACATCAAGGTTATCCACTGTATCCTGGGCCCTCACAGTCATCCTAACTTTTCTCTTGACATTGGACTTCCGACTCTGATGACTTTGTGCAACTCTGCCTGATTTAAGTCCAAATTATGAGTCAAGACATTGCCCTGTGACATCATTGGTTCGCTTCCAAACAAAGGAAGGACAACAGTTGGACATCTATGTTTGAATTCTTACTCTGCTGCTTACTAGCTACTTCATTTATGACTGAACAAGTCACTGTTTTCTGGACCTCAGTTTCCTTCCTTGTGAAATGAGTAGTTGCCTAAAGTTAAGTAATTTGCCCAATAATCACACCATTGCCAAAGAGGATTTAATAATAGGTGCTCAAATGTCTATGAAAAAAGTTATATAAATCCAATCCACTCACTCAAATTTGTTTTCACAGGTTTGACCCTGCTGTCATTTCTGTATGGGAACATTTTCTAAATCTATTTTAAAAATAATATTTAGCCTTCATAGACTTCCAAATAGAATTAGAAGTGGCCAGGAATTTTATTGATATTATAAGATCATTTCCCAAAGTACGTAAGGAAGCACGAACTCTGAAATGATCATATGCCCACCAAGTTCCCAATTTTTGATCCTATCCTTCTCTTTTACTCCTTATAGAATAGATACAAGCATAATTAAGAAACCAGAATTCCATTAAATTATTTTTCTTTACTTCCTCTTTTTTCTTTTCCTTCCTCCTTTCTTTCCCTTCTTTCTCCTCTCTTTTGCTTCCGTCCATCTCTTCTTTTTCTCTCCCTTCTTTTTTGACTCCTTTCCTATTTTTCTCTTTCCTTTCCCTTTTCTCAGAGTACTATTTCTCACTTACTGAAAGTGAAGTGAGGACCAAAAACCTTTTCACACTTTTCTAATATTGTAAAATAATAATAAAACTATTAGGTACTATTTGGGTTTAAGCCTAAAATCCTTTTGTCTTGGTCTTGCCTTTAACAGGGGGAATCTTCTTGCAAATTAAAAGCCCACTTGAAGACATCTATAAAATCTACTGCTATCACCATGATGAAGCCCACACTATGCTTGAGTCCTATGAAAAGGATGAAGAACTGAAACAACATATGAGACACTGTATCCAGTCCTTAAAGTAAGACCTTTTCAAATGATGATTTCCATCCACCGTCAGTTGCCTGGCGGGGAACATTTTAAATGGATATAGATGAAAGCTTTCCCATAAATCCTGTGTTTTATGAAGCTTGCTGAGAGCTCTGCTTTGCGTTCCTTTTATGAAAAGCTGACAAGCTAGGGGCCGTGATTACTTTTTTTCCCCTTTTTTGGTTCAAGGAGAGCTAAAAATAACACACACAAAAAAATCTCCTGTTTTCAGGGCCCTGTGGAGACGGAAAAAAAATGCAATATCAAAAAACAAATGTAGTAATTCCCTTCCTTATCATCTTTGCTACTTTCCTATTTTGGGTTTTTTGTTTTGTTTTGTTTTTTGGCATAAAGTACATCATTTATATGTGACAACTCTTGGGTGCTGGGTTCTTACCATAGGGTTATTACACTGTAATATCCCAGCACATATCTGATATGAGAAAATATTGTCCAGAGATCAGCCAGAATTTATCCCTAATGTTGTTATTGTTGTTCAGTCATTTCAGTAATGTCTAACCTCATATGGGGTTTTCCTGGAAAAAAATACTGAAATGGTTTGCTATTTCCTTCTCCAGCTCATTTTACAGATAAGTAAACTCAAGGCAAAGAGGATTAAGTGACTTGCCCAGGCTCACATAGCTAGCAAGTTTCTGAGGTCCTGTTTAAACTTGGTCTTAATGACTCTAAACTCAATGCTTACCCACCTAGTTACCCCCTACATAAGTTATGAACTATTTTTAAAAAATCTCTTCTAGTCCCAGCCTGATCCTCTTGATCCATAAGCTCTTCCTGCTGATCATTATGTGCTGTTGACACAATTTTTTAGCATTATTATATTATTCAGTTATTTATTCCATCAAACAATGTTGCAGTCTATTTCTCTTCTATTCCTATCTGGATCTATCTATTTCTCCTCACTCTAGTCCATCTTCCACTCAGCTGTCAAAGTGATCATCCTAAAGCATAGGCATTTCACTCCCTTTTCAGTAAACTCCAGTGGCTCTAACACCTCCAAGACAAATTGTCCAGTTTCTTTGAATGCAGGATAGACAATTCATGGGACTAGTGAATTAGAGGAATTAGAAAACTGGACAAATCTAATTCACAAGGTATCCATTTTTAAACAGTTCTAATTGTTAAGCAGTTCTAAAACAGGGCATTTATAATCAAAAGGTCTAGCTAGGGTCAAGTCCTACCTTTGACAGGTAAATTTGTGACCATAAGCAAGTATTTCCATCTGCAAATTTGGGATAATAATACTCACACCACTTATAGAATTCTGAAGAAAGAATTTGATAAATATTAAAACATTGCAGACATAGTTATTATTATTATTATTTATTCTGAAATCTGCCTTCTTATAATTTTCACCCAGTGATTTTAGTTGTTTTTCCTTTGCAATTAAGTGGATAAACCTTAGCACTCTTTCATATAAATTTATAGGATCTCAGAATTCCATGAATTCTAATGATAATTCTATGGAAGGTAATTCAGAGATCATATAGTCAAAGCCATATCTAAAGAAGGTGTTACTTCGATAATATTTGGGTCTTCTCCAATTTAAACATTCCTAGTACCTTCAATTGATTTTAAGATAGCATGTTTTTTAGTGTCTTCATTATTCTGATTATCTTTTTCTAAACATGTTCTGGTTTGTCAATATCTTTCCTAAAAATAGAAAATCTCACTAAAGGTGTTCTAATCAGGGAATAATAAAACATGATTAACACCTCCTGGGTTCTAGATGTTATGACAGCCCTTCTATTCAAATACATTAAGATGATTATTATATTTTCTCTTAGTCCTCCTTCCTTAGTGTTCTCTTCTTTAGACTAAATAATCCTAGTACTTTCATATCTTTCTCACCAGGTTTGCTTTTAAGCCCTATCACCATACTTTCTTTAATCACTCTAAAAAAGGGAATTAGCAAAGTCATCAGGGGAACTGGTTGCAGTCTCATCCCTGTTGGTCATTATAATTCCTCACAACTTGATCTCAATTAAGAGAGTACTCCATTTCTGGAGTAGAAATGGGGTAGCTAGTCTATATTTGTGTATCTAGAGTTGACCTAGAAATAGGGAAGGAAACAAACATTTATAAAGCTCCTGCTATATGCCAGGAACTGTGCTAACTACTTTAAAAATGTTATTTGATTTTACCCTTATAATGACTCTGGAATGTAGGTGCTATTATTATCCCTATTTTACTGATGAGGAAACTGAGGCATATGTTGAGTTGCCTGGGATAACACTTCTAGCTACCTGCATAGACTTTTCTTTAGGGAGAAAAAAATAAAAACTCAATTAGATATATCAACCAATACATATGACTCTTACAAGAAGACTATCCTGCCACAATAAAATATTAGACAATGCAATCCAATATCTTGACCTCAGTAGCAGTTAAAGATATTACTGACCATAAGATACCCTTGAGTCTGTGTAAGTCACTGAAGATTACATTCAGATCTAATGACTTTTCAAGTTATTTCCTGGGAGTATGAAATGATTGCTCTTGAGATTGCCAAGAATCTCAGGTATCTAACATCATTTCTTATCCCAAGGACTGATTTCTAATGTGGAAAGTGGCTATTGTATATCTGCAAGATTAGCAAGAAAAAAAATAAAAAGTTTACTGAAAAGGAAAATGTTTTACATGAAAGATAGACCCAACGTAGTCTTTGCATGAAAATAGAGCTGCTAATGAATATTAGCCTGTCCAAAGCTGAATGCAGGATACCTTTTGTCATTACAAACATTGACCTTGATTAAGCTGAATTCTAAGTTCTGAGGAATGGGTTTTACAAACAGGTTTATGAAGAGCAACTAGGCTGATATGGTTCAAGGGAATAGTTTCTCTTGCCAACTAATCAACCACAGATATTCCAATCCTAGTTTTTCCTAATAGCTAAATAAAGCAGAGGTCACTATTGCCATTGCCAATCCGTGCTAGGTCCAGCTTTAGTTTTCAGCACTGCACCAAGATTAGTGAAATAACATGAATTAAATTGTTATCCTTTGGGGAGTTCAGTGATAGATTTTCAAGAAACCCAGGCTCCTTTCCAATTAATCAACTATTATTTAAGCATATCCTATCTGTAAATCAAAGTAATCACACATCGGGACAGCTAGATGGCGCAGTGGATAGAGCACCAACCCTGAAGTCAGGAGGACCTGAGTTCAAATGTGGTCTCAGACACTTAACATTCCCTAGCTGTGTGACTTTGGGCGAGTCACTTAACCCCAATTGCCTCAGCAAAAAGCAAAAAAAAAAAAAAAAAAAAAAGTAATCACACATCAAATTTCAAATCCAGAAATTTGAAAACAAATGAGACAAATGGCCTCTGCTTTCAAGGAGCTGATAATCTGATTGGAGAAACCAAGCACAAACTTGTGAAACGTTCAGAAACACTGACTAAAGAAGCATATGTTAAATGAATAAATGAGTGGTATTTTTTGTGGTTCACTCATTTTCAGTCTAACTAAGGGGCTAGCAGAGAAAGCCAGAAGTACTGATAAGATTACTCCCTGAGGGAAGCAAAAAAAAAAAAAAAATACTGATTCAAATGAGCTCAACCTTACAGTCCCACTCACTGTGGAGGTTTTAGGTAACCCCACTTTACAGTATCTTTTTGCTGAGGCAATTGAGGTTAAGTGACTTGCCCAGGGTCACACAGCTAGGGAATGTTAAGTGTCTGAGGCCAGATTTGAACTCAGGTCCTCCTGACTTCAGGGCTGGTGCTCTACCCACTGTGCCACCTAGCTGCCCCACTTTATAGTATCTAATCAGAAAGCCAAGTTATGTCAAACCCATGAGGTTAAATCTCTGTACATCTGTCCAGTACTTTATGCCATCTTTGCTGATTCCTTTTGGATTAGCCTGTCATAGTGTTCTGACTTATGAGGTCTTTCTTCCCATTCTCTCCCCCCTCCCTTTTTTCCTTCTTATAGCTAACTAAATCTTTTAGGGTGTTAAACTCCTTTATGAATTTAGCCTGCTAGTCAATGGCATACTCATACCTCGTGACATATTCCTTTAATGGATTCTTCCAAACTGCTTTCCTTAGTAATTCTATTGCTCTCTCAAATCTATTTTATATCTGTACTTCTGGTGCCTATTTTACCTCTTCATTTTGTCTGTAGCCCTTTCTCCTAAATAAATGTCCCTTTGGGTAGAGAATGGCCATTGAAAATTCTTCATGTGACTGAATTGGTTCCAAAACCCCAACATTTGGTGCCAATTGCTCTCTTCAATCTCATCATTTGGTGTATATATCAATCTTATCATTTGATGTTGAGCTTCAAACACATCATGACTCTTTATGGCCCTATTTGGGCTTTTTTTTTTCAAAGATACTGGAGTGGTTTGCCATTTCCTTCTCTATCTCATTTTACAGAAAAAGAAACTGAGTCTATAGGGCTAAGTGACTTGCCCAGGATCATACAGGAAGATGAGTCTTCCTGACTCTAAATCTGGCACACTATCCACTGCAACACTTACAGATATTCTTTTGATTTTGGAGCTGACTCATAATGTAGATATTAATCAATTTGCAAAATTTTGGAAGACTTCCTATTTTTTAAGAATAAAAACAATTACTGGGACAGGAGAAAGTATATTTATTTGGAGTTAGAAGAACTTAGTTTGGTTTCCTGATCTATCTGTTTCTATCTGTGCTTAGACTCCTTGGGCTGCAGTTTCCTCATCTATAAAATGATAGGGTTGGAAATGACCTGTCCAGCATTGAATGTATGAGCCTGTAATACCACCCTAAGATGTAAATAGCTGTGACTTTTTGTGCTTGGCCTTTTTTTCTTATTGTTGGAGATTTCTTATTTCATTGTCTCCTGGTTTGTATGAGTGGGTAGGAAGGGAATGTACTATCTTAAGCCACTATTAACTTGCACGGTGTCTCACTCCTTTAATCCCTGTTACTGGAGGAGGCAGAGATTGGTAGATGGACCACTTGAATTCATGGATGCTAAGCTAAAAAGTCATGCAATAGAAACAGGAAAACTTTGTACACAGCAACAGCAAGATGGTGTGATGATCAACTATGACAGATTTGCTTCTTCTTGGCGGTTCAGTGACCCGTCAACCCCAATAAACTTTGGGTGGAAAATGCCATCCAAATACAGAGAGAAAACCACAAAGACTGAATGTAAATCAATACAAGCTATGTTCACTTTTTTCTGGGTTTTTTTTTCCTCATGGTTTTTCCTTTTTGTTCTGATTTTTCTCCACCAACATGATTCACAAAGAAATAAGTAAAAAAAATGTATATGTATAACCCCCCAAAAATGTTGTTTCTACATATAACTGGGGAAAATATTTTTTTTAAAAAAGAAGTCATACTCAAACTGTGCATACCCTTTGACCCAGCAGCATTTCTATTGGGCTTATATCCCAAAGAAATCATAAAGAAAGGAAAAGGCCCCACATGTGCAAGAATGTTTGTGGCAGCCCTTTTTGTAGTGGCTAGAAACTGGAAACTGAGTGGATGCCCATCAATTGGAGAATGGCTGAATAAATTATGATATATGAATATTATGGAATATTATTGTTCTGTAAGAAATGACCAGCAAGATGATTTCAGAGAGGCCTGGAGAGACTTACATGAACTGATGCTGAGTGAAATGAGCAGAACCAGGAGATCATTATACACGGCAACAACAGTACTATATGACAATTAATTCTGATGGACATGGCTCTCTTCAACAATGATATGTTTCAAACCACCTCCAATTGTTCACTGAAGAAAGCCATATACAC
>JAJPUD010002520.1:56220-99322 GCA_023553655.1 Myrmecobius fasciatus
AAGGAAGGAAGGAAGGAAGGAAGGAAGGAAGGAAGGAAGGAAGGAAGAAAGGAAGGAAGAAAGGAAGGAAAGGATAAGGAAAAGTTTCATGTAGAAGATGAAACCTGACCACTACACATCTGTCAGATTGGCTAAAATGACAGGAAAAAATGACGAATGTTGGAGGGGATGTGGGGAAACTGGGACACTGATACATTGTTGGTGGAATTGTGAACGGATCCAACCATTCTGGAGAGCAATTTGGAACTATGCTCAAAAAGTTATCAAACTGTGCATACCCTTTGACCCAGCAGTGTTTCTATTGGGCTTATATCCCAAAGAAATCTTAAAGGAGGGAAAAGGACCCACATGTGCAAAAATGTTTGTGACAGCCCTTTTTGTAGTGGCTAGAAACTGGAAACTGAATGGATGCCTATCAATTGGAGAGTGGCTGAATAAATTATGGTATATGAATGTTATGGAATATTATTGTTCTCTAAGAAACGGCCAGCAGGACGATTTCAGAGAGGCCTGGAGAGACTTACATGGACTGATGCTGAGTGAGATGAGCAGAACCAGGAGATCATTATACACGGCAACAACAATACTATATGATGATCAATTCTGATGGACATGGCTCTCTTAAACAATGAGATGTTTCAAACCAATTGTTCAGTGAAGAAAGCCATATACATCCAGAGAGAGGGATGTGAAATGTGGACCACAACATAACATTTTCATGCTCTATATTGATGATTGCTTGCATTGGGTTTCCTTTCTCAGATATTTTTTATCATAGATACGGTTTTTCTTGCACAACAATAATAATTGTGGAAACATGTATACATATATTCGACTTGTCAAGTATTTTAATATAATTAACATGTAGTGGACTTCCTACCATCTAGGGGAGGGGAGGGGACTAGGGGGTAAAATTTTTAATGGAAAGCTTTGTAAGGGTCAATGTTGAAGAACTACCCATACATATGTTTTGCAAATAAAAAGCTTTAATTAAAAAAAAAAGATAAAACCTGATCTAATGAAGAAGTCTAAGAGGTTGTGTTTAGTAAAGAATCTACTCCAAGCATGGAGAACAATGTGTACCTAGAAATACCTTGCTCCTAAACAGAATCATTTCTTTTCAGAGAAGACTTTAAAATGCTATATGCAAATGCCTCTACTGTACCTCCATTTCTGAACCTACATTAAGGTTTGATAATCATACTGTTCAGTGTTCATTAGAATAATATGTTAATGGTAAAATTGAATAAAACTTGGGTTTTTTTTCCTATCATGTGACAACTGCTATAATTTCTTTCTTTAGTTTATGGGACAGATGCTTGGACATGACTGAAACAACTAAACAATAGCCATAAAATGTTTAATTTGGAGAGAGGAAGATGTGGATTTCAAGAGTTGGGCATGACCAAATAAAAAATAGCTCAGATTTAGATAATACTTTAATATTTAGAAAATAGTTTCTTTTCAACAGCCTTGTGAAATAGGCTAAATCCACCTTTCTTTACTCTCACTGTATCCTCTGGAATTTCTCTTCTATTATTAACAAATTGCCCTACATAGTAGACCTATGTCCTCCCCACTGCCCCTCTTCATCTCAATGAAATTATATGGTTACATTTTGTTTTTCTCCAAATAGAATGTAAGTTCTTCCAACACAAGGACTCTAGAATAGTGTTTAAAACATAATAGGCATTTAATCAAAGTTTATTAAATTAAAATATTCTCTTTTGTAGATGAAGGGATTAAGGTTCATAGGGTAAATTGACTTGTCACCATCACATAGTTAATAAAGCATCAATGACAAGACTTGAACCCAGATCTGATACCAAGTTCAAGTGCTTATCCCTTGATATTGTGTAATTCATTCACTTCACAAATCTTTCAAGAAAGATGTCTTACATTAACATATTTCAGGAACATTAAAATTATGGTTTATATGGGAATAAAGGAAAATCAGCCACCATGATTCATATTTACTAGATTTTCTTTGTTTTCTTCCCCTTCCCCGCCATTATGTACTACAAAAAAAGGAGTCTGCAAATTCCTTCCTGCCTTCCTCCCTTCCTCCCTCTCTCCATCCCTTCCTTTCTTCCTTCTTTTCTCCCTCTCTTCCTTCCTCCTTCTTCCTTTCTTTTCTTCTCCTTTCACTCTCCTCTCTCTGCCTTTCCTTTTCTTCCATTTTCCCTTCCTCTCTTCTTTCTACCTTAATTTCCACAATGAAATGCTATTATTTTTCAGCACATATTTATTGTGAAGTGCTTTTCCAATGAACTGGGGGTGGGGGAGGGATTGCTGCTTAAAACTGAGCCAGCTGTGTTTATTTGACTTGTCAGTGTCAATAATGATTTGTAATAAGATTATTGTAGCTACTTGGGGCTGTGAAACACTTGCTAAATTCTCAGGAAAATGTGAGTAAGAGAGAAGAGATTGACATTCAATCTCAATCCTCAATCCAGCATTGGTTAAGGATGGGGACTGTTCCCCATCCTCTTGTCAGTTGGCCACCAGCTCCCTCTGAAGAGGGCTTTCTGAGAAACAAGACTAATATGGAAGGCATGGTTATCAGGAGTTAATCTTAGAGAGTGGAATTAGATGAGTTGAACTTTGTGGCATAGAGTGCCCTAGGGTGTCATTATCTTATAACAAATCCTCTATCTTTCTTGACAGATTGCTATACTGTGTCAGACAGATATTAGGAGAGAGGGGTGCTTATCATTTTCGCAGCTGGCCAAAGTGCAAATCGAGGGAGAAAAGTCATTCAGGCGATTTAAAGAGCTTTTGAACAGATTTGCATTTGTGAAGCTTTTAAGGGAAACAATAACAATTTAGAATTGTCCTTTCTACTTTGAGAGGCAGGAAGAAAGAAAATGTGTCTTTGATGCAGAGGAGAGGGTAAGAAAAAGAAGGAATACTAACATCTGGGAGTAGTGAGAGATTTAAAATTTATTTTCAGTCTTGACAAGATAGGACTTTGTGGTGTAGACTTCAAAAAAGATGCAGAGACATTCTTCAACATACCTATTTTTGTTTTGTGCATACTACTCTTGTATATTACCAAGACAGAAACAAAACGATTTTCTGTGGTTATATTTTCAGGGACATTTTCCAAGGCTAAATAAACTAACGTTTAGTGGTGATTAAAAGCAGAGTTTAGAAGCAATCCTAATCATATTCATTCTACTAAATATGATTTTCCTGATTCAAGTCAATGAATTTCATGACCCTGATTTGTCTCCTATTTAAAGGACCCCTTCCTGATTTAAAAGTCTAATTGACCAGCTCTCTGTTTTCTTAACTATAGGACTCCAGGATCATACATTTAAGACCTGGGAGGAAGTCCGTGGGTCATCTAATCTAAGTCAGTTCATTTTTTAAAGATGAGAAAACCAAGGCTGTAAAAGGTTAAGTCACTTGTTTTTAAGTTATATTACGAATATTAGGCATAGAATCACAGGTTCATAGATTGAGGATTGGTAGTGACTTCAAAGGCCATCTATTTAAAGTTCTTCATTTGATGGATGAGGAACCAAAGGCTCAAGAAAATTAAATGACTTACCCAAGATCATAAAAGTAGTCTCAGAGGCAGAATTTCGAATCAGGTCCTCTTACTTCAGTATTCAAACCCAGGTCATGTGACTCCACATTCTGGACCTCAAATGACTCTAACGTGTATTACTTATACCTACCTCTTAGGGTCATTAGATTTATTTTTGCGACACTTTCCAGGAATCTTTTTTCAGCCTTCTTCTGGTCATCCTCAGAGAACCCTCAATGCACCCTGCCTCCTTAAATTAAATATGTGTACTTATTTATTTGTGGGTATTTGTATTCCCACCATGAAGTCAGAGACAATTTATCCTTTTCTTTTTAGCATGGTGTTTTCCACATATATAATCAATATATTCCACACTTGTTGGAAGTGAGCCAAATCATCTGGATGCTTAAAGCATATTCTTATTTAGTTTATATAAAAAATTCAGTTTTGATGTATTTTTATACATCTAATTCACTTGTACCAAAAGTTTTGGGGTTTATTTCACCTGTTTGGAAATTTCACGTATCTCTTGTATTTGAGATTTACCATTTTTAAGAATTTACCATTTTAAGAGAATTACCATTAAGTTCAAAATATTTATTTACTAAATTATTTAGTCAACAGATTTGTATGGAACTGTCCTAGGTACTAGGAATTAAAGAAAAAAATAAAATAATCCCTGATCTCAAGGACAATCTAGTATGAAGGATACACAAATATATGTACACATACATGCACATGTATAACATGTGCAAATAATTATAAATGTTGGACCTGTAGTCAGGAAGACCAGAGTTCAAATCCTGCCTCAGAAACTTACTAGCTGAATAACTCTGGGAAAGTTACAGTCTCTATCTGTTTCCTCATCTGTATAATGGAGATAATAGCAACAGTTTTCCAAAGTTGTGAGAATCAAATGAGATTGTTCATAAAGTTTGCAAATGATAAAACATCATATAAGTGCTAAATACTGTGATTATTATTACTAGCAATAGTATTATTATTAATTATAATACAAATCAAAAATGTTAAATGCAAAAAAATAATTTGAACACAATGTTATCAGTCTATACATTTTTGAGGAAGGGTTTTGATGGTTTCCCTTCCTTCATATATACAAACATTTCCCAGTTATTTGTTTTGTTTTTGAATCTGTGGTCTGCATTTTTCTGACTTTCCAAGAAGTCAGATATGAAAAACCTCCAAGCTTCCTTAGGAAATGTATTTATCATGATATCTCACCATCTTTTTCTTAATGCCTCCTTTTTAAAAAAAATTGTATTTTTTAAATCAAGTAACTTCATGATAGTCTAGCCCCCCTCTGGTCTTGCATTGTAGAAGGCTATGCTGATTGTTGTTATTTATCCTTCCTTCTCAAAGAGGACCATGACATCAGGGAGATGATACCATGACATGCAAGTGAATGAATTGAATTTAAGTGAGAGAGAACTGAAATATAGAATTAATGTATCAGAATTCAAGTTCCCTGCTTTGCCACTAATTACCTGTGTGACCAAACTTCTCTAGGCTTCTGTTTCCTCACTTATAAAAAGAGAGTTTTAGAATAGATTACCTCTAAATTGATAACCCTCTGATATCCCCATAGCAATCTTTACCTCTCTTATTGCAGCTTATTCTGAGCCATATTCTAGTCCTCCATTAATTGGTACATATGCAAACCCAAGAAAGAAACTTTTTTGCCTTCAAGAAGTTTAGATTCTATTGCGTATTATAAAACTTGCATTTTGTGGATATATTACATCACTTCTATAAGATTATATGCTCTAAAAGAGCAGGAACTCTCAACTCTCGTTTGTTTCCCAGTGCTTCAATTACTACTTCAGATGTTGTAGGTGCTTAATACATAGTTGTTGAATTAATTAATGATATCTCTTTTGGTTTGAATTTCACTTTCTGAAATGACAAATTTAGTTGCATTGTGGTCATTAATATACTGTGGTTCCCCTACTCATTATGACACCATGCTCACTCTTCAAGTCCACAGGTACATTAAGTACCTTGTATTTGTATCTGTGCATGTATATGAAGAAGGGGAAACCATTAAGACCCTTCCTCAGAAATTTATAGACTCATAACATTGTATTTAAATTGGGGGAGGGGCTTAACATTTTCTGATTTGTATTATTATTAATAATAATAGTGTTGCTGTTAATAATAATAGCTAGCACTTATATGATATTTTATGATTTGCAAACTTTACAAGGTACTATAATGTTCGGTGTCTTAGTCTGAACTCCCGAGTGACCCGGGTCTTATATGACCAGAAAAGCTGGGTCACCGGCATGTCAAAGTCTGTGAGCAATGAGGGGCGACAGCCAAGATGGTGAAAGACAATGTTTATTGCAAAGCCCGTTATCACTTTTATAACTTTGGTACATTCCTTCTGCTCCTTTAAGATAATGTAAGTCTACTCTAGCCTACAGTAACTACCTACTCCCTAATAAGGAGATCCTTCTCTATAACAGGAAGCTACACATAAGTATAGAGTGTGCATTCCTTTCCTAATAAGGTATACAGGTATTGTTCTCCCCTCGGGATCTGGAACACCTCCCTTTGCTGCTGGAACTTGCCACGTTGCCACTCAGGAGGGGGCCCCAGAGCTGGCACATTGTTGCTCGGGTAGAACCCCCTTCCACCCTAGATGCCATCTTTTTCACCCATACACAGATTTCCCTCGGTTTACCCAAGTCAAATCTGACCAATGTCCAAGGGGGGAGGGGTTGGCAGGTCCTCCCATTACACTATAAGTGCTGAACTCAGACATTTGTTCAGGATGTTTTTTCTTTCAGAATTTCTGGATGAGGGAAACAGGGTTAAGTGACTTGCCCAGCGTCATACAGCTAGTAAGTGTCTGAGGCCAGACCTCAAGAAGATGACTCCTTTTGACTCCAGGCTTGGCTCTTTACCTGCTTCACTACTTACCTGTCCTCACAAAGGGTAATAATAGTATCTATATTCTAAGGTTGTAAGAACCAAATGAGCTAATATTTGTAAAGGGTCTGGCACTTACTAGGTGCTTACTAAATATTTTTTTTCTTTCCATGTAACCTTGGACAGAGTTCTTCATCCTTCAAGGCCTTAGTTCCCTAACAGAAATGGTAACACCAGGGTTGTGAAGAACCAATGGCAGAGTTGGAAGTTATTATTAAAGTTTGCCATTAGTAGGGTGTGACTTAACAGTGACACATTTCTCTTGAACTCTTTAGTTCTCTTTACTCTTATTCTAGTTTTTGTTTTTCTACAACCAAGAATAAGAAAAACAGGATGAGTAAGCAAAATTGCTCCTTCTTGAAACGGCTTTCCTATGTTATATGTTTATATTTCAGAGGCAAACCCAATCTGCTGGATATGGGATCCCTGCTCATCAAGCCAGTTCAGCGGGTGATGAAGTATCCTTTACTGCTCTGTGAACTGCGGAACTCAACTCCTCCTTCTCACCCAGATTACAAAGAACTGGAAGATGCCTTAGCTGCGGTGAAAGACATTAATGTGAACATCAATGAACTTAAAAGAAGGAAAGATTTGGGTAGGAAAGAAACATGGAAAAATTGAACTGTTTTCTCTTGATTGTAAACAATTGTTATGTTGGGCTATGACGATCTGTGGTCAGAAAAGCTGTTTGCTCACCCTCATTGAGAGCTAGTTTAAAGTAATGGGACCAGGAAGGGATGGTTTTTGTCATGTTCACCAGAGAGCAGAAAAGGCAGGAGGGACCAATGTGAATGACACTGAGGATTTCTAGATAGTCTCGGAGGTCCCTGAAATTGAAATTTCTGTGAAGATTCTGTGATTCCTTTATTTTCATGCTATTTTAACCCAAGTTTCTTTTAAAACTTAATAAGGAATGGGCTTGCATATCCCTTTAGTGAATCTGAACATTATCGGTGGAATCTTCTCTTGCAGTTCTGAAATACAAGAAGAATGATGAAGATGAATCCCTCAAAGACAAAATTTCCAAACTGAATATCCATTCAATTAGCAAGAAATCCAAAAGGGTGACTAATCATCTAAAGATTTTGACCAGAGGAGAATCTCAGGTAGTCATTTTTCTTATTTTAGAGATTTTTTTTTCTTTCCTGTATTGGTTCTTATTAATCAGATCTGTCTCTAGCCACCCCAGGTGGCCTCATATTTTCAGAGGCCCTGCTTGGCATTGCACTTACACACACACATACACACACACACACACAGACACACACACACACACACACACACACACACACCATTTTATAATAACCTTCCCTTTTAGTATTTTCTTTGGTAACCCTTTAATGCATAGGTGTCCAACAATCTCAGACAGCTCCTAATACTCCTGAGTGCTGTCAGAAGTTAATTAAAATGCTTAAAAAAATTTAAAATACCAAAAATATATACAATGAATATATAGTTTTATGTCAATATGTAGCCCATAATGATCTTTATGTATGGTTTAATGGCCCCATTTTTTTTTAAGTTTGATATCACTACTTTTATGTACCAAGATTGTTGCAAGGAAAACGTTCTAAAGAAATTTAATAATAATCAATAGTAACAATAGGCACAGGTTTAGAGACCACACGTCTTTGGTAAAGGGAACTCCCAGAAGAGTAAACTTTCTATCCCAGTGCAGGCTATCACTTTTCAGACAACTTAGTCTTAGAAAGTTGCCTAGACCAGGTGATTAATTGGCTTACCCAAGGTCCCCTGGCCATTATGTGTTAGAGACAGGATTTGAGTCCATGTCTTCCTCCAAGGACCACTTCCTATCCACTGTGTCATGGTGTCTCTCAAAATAATAATAATAATAATAATAAAGTAACCAATAATAAAGAACCAAAGTTCTAAGACTGATAGTGTGCTTTACACATTATCTCATCTGACATATGTATTATTACCATCTCCATTGGTGTCTTATCTTTTCACCAGATAGTAATTTTCTTTAGGAACTTACTTAAGAAAACTTTGTATCTCTTCCAACACTTAGCAGAGAGCTCTGCACACAGTAAGCAGTTGATAAATGTTTATTGTATTGTATTACATGTCTCAGATGAGGTAAAGTCATCTAAGCCTCAATTTCCTCATCTGTAAAATGAAGGCTTTAGACCAAATGTTTTCTTTCAGCTCTAAATAATGAAAAAGCATCTACTTTCAGTTTTTATAAAAATTGGGGAGGATGAAGGATGAGCACTGGAAAAGGCAATACTGTACTAGCTAGAACCAAAAAATGTCCTAAGGTACATATGTTGATGGTATCCATATTAACACATTCCTTGAACCAAAAATTAGGACTCGTGATCTGACAAAAGATATTCCTCTTCCCCCCCCCACACACATTTAGAGCTGCAAACAATTTCCCATTTTATAGAAATTTCATAGATAACTAAGTGGTGCAGTAGATAGAGCACTGAATCTGAAGTAGGAAAACCTGAATTCAAATATAATCTCAAAGACTTTGTTAGGTTTTTATTAGGTTCATTTAATCTCTGTCTGCCTTAATTTTCTCAATTATAAAATGGGATTTATAACAGGATTTACTTCACAGGGTTGTTATGTATATAAAATGAAAAAAAAAATTGTAAAGTGCCTGACATAGATTAGGTACTTAATATATATCGGTTTCTTCCAAGTAATCAGTGATAATAAGAGGCAGACAAAGAAATTGAATAAACTCAAGTCCTTTGGTTACCAATTCAGTAATCCTTATACTGCCTCTTCTTTCCCCATTTTTCTTGAAACTGGGATCATCCTAAAATATCCTGAATTTGTGGCCACTCTGACCCTCTTCTTTGCCAAAGGGAATCCTCTTTCCCTTCCCATATTCCTCACTCAGATTATGTATTTACCCTGTGGGGATCTTCTTTTCCCAATTCATAACCATATTTCCTGTGTGGTTCTTGTCCACATCCTCCCACAAATCCTCTATGGAGTCCCCAAAGAGCAAAGTGCTTTCTTTTAGCTCTTTTAGCATTGAGTACCAACAAAGCACATGGGCTCTGAATCTGTTATTTTTTTTTTTGTAGGAGACCAAAAAAAAAAAAGAAATTGTGATTTAAGCTACATTAAGAAAAACCCAGTATCTTGGTGTTCTGGAATTGGGAAAAATAGATCATCCACATGTGTTCTACTCTGGTCAGGAACTATCTATGATGATACACTCTAGTCTAGTTGCCATATTTAAAGAGGAACATTGATAAGCCAGAGATTGTGCACAGGAAGGTGCCCAGGATAGGGAAGGGCCTCAGGGTCATGCTCCTCAAAGATCAGTTGAAGGAACAAGAGATTTTTAATCTAGAAAAGAGAAGGGTTGTTATGATCATGATAGTGGGCTTCAGCTATGTTGAAAGGTTGTCTCATTCAAAAGAGATTCAATTTGTTCTTGATCAAGAAGATAGAAGAAATAAAACATTAAGAGTTACAGAATGGAAAATTTAAGTCTGTAGTAAGTCAAATCACATCAAGAAATAGAAAACCAATTATTAAGTATCAACTATGTGCCAGGCATTTTGCTTAACACTGGTGATAAATACAAAGAAAAGAAAAGCAAAAACTGTCCCTTTTCTAAAGGGGCTCACAATCTAATGGTGGGAGAGAACATACAAACATCTTCATAAATTGGTAAATTGGAGCCAACCTTAGAGGAAAGGCACTGGCATTAAGGGAATCAGGAGAGGATTTTTGGGTTTTTTTTTTTGTTTGTTTGTTTTTACAGGAAGTAAAGAAAATTTTCTTGATTATTAGAGATATCCCAAGGTAGAATGGGTTTCACAGATAAGGAGGGGATTAATCAGCATTAGAGGTCTCCAAGCCAAGTCTAGATGCTTTATAAAGGGGACTCTCATTAGCTATGGGCTGGATTTGTGGGTTGTTTCTAACACTGAATCTGTGAAGCCATGATTTTAGTGCAATTTCACCAGTATAAAAAGATGTAGGGAGGACTCTTGGTGTGGTTTCTCCTTGGACTGGCTTTTTTATTCATTATAATCATTAAAACTAAGGATTAAGGAGATAATTTAATTGTATTTGTGTTCCTTTGGTATGAATCACCAATCATTCAGCATTGGTATGGTGTCCAGTCCTTTCAGTTAGTTACACTCTTTGGACTCTCATTTGGGGTTTTCTTACAAAGACACTGGAGTGATTTGCCATTTCCTTCTTCAGCTCATTTTACAAATGGGGAAACTAAGGCAAACAGACTTTTCCAGAGACCCAAAGCTAGTATATGTCTGAGGCTGGACTTGAACTCATTTCTTCCTGATTCCAGGCTCAGCACTCTATCCATGTGCCACCTAGCTTCTCTTTCAACATCATAACTAATCATTTTTGTAGGATGAGTAGCAGGTGCTTGGTCCTTTCATGGTGCTATTAGTATTGTAGGAAAGAAGGAAGATAGGAAGGAAACAAATAGTTATTAAATACCTACCATGTGCTAGGTACTGTGCCAAGGGCTTTAAAACTATTATTCCATTTGATCCTCATGACAGCCCTGAGAGGTGGGTGCTATTATTTTTCCTGGCTTAAGGAAACTTAGGCAGGTGAGAGCTCAGTCATTTGTCCAGGATCACACAGTGACTGTGTATTTTAAATAATATGTAAATCAAATGTGTTATATGATCTTTTGGCCTTTGGGAAAACTGAGGCAGCATGACAAACAGAGCATTTGATTTGGAATTAGAACAACAGTCTGAATCAGTTCTGCCATATATCTTGTGAATCCTTGAGCAAGTCCCTCCCCACTTCTAGAACTCAGTTTCCTCATCTATTAAAAAAAAATTGAACTAAATGCCTTCCATGGTCTTTTCTAGTTCTAAATTCTAAAACAATTAATTTTCCTTCTTCAGATCAAACTAATACTTCAAAACAGATTTCTATAGCCAAAAGGAATTGATTCTTATCAGATTTTGCTGCTTCCACAAAGTGGGCAAAACAGCGGGAGAGATGAGACTCTAATCAGCAGCTCTCACAAAAAGGGCTGTTGGTAGAAACTGTCACCTACATTGAGAACATGGGCTATATTTGACTTGATCATGCCTCAGGATGTGACAGTATCCAGATTAGAACTCAGTACTTCCTACCTCTTAGGTTGGCCCTGTCTATATGCAATCACATTGTGATCTGATCTGACATCAGATTCAGGGTGAAAAAGCCTTCCCTTTAATATAGATTGGCTGTGCAACCAGGAACAAATTACTTAGTGGCTCTTAGAGCCTCAAGGCTATTCCTAAAATTGTAGATTATAGACAAGTTTTTGCTTTATATCAGTTTAAGAAGTTTTTGCATTGGGAGATCCCCCACACCATTGAAAATATAAATTCAACTACTAACTTTCTCTCTCTCTCTCCTTCTCCCCCCTTCCCCCCCCAAAAAAACTCTTAGCATTTCATTGGTGCCTGAAAAATACTTTTCTTTATTCATAATAATAATGAATGATTGATAATAAAAATTAAAATCTCTTCTAATTCTAAATATATGTTCTATACTCTATATTCTGAGGATTCATAGTATCATCAATATGTATACTATCCTCAGCAACTCAATTCACAACATGTTTATGACTTAGAATATCTTTGTGAATTGTTTTGGCCAAAAAAAAATCATTTCATTGGCCAATACGGAGATAAACTCCTCCAGACTTAGCTAGGCTAGTTCTGAAACAACTTCAAAATAAAAACCTACATATTGATGTCTGCAAAGCACTTTATAAATTTCTCATTTTTTCCTCACAATAACCCCTGAAGGTAGATGCTATATCATTATCTATGATGTATCACCAGGTAGGGTTGTGTCAACAGCCAAACTCACTTTCCTTAGGGTGTAAAGTGACAGATCAAAAAATCCTAATCAAAAATCTAACTATGGAAAAACTTTCAAGTGGGGCAGGCTAAACTGTTAGGCAGTTCTGGACAATAATAACAGAAAATAGGGAAACTAAAAAACAGCACGTGCCTATTTAATGACTATTTCATTACATGTTCAAACACGAGGGGAATTTCATATATAATCATTGAATATCTATTATATTTTGGTGACAGCGATAAAAACATTCTTAAACACTCAAAGTTGTAATGACAGTAGGGTGACTGGAACTTTGCTGCAGGAGATGAAAACCCATTTCTAGGAGTGGTATATGCTTCTTTTGGGGGGGGGTATCTTTTTAGTCTTCTGTCCCCCACACATAGCAGTATTCTTCAAACCATGCTGCATGGCATCCCTTTCCCAGCCTGTGATCACAATCCCTTAATTCCTGCTCTCATAATAAAGGTTTCCTGTCATGATAGCACTCATCTGGATAAAACTGTCCTCTATGACCTTCCTTACTCCTGTTCAACTCAACTTACTTTAAGAACCAGTATTCCTGGTTAAAGCTCAGTTCACACTGGTTAACATCATTAGGAGATTTGTTTTTATACCAGAAAAGAGTAAAAATAATGAAAATATATTTTAGGTGAAAGACAGAACCTTTAACAGAGAAGAAAAACTGTTTAGACATTTAGAAAAAACTGTGAGGAATTGTGTGAAGAACATTTCATTCTGCCTTCAACACATCCAGGTGGGTACTTCATGGTTATTTTTGATGTTTCTATGATGGAATACTTCATCTTTGGTTGCTGTCGTGTGACAGTGTTGGTTGTATAGTCACCTATGTGATACCATGGAGATCTGAGGAGCAGGATGATTAGATGACTTTCAACTATGGAGAATGTCAGTAGTAAAAAAAAAATGCTCTTTTATAATGGTGAACACTCTAAAGGATTCTGAAAATCCATGATATCACTGAGAGTAATTAGAAATGTATATAGAAAATTCATACAATTCAGTCAGTAAAAGGCTGATTTTAAAAAATTTATATAATGCTTTACATATATATGTATAGATGTTATATATCGTCATACACATATATACATACATGCATTCAATCCTCAACTTTCATAGGGGTAAAGTTTCTAGAAAATGATGCAAACATCATAAGCACAAATGCTGATGCATTGAATTTATGAGAAATAGCGAATTAGGTTACTATAATCATTAAAACTATAATCTTTAGCTATAAATTGCTAAAAATATAATTTTCTATATAAAATTCTTTATAACAAAGCATTGATTCTCATATATTCTTTTCCTAACACAGTAACCATTAAATAATCTATAAAATACAATACACAAAATAAAATTGGTAACACAAAACATTTTTTCTCTTTCATTAGGATTTTCTAGCTTTTGTGCTAAATTAATGTGCTAAAATTGATTTAATATATCCATTTTTTGGTAACACAGAACATATATAGTACCATAAATACCAAACAGCAAATAAAATCCTTAAAACAAAAATATTTTTAACTTGAATCTTACCACTGTATATACCATACTGTGGTAAACCTTGGCCCTCTATAAAATCAAAGAATAGGTTGCCAGTACTTTAGTCACTGCTATTGGAAGATACTAAAATTGGCAAGGTCTCAACATCATCTCTAACATTCTGTCTGGAGATCATGGAAGACTCACTAATTTGAAATAATCAATTACCCATGTCTAGGAGTCCCTTAAAGGGTCTCCTAGACAACAATGACAGCAGATGTCCTGACATGAAGTTTACCCAACATTTATATTTTGGGCTTTGAGCCCAAGTGTTAAAGGCAAACAAAAAATAAGCACCAAATGTATTGGTGGCTCTTTACAACCACAGGTGAACAAAAGCAGTGAAGTGTTTAGTAGGATAGCAGTTACTTCAAAAACTTGCCCTCTTATTTTTTCCTATATGCCTCTGATCAGTCAAAGAAATAGCTGATTTGGAATTGTGATAATGCAAAATGAATAAGAAAATACTGGATAGAAGATAGTGAGAGGGGACAGGAATGTAAGATAATATAGAAATAAGAGCCATAAGGACATTTAGTAGCATGTGGAGTATAGTTATAAGTGGATTTGGTTCTCAGTGGTGATGGAGGCATCTTGAATTGCATGACACCTGTCTTAGTGCATTGCTAAATGATGATGCTTGGAGGACTTAACCATTGTCAACTTTTCTTCTTTGTGTTTTAGGATGCCATGCCCCTAACTGCCCAAACTGTGAAAGAGCTACATGGTATTTCATATGACAAAGATGCTAAGGACAGTGACTATTCAGCTACCCTGAGCAAGCCCCCAAATCCCTGTGAAGATTTTGTAAGTTCTTCAAATCCATAGATAAAGGAAAGTTATGGAGTAAGGTTAAAAAAAAGTACATTTCTTTATTACTAAAGCTTGACCCTTTCAACTATAATTCACATCAAAGCTATGGGTCAGGGAAGATAAAGATATCAGATATCAGAAAACTATCTGAAGGATCTAATTTAATCATCGAGGTTTTAAAAGTAGATTATTGAGTTGTTTTTTTTTTTGTTTTGGGGGAGTTTTTTGTTTATTTTTACTGTAATGTGAATTCAAGAGAAGCTTGAAGTTGGGTTCTTAGCATAGGTCTCCTAATTTAAGTATGGCTTTTTTCTCCATCTTGAAAAGATTTGTTACAAAGTAGTTTTATAAGGATTCATTATTTCCATGACTCTTCTTGAAGAATTTATGGAGAGTGCTCATATTGAGTCTACATTAAAATAGAAGAAAATCACATAATCTTTTATGGAATTCTCTTTTAATAGGTGGTTAATGGTGGATGGTCCTGACTAAAATTCCTATTACTGGGGAGGTGTGGTAAGGGGGGCATCAAGGTTAGTGAAATACTAGATCTCAAGACCCTGGGTATAGTAAGTCTAAACCTGACGGGGTATCAGGAAACCAGTCTAGTCAGAAGCAGAGCAGGTCAAAGTTTCTATGCCAAACAGCAGAGGTATTGGACCTGTGAGTGGCCACTGCACTTCCAACATGGGCAACTAGAGAATTAAAAAAAAAAGAAGTTGACAATAGTTTATTTTAGTATATCCTAATTTAATTTTAATCAAGAATGTTTTAAGCACTTTCTGTGACAGGCACTTAAAAAAAAGGCAAAAGTAATATTGAACTTGTAGTCTCCTGGGGGGTGGGGAGGAATAGATATATAGAGAGATAAAGACAAAACATATTAAAAAAAATACCAAGAATGGAATAACATGGAGGTTAGAGGGAGAATGAGAACACTAGAAACACTTGTAAGAAAATGCACCAAGAGACAAAGAAGGAAGGACAGAATAGGGGATAATAACCTATGCAAAACAACAGAGACTGAAGATGGGAAGTTGAGTAGGGTAAACATAAAACTGACCAGTTTGAGTGGAATGTAGAGTGGAAGGAGGGATGAAATCAGTAAATAACATCTGCCATTTATAAATCTTATTAATACTTATAAAACATTTACTTATTGTTTCATTCAATTCTCACAATATTGTGAATCCATAATTACTCCCATTTTACAGATGAAGAAGCAGATATTGAAAAAGATTACATGACTTGTTCAGGCTCAGTTAATGAGAGTTAGAGGTATGATTCCAAACTAAGTGTCTCCTAACTCCAAGTCCAGATGTCTTTCTGATTAAATAACAGAATCTCATAAAAAACAATATCTAGGGATCTTGAATACCTTACTAATCAAATTTGCTAAGTTGATAAAATATTTAGGTAGTGGGACTGAATATAATGTAAATTTTTAAAATTATATTTTACTTAAAAATTTACTTTTAAATTTTATGCTGATCACATATTTTAATATAAGATAAAATACTAATTTTAATTTAATCTAAATTTTAACTACATTTCATTTTAATTTCATGTGGTTCTATGAGTAATTATGTTTACTCCCTTTGTTAGATTTTTTTTTTGAGTGGAAAGTCAACTGTTTTAAAGCTTATAGTTTTATAATAGGGAGTTCATAACATAGGGTCTATAATGAGATTTTTTAAAAAATAGAAATATTTTGATAACTTTAGTTCAATATAATTGGTTTGTTTTGCAATTGTATAACTTTTATTTTATGCATTTAGAAGATGGAATTGATAAAACTTGGAAAAAGCACTGGCTACAGAGTCACAGGATGTGGGTTCAAATCCCATTTCTAATGCTCTCTAGTTGGGCACCACTCTTTAAATGCCTAAATTACCTCAGCTATAAAATGATGGGTTGGACCTTTCAGCTTGAATCAATAATCCTATGAGTCAGGTATTAGAGGGAGATGTAGGATTGAAAAAAAAAGTAATATTATTTTATCCTCTATTCTCTCCACTGGAGAATAAATGAGGGTCATGCTCTCCTGGGCTTGAAAAGTAGAAAAAAATCATGCTTATTTATCCCCAAGCTTAGAGTCTCCAAGATGGGATAGAAGGCTGCAATGTAGAATAAAGAGAACCACAGGCTTAACATAGGAAAACATGGGCTTATATGTCTGTTTTTCTGTTGCCTAGCTATGTGACCTTGTACAAATCAATTTTCCTCTCTTTTCTCAGTTAGAAACATCAGTTTCCTCATCCATAAATGAGGAAAGCAATATTTGCATCTCCTAACTTATAGGGTAACAGTTGAATGAGGTAATCAATATGAGATAATTTGGTATTGTAAAGCTCTCTATATAAATACAAGCTTTTTTTTTTATCTCAGAACAGAGATGTCACTATATAAATACAAGCTTTTTTATCTCAGAACAGAGATGTCAAGCAGGAAGGAATAAGAAAGCTTCTGAGTGCCTCTGAACCAGGTTAAAATATAATTGGGAAATGTTTAACAAAATTTACAAAAATACAACATAGATAACATTAATTCGAGGGTTTCTAAATTAATATGTGATCCCTAGGGATAATTTTTACTTGAGTTTAACAGCACTTCGGTGGAGTATGTTTGAGCCCTATTTTTGGTCAAACCTTCAATAGCAAAAGTTATATAAGGATTTTATGTCTAGGTCCATAGGCACATCACATTCCATAGAATTGTCCATAGGCCCATGATTTCAGTTTTCTTCTGCACCACTTCAAACCTATTCATTGGAAAGATTCATGCCATGGGTAGCAAGAGTAGATGCCTTTTTTCCCCTGGCCTGTATGTTTCGTTGTGTAAGAATAATAATTTTATACATTATATATAGGGATAGGTGTATATGTAGACAAATAGATGGATGAAATGAAAGTGGCTATCTAGTAAATAGTATAGACTCTGCTTTCCTACAGATAAGGCCTTTGGGCTCTTTCTGTTTCCCTAGTGCCTTTTTATGTGATTATGAGGTGATGACTATAATTCAGCAAAGGAGGTGTCTAGGGTACCATCATTGATTTGATCCCAATTAGTTCCAACAGTAGGCCATTTCCCTATTTCCTAGGGTATCAGATGTTCATGTCTATAGGTCACTTGGAAGAGATAGGAAATGCTACGATAATTACATTATCTGCAAGCTCCAGACAAGACATGAACATAGTAATTTATCTCAGACAAATTACATAAATTTTTCCCTGGGCCAAAGGACACATCCCACTCCATGGAGATACATATTGATTATTTCACGTGCTAGTAATCAAATCTTAATCAGCGTTACCTCTGTTGCCTGATGCCAATAAGAGATTGGTTTCCCCTTTCCAACAGATTTTCTAAAAGTAACAGACAAAGCTAGCAGGAGCCAATAGAGATAATTAATGCAGCCAGCTGCTTTCCTATGGTTGTCTTCTGGATTGAAGAGAGATAGCAGGTTTAATGTTATGATTATATGATGATGAACCTACGTTCAAAGATTCAAAGGAAGAACACCCTCAAATCCATTCTTTTCATTTTACTGATATGGACAGTCAGATCAAGAAGGACTGAGTAATTTGCCTAATAAATACAGTTTTTTAAAAACAAAAAAAAGGAAGGTAGGATTTGAGCTGGCAACCTTTCTCTCCAGAGTTTCTTTCCGTCAGATCACATTGCCTTTTTATACATATTTACTTGGGTATAACCCCTTCCATGAAAGAGCCAATGTGAACAAAAGTAGAGAAGGCAGCATGCTAAATGACAGATGCCCTTCAGAACAGAAGTAGAAAAAAGGGGATGGAGGAATATAACCAGTCCTAGGACAGCAAGTCATTAGTATCATGAAATCAATGTAATGTGATATAAAATGACCTCAGGACAAATGCTCCTAACATTAGCATGGTCTTGCTACAGAGCCAAAATAGAGTAGAAATCATCTGAGAAGTTGGTTTTTTTTTTTTTAAACAGGCAATTATTTTGCGGTCAATTTCCATTGCAAACATTATCAGATATGATTCCCCCCCCCCAAAAAAAAAGAAAAGAAAAAGAAAAAACCTATGTCAAGATCTTTCTAGAGATTTTACAGTCTTATGGGAGAGGGGATGAATAGGTAGTTACTTCAGGAGTCACTCATTATTCTTCTGTCTGTAGCAAAGAGAGGACGTAGGAGGGGTGTGTGGTATTTACAGAGTCTGAGCTGTGGAATGGGAGAGAACAGGAAATTGGGAGGAATATTAAACTTCAGTTTGAGAAACAACTGGTGCAGGGAGTGAGGAATTAAGGAATAGTCTGCTGGGAGATTGGATTGTGGGAAGAGAGAATTTTAAAGACCAAAATCACAGCTCATGATGAGATTGAGAAGAGATGCAGGAAAGAAGAGAGAGGCGTGAGGTTCAATGGGTAGTACTCTTATTTTCTTTTTTTGTTCCATTCCTTGCCTCTTCCTTCCTATTTTTACTTTGTCCTGTTTTGGGGAGTTTGTTTTTTTGAGGATGTTGGGAGTGGTCTGGATTGGTATGGGAACTCACCATTCCAGTTACCTTTATTTCTCTCACCCACATGATAGGCTGTCAATCATCGTAAATCTCATTATCAATTTTATTTTTTCCCCTTTTTTCCTGTTTGTTAACTTCCCAGGAGCATCTAGAGAGAAGGAAAATCCACTGAGAGCATAGCTGTACAAGGTAATTGGTTGTTATTCTCCCTCTAATGGGACTATTTCCCTTTGGCAGGTGGCCCACTTACACAGGCTGGTCCTGACCCCACTATCGGCCCTGCAGTCCTTATTTCCAGGACCCCAGAAACTCATCCAGAAGCGCTATGACAAGCTGCTAGACTACAATGGTTATATACAGCGCTCAGCAGGTGATGACTCAGACCTGGCAAGGAAGGACTATGAAGCTCTTAATGCCCAGCTTGTTGAGGAGCTCCAAGTGTTCAACCAAGCTGGTCGGCAGGTCCTGCTGAATTGTCTCTACTATTTTATCACCCTCCTCAGGGATCTGATGTTCATGGCCTTGAAGCCTTATTCCACAGTCATGCCAGTAAGCAGATTCTTTCTACATGGGCAAGAAGCAGTTATTAGAAATTATGTACCTATGAAATAAAGCCCAGTTGTTTCTCTCCTTATTCCCATCCCCACCAAAAATAACCTGATTTTCTTTTTACCTTATCTCCCTTCCCTACCAGCTACTAAAAGAGAGTTTCTTAGCTAATTTTGCTTTGACTTCCACCAGTATTTCATTTGTAAATCTTTTCCCCAGATAGCAAGAGCAATGCCCAACCCAGCCACAAAAACACAATCGGTATTTTCAGTTTATCTTTTGTATTCTGTTCTAGCATGGCAAGTCCTAAATGTGAAATCATAACTATTAAGCTATAGATCCAAAAAGGCCATCTCAGTGTAATAACATAAGTTGGATGAATGTGAAACCATTCTTTGTTAGGTTTTTGTTCTTCCACCAGAGAGAAGATACTGTATTGGAGGAGTAGAGTTGGGGGGTGGGATACGGGGTGGAAAGTAAGGTCTATATTGTTTTTTTTTTTCCTCTTTGGTGGAATTAGCTTTCAGTTCTTTATTTTATTAGAAAGGTAAGAGAGGGGCAGCTAGTTGGCACAGTGGATAGAGCACCAGTCTTGGAGTCAGGAGGACCTGAATTCAAATGTGACACTTAATGTTTACTGTGTGACCTTAGGCAAGTCAATTAATCCCAGTTGCCTCAAAAAAAAAAAAAAAAAAGAAAGAAAGAAAGAAAGAAAAGAAAAGAAAAAGAAAGGCAAGAAAGTGCTGGACTTCAGGGAAATTCAAGTTCAAACCCTGGCTCTAACACTTAGCTGTGGGACCTGAGCAGCTAATTCAAACTCTTTGAGCTTTCTCAGGGAAAATAACACTCCACTCTGAGTGGAGGGAGGTAGAGAAGATACAATGCTTAAATAAGAAAGGTTCTCTGCTGTCAATTAAATAAATCTTTAAGATCATAAGAGCTTGGCATTTATTTCCATAAAATTACAAGTAAGACCTCATTATTCTTTAATGATCCTCATCAGTCTATCTTTTCTAGGGGGCCAGCATTTCTCATTAACTGTATTTCTGGTTCCAGGAAGCAAAAAACCAGATTAGAAGTGTAACTCAAAATATTCAGAAAAGGATTAAAGCTTCATATCCACTTTTTTGACTTGAGCTTTTCCTAGAAATTTTCCTTACATAAAACTAATTTCACACTAAATTTTTTTTATATCACCACATTTGTGAACCATAGGAAAACTGAATCAGTGTCTTCTATGTAGGGGACAGGTATAGGAAAGAAAGGAGAGAGGAAAGAAGGAAGGAAGGAAAGAAAGGGAAGAAAACAAGCATTTAAGTACCTAATATGTGTCAGCCACTGAATATTATGAAATATTATCTCATTTCATCCTCAGAACAACATTGTGAGGTAGGTGCTATTATTACCCCCATTTTACTGTTGAGAAATTTGAAGCAGAGGTTAAATGACTTGGCCACGATCACACAATAATTTTCTAAGATTGGATTTGAACTCGGGTCTTTCTGAGTTCAGTACTTTAATTGAAGGCTAGGAAAGGGAAAGAGTAAAATAAAGTGAACTAGCAGATATGAAAAGACTAATGTTCAAGTTTTATTTTAGATATATCCTGTCTGTGCAAGTCACTTAACTTTTCAGTGCCACAGGCAATTCTCTCTAAAACAATGTTACTAAATTGTGGGTAATTTGCATTGGCACAGAAAGTTTTCTTAAAAAAAAAACTGAGGATAATGGAGACCATGATAATCTATGATTACAATCTCCCCCACAACCACTCCTTCACTACATAAATCTTTCCTACCTATAATACATACTGGCTATATGAATGGGCAAATTCTTTAATCTGTAAGCAACCCTCTAAGAATATAAATCGTATAGGAGGTGTTGTCTTTATTAGTAAAGGGAGTTCTCTTCTCTGGGAGTTCCCTATATAAATAAAAATGCAGATCCAGTCCCTTACCCTACTCTACACAGTTGAGCAATTCAGAGTCAAAGAGGAACCAGGACATAGTTTTGTGAAATCAGGGGAGTTAAATGCATTGTGATAGGTTCTTAAACCTTTGGATGAGAAGAATAAGAGGTAGAGGATCACATTTTCAGTGACCTCTAACTGAAATTTAGCATTTCTTTTTACTAGAATGTAGATAACAATCATTACTCCATGTAGAGTCCACAGGATTCAGCAGACCTCCATGACACACCCATACAAAGTTTAAAAATTACCACTTTGTGGGAATTGCTTTTCCTTACTGCTTTGTGGGGTCTTGCTCACCCCAGCATGGCTACATGTGATTCAGTCGGTATGGGTAATGCCATCTGTGCTTACCAAAGCTCTGGGGCTCTCCTTTTCTTCTTCAGTTATCACTGCTCCCATCCAGCATCAGTGAAGTTCAAAATCGTGTAATAGAGGAGGTTCATAGCCTGAATTTTGTAAAGGACAGCAGTTCAACTTTTATTGAAAGAAAGCTGAGCTTTGAAAAGAAGAAACCTGGGCCCACTTTGGTGAGTTTGATATGGTCAGTGGTATGACCGCGGGCAGAACTTCCCAGAGTTCATGTCTTCCATGAGGGACAGAGCTTTGGAGCCAGTATTTATATGTGTTTGGCCATATGTATTTACAAGTTGCCTGTCCCATTAGATAGTGAGTTCCTGGAGGCCAAGGACTGATTTCTGTCTCTTTTTTGTGTTCCTTGCACTTAGCACAATGCCTGGCACATTAGAGATGTTTAATATATTCTATAGAATCTTAGGACTTTAAGGGGTCTCAGAAACCATATCTGTCTACCACTCTCTACTTTACCCCAACCCATCTCTGGGCAAAACTGCACTTATACTATCTGAAGAGAATAGTGGTTAACATCTTCTCCCAGCTCTCTGAAAAAGATTTACAGAATGAAAACTACAGATTTGTAAGAAATTTCAGAGGCCATCTAATCCAAGCTATACGTGAACAAAATCTCCCTCTTTGTGATATGTGAAAAGTGGTTATCCATCCTTTGCTTGAAGACCTCCAGTGAAAGAGATTCCATTCAATCATGCAGCTTTTAAAAATTTTTTTTTCAATTTTTATCTATATTTCTTGTTTTCTTATTACTTCTTCCCCCAAATATATCCTGCATCCTGTGGGGGATGGAGTTATATTAAATCCCTCTTACCCAATTTGACTACTTGGAGGCATCTCTAGGTACAAAAGAAAGTTTTAATTCAGTTCTTGTAAAAAGAAGGCCAACATATTATCTGAGCATTTCAGAATAGAGTGAGTGTGTGTTGAGGGCAGAAGGATACCCATATAGTACCTAGAATGAAGTACATTCCCCCACTTCCTGTTGGTTTTTAAAGTCATTGAATGAACTGGAAAGAAAACAACTATTGACTGACGGTCAGCAATGCTGTTTACTTCCTGTGAGTCTTGACTTCCTAAGGCTCAGCCCTAGAATTTGGCCTTTTCTGCCCTACAGCCCGATAAGAATAGGGATCATGTGTCTTAGGCCTAGAGTCTGATCCACTCCATCTCTTAGCCTTTTTGAGAAATATTCATTTATTTCATTCAATCCTTTCTGCCCCACAAGCATCCTTTATAACAAAAAATAAAAATAAAGGGGGGAAGCAATAGAGCAAAATAAACAGTATAGCAATTTATTCTGACTGTATAATCAATCCACCACTTACAAAGGAAGGAGAGAAACAGCAATATTTTTCATAATGTTGTTGTTAATCCTTCAGAAAAAAATGCTACTTTTACTTTCAAATGATTCTCCCCATCCCAACCAATAGAATCTTCTTTCCTATAGCAAAATTAGAGTAGTAAAATAATGGACGTTCCTGATGATATATATCTCAGACCCATAGACTTATAATAGACCTATAGTCTAACACCTTTTGGATAAAAGGTAGAAAGCATCCATGCACTATTCATTTCCTTATTTCCCTACAAAAATCCAACTTCTCTATTTCCTTTTCCTTAGTCAGAGATGCCCCGTCAGACTGAAAACCACCGTTCCCAGCTTTTAGCATCCTACAGCCTGGAGGCTCTCTACCAAGCAAAGCGCAGGTGTAACGCTACACAGGAACATGACATTGACCTTCTGGAAGGAGACCTGGTGGCTGCTGTGGAGCAGAAGGATCCTTTGGGAAGTACAAGCCGATGGCTAGTTGACACTGGAAGTGAGTATCATGCAGGAAAGGCCCCCACAAAGTAGAAAAAAGAACTAATTTTCAAATCTTACCTCTGGTACTTACTCTCTGCATGATCTTGAGTAAATCATTTATCCTGTATAGGACTCAGTTCCCTCACTTGTGAAATGAGGGGTTTGAACAAGATGGCTTCTAAGGACCCCTTCCAGGTCTTGAGCTATGATTTTTAAAATTGAGGAATACCTCTCTCAGGTCCTATGTTTGGGGAAGGTGGAACCCTTTCAATGTGTTCTTGTTTGTTTCTCTTTCCTTCTTGTCTAGTTGCCAAAGGCTATGTATATGCTTCCTTTCTGAAGCCCTACAATCCAGCCAAATTGCAGCAGGCAGACAGGGAGCACCGTTTCTGTGAGGAGGACTTTGATAACATCAGCCTTTTTGTGTCTTCATGGCCTGCCAGCCACAGTATCACTCACACCCAAGAAGAGAGCACAAGTGACAGTAGCTCCTCTCTCAATGGCATATGTGGAAAACCTGAAGCAGATGGGGTTGACAGAGACTCTTTCCAGGATGGGGATGAACAGGTAAGAATTAGTCTCTTTAAACCACCAATGGGCTATTCTGAACATGAAAACTATTGCCTCCCACTGACTTTATGCTGCAATCCTTCCACGAGGATATGGTCTTCTAAAAGGAAGGTAGGAAGCACAATGTACTCTACTAATATTATTTTATTTTATGCTCACAACAGTTCTGTCAGATAAATGCAATTATTAATCTCATTTGGCAGATGAGGAAACAAAGGTAGAGATTAAGGGACTTTCTCAGGGTCACATAGTTAACCTGAGGCTGGATTTGAAGTTAGATTTTTCTGTGCTCTACTCATTGCACCATCTGGCTGCAGTCAAAAACATTTCTAGGATTTTGTCATCTTTCAGTTCTCTTGGTCTTTAATACTTTCAATAATAATGAGAAAACCTTTTTTATTTTTTTAAAATCCCACTTATTCTGTCCCCTCCTCCCAATACAAGTAGTTAGTTCTGAACAGATTGTCACCAGAACCAAGGAAATTCAATTTAAATCCTGTTAGAACAACATTTTTGTTGATGTCACTGGTGGCAGCCTTGAATCCATTAGAATATTCTGCCTACCTTAAAAATGAAACTCCCTAACATGAGAGCCAAGAAACTGTAGTCTAAGTCCCCATGCAAAAAAACAAAAACAAACAAACAAAAACAAGTTAAACTTCAGGTTGTGTCCTTGCACTACCTCTTGACAAAAAAATTGAATGCAAGATAGATATCCAGATTATGGAATAAAAACTTAAGATAATCAATCAGAAGATCTAAGATCTGGAAGAGACCTGAGAGATCATCCTATTTAACACTCTGCTTCTTTATCACAGAAATCATTTTTGATTGGTCAATGATCAGATGAACTTTGAAGTGCAGAAAGCTTAAAGTCACATAGTCAGCAAATGGTTGATCTATCTTTTCTCTGCTCCACATGTACCACATGACTTTGTCTGATTATTGATGAATCAAGGATAATTTTTTTCAATTAAGAAAAATGATTTTTTTGTTTTCACATGTGATATATAAACATATCATATATGCATATATAACATATTATGTATAAGTTACATGTATAGAGTAAATGGAAGTTAACCTCAGAGGGAAGAGATAAATATACACCGCCAGGCAAAACAAATTTCCTCACTGGCCAGTCCCAAAAAATATGTCTCATTCTGTACTCTTACTCTGAATCTATCAGCTTTCTATCAGCATGTTTTATCATGAGTCCTTTGAAATCATTGGTTGGTCAATGCATTGATCTTTTCAAGTTTAATCAAGTCTGCTTCTTAATCTGGCTGATTAAAATGCATTGTCTTCAGTTGCATGTCTCTTTTATACCTTCTATTGCTTTCATAGTTTTGGTCAGAATTACTGGAAAGCAGTAGTGAATTGTGGATAAGCTTACTTTACAGTTATAAAAAGGTGAGGTACACATTCCTGGAACAATATGCAAATATACATTCCCTTGACCCCAATGTTACAATTCTAGAAGAGACTATGTAGGGGTCAGGGTTCATCCTATACAGTATTGGTTAAAGCCAGAGAGAGCTCTGATTCTGAATGGCATCTCCAGGTCAAAAAGCATGTCCAAGCTCTTTCATGTTGAAATCTTTTGGGCTATGAAAATAGTTCCCTATTGAGTAGTATTGCCAATATGTTCCATTTGAATTAATTCACAAAATTTTTCTCCTTTGCTCACAACATTAAATGCATGGTTTATCATTATTAACAAACGATGTGCTAGGAGATTTCAGATTTTGAAGGTAGATAAAACAGTAATAAGCAGAACAACTAGTTTACAGTTTATAAGGTCCTTTACGTGTATTTTTTTTATTTAATCCTAACAACAATTCTTTGAAGTAAGTAGGAGCCATTATTAACTTCATTTTCTCAGGAAGGAAGCTAAGACTAAGAGAAGTTAAGAGGTTTTCTGAGATTCAGATAGCTAACAAATGTTCAAGAAAGAATTTGAACTCAGGTCTTCCTGACTCCAAGTTTAGATCTCCTGCCACTGTACCATCTAACTACATTAATTGTAGCATCATATTGACTCATTCAAAATTATTTAGTGACTATCATAACAATCAATAGCAATTAGACCTTTAAGGCTTACAGCATGTATTATATATGTTGTCTTATTTGATCCTCCTAAAAACCCAATATGAGAGGTGCTAGTATTCACTTTATTAGGATTTTACTAGATGAAAAAACTGAAATTGATAGATGTACTAGAAAAAGCAAGAAAGGCAAAAATGTGTGTGTGTATGTGTGTGTGTGTTTGTATGTGTGTGTGTGCGCACACTCACTTTGCATGCGTGAGTTCAATGACAGAGCAAGAGAGAGAAAATGAAAGGCAACTTCAGAGGGAAGAGATTAAATTGTTCAATGGCCAACAAACAGATATACTACTGGAAGGACTGAATTTTATCAGTTTTGACACTCTTTTTATAAAGAAAATCACACTACCAAAGAAAGTCATACTTAAATGGAAGTGTAGCTCACAATTTCTCTATGGATAATTAAAAAAAAAAAAAGACATGGCAGAATTGATTTGGTCATGCATTCCAAGAAATAAAGAAACATAAATTTCATGGGACATTTGTTCACTTTATATTTCAGTGCTCATGAATAACTATTGCAAAAATATTGCTATGAAAATATTTGATCATAGAGTACATATGTATTCACATTTGTTGAGAAGAGGTAGGAAAATTTCATGGAATAACTTGAAAAAACGCTCCAAATTAAATAAACTCATTGACTTTAATGCAAGGACAGCTATAGAGGAAGATGAAAGGTGGGAGGTAGAAAATACTCTGGAAGATATAGTTCAAGAATTTTTAAAACGAGAGATAAAAATCTAGAAAAATCTCAATATATGTTATACAGTGGATAGAGAGCTGGGCCTAGACTCAGGAAGACCTAAGTTCAAGTTTGGCCTTAGAT
Organism: Myrmecobius fasciatus; assembly: GCA_023553655.1. Taxonomy (NCBI): domain Eukaryota; kingdom Metazoa; phylum Chordata; class Mammalia; order Dasyuromorphia; family Myrmecobiidae; genus Myrmecobius; species Myrmecobius fasciatus. The sequence continues at coordinate 83,622 of JAJPUD010002520.1, forward strand.
ACAAGTTATGTGAGCCTGTGTAAGTCATTTCACTCTTTGCCTCAGTTTCTTCTGCAAAATGAGCTGAAGAAGGAAATGGCAAACCACTCCAGGATTAAGAGAGGTCATGATGAGTCAAAAATGACTGGAATGACTGAACAACAACAAAATGTTATCATGAATATATTTTTCACTAAAAGATTTGGGAGATTCTAGAATTGGGGAGCACAGGTAACAAAACAAAAAATTAAATTGATATTTTAATAATTTTAAATTTAAAATTATTTTATATTTTAAAACTGATTCTACTAGACTGCAAGTTCCTTAAAAGCAATGACTGGTTTTTGTCTTTCTATCATTAAGGCTTAGAATTAAGCCTTGAACCTAGTAGGTGCTTAATGCCTTGACCTAGTAACTCATTCTCAGTAGATCACCTTGCTGCCGCTGATAAAATTTAAGATATCTGATTCAGATTAACCACTTGCTCAGAAAACATAGGTCAGCAAATGTGATTGTTGAATCATTTACTGACAGTGATAAGGTTGTATAAAATAGGAAATATCCCTCAAGATTGAAGAAAGATAAATGCTTTCCTGATAGACTAAAAAAGGAAGAGAATAGAGCCCAAGAATTATAGGTCAATAAGCTAGACTTTGATTCCTGCAAAAATTCTATAATGGATCATAAAATGTTTGGACAATAAAATCTCAGCAATAAGAGAGTCAGAATAGCTTCATGAAGGTCATCATGTTTGTTGTAGTTGTGGTCGTTCAATTGTTTCAATTACATACAGCTCTTCATGACCTCATCTAGGGTTTTCTTGGCAAAGATACTGGAATGGTTTGTCATTTCCTTCTCTGGCTCATTTTACAGATGAGAAAACTGAGGTAAACAGGATTATGTGACTTGACCAGGATCATAAAGCTATTTCATATCTCAACCTAGATATGAATTTGCATCTTCCTGACTTCAAGCCATAACTTCTATCCACTAAGTCTCCTAGTTGCCCACAGATCATGTTAGACTGCCTTTATTTCCTTTTATTTTTTTATAGAGTTAATAAATTAGTAGATTAATGAAATGCTGGCAATACAGCTAGCAACTATATTAGCCACTAGCTGGCCAATTTCTACATTACAGAAGATTGATTGAAGGAATTTGGCATGCTTAGCATAAAGAAGGGAACTTGTACTTCCAGGATATGCAAGATAGTTGTCTTCAAGTAATTGAAGGACTGTCATGAGCAGAGAGGATTATACTTGTTCTATTTGGTTACATAGGACAGAGCCAGGAGAAATAGATGGAAAGTGAAAAAAGACCAATTTAGGTTTGATGTCTAACATTTTGAGTCATTTATATGGACTTTTGCAGTTTCCAAAAAGTATTCCTTATAAGAATCCTAGGAAATAGGGAATACATATATTATTATCCTCATTTGAAAGATGGGGAAGCTTGAATGACTTGCTCAATGCTGCACAGCTAATAAGTGTCAGACTTAGAATTCTGGTTCAGTCTAATAATCTTTCCACAATGTTTCCCTGCCTCACTAACTCCCACTAATGAGATAATGAAAGATACTGTTCCTCCAAAGTCATTCCTCCCCAGTCTTCTACTTCTTCCATTACCCATGACAGAGAAAATGAGGTTTTGCATGGAGGCACCTTTGTCTGAGGAACAAAACTGAGCCAAGTGACCATATTTGTGGCAGTTACTACCATTGTCAGACCTGGGGAGGCATACAAATGCACAGCTGGAAGATGGATAGATAGAAGATGGAAGAACATAATATGAGATAGGGAAGAAAAAGTCAGCAAAAAATATAAGATTCCCTCTGAAGAAGGCATAGGGCATCAATCTAGTCTAGGATCCTTCAATTTAGCAGCAACAGAAAGTAAATATTAAGGATGATGTCCTAATCACTGGGAATACAAAGATGAATCAGTTGCTGCTGGAGCTTACATTTTATTGAGCTATATAATTACGTAAATTGATAAATAAATGCATTTTGAGCTGAGAGAACACTATTGACATGAAAGAGCATAAGTTTAAGAACTCACTGATTTAGATCTAGAAGGGACCTTGTGGGATCTAGCTATATCAAGTCCAACTTTTTAGAGTGTAGAGTATTCTTGAGTGAATGGATTTGTCTGTAACCTGATAATGGTGGTGCTGTTATGCTCTATCTTTTCTTTCATTCACTGACAGACTTTTAGGAAGAATCTTCTATATGTATTGGTTTCATTTTCTCACCTCCCACTCACTTCTCAACTCCCTGAAATCTGGCTTTTGACCTCACCATTCAACTGAAACTGTGCGGTTCTATAGCTCAAAATGATCAACTTCACAAGTACCGAATGGCTGGATAAAAATCATCATCAGGAAACAACAACAAACTCTAGGGATTTTAGTTGGTTGTTAGCTCAAAATGAATCAAAAATGTCATATGGCAGCTCCAAAACTAATTGATCCATAAAAGATGTGTAGTGTCCAAAATAAGGGAAATAAGAGTTTGTATTTTCCCTTGGCCAAATCACGTTTGTGATATTCTGTTCTGGGTAACATTCTTTAAGAAAGACATTGACAATGCAGAATATATCCAGAGAAGGGTGACTAGGAAAGGGAGGATACTGGAGATTATGCTCACAAAGAGCCTGTTGTAGAAATTGAGGAAGAAAAGGAATTTAAGGAAGAAAAACAGATGGAGATCACAATAGCTGACATGATAGAGTAGAACAAATACTTTTTTTGGTGAGGCAATTGGGGTTAACTGACTTACCTAGAGTCACACAGCTAGGAAACATGTTAAATATCTGAGGCCAAATTTGAACTCAGGTCCTCCTGATTTCAGGGCTGGTGTTCTAGCTGCTCAAGTAAAACTAATACTTGATTTACAACCAGTAGACTTGGATTTAAATCCTCATTCTGCTGCTATATGATCTTGAATTTCTTTACACATCAGTTTCCCTATCTATAAAATGTAAGCATTGGACTAGATGATTTCTAAAGTGACAGCTCAAAACCTAAGATCCTAATTATTCAAAAGGCTATCATTCTAAAAAGAAAGTGACATTTATTTAGGCTTCTATGTGTGGACAAGGTAAAAGAGGTAGAAATTGAGTTGAAGGGAAATGATTACAATTCATTACAAGCAAAAACTTCCTAAAAATAAAATCATAGATCCATAAGTGTATGGATAATCAGACCAAAACCAACTGGGAAATGAAACTCTTCTAAACTCTTCTAATGTCATTCTAATCTAATGGTTATTTAGTCTTTTCTTGACCCTCTCCAAGCTTTTCCACTTTTAGGTAGCTCTAGTGGTTAGAAGACATTTGCTGTTGTTGTTGCAATGGCCATAAAAGCAGCTGAAGCAGGTGCTATAGAGCGCCTTGTCATTGTCCTTTGTTCCACAAGATGCCAAAACAAAGACTAGCTTTACCCCCCCCACACACACACGGAGACCCTGAGTAACACAAATTAAATATCAAAACTTCATTTTTTAAACCCAGATAAAAGTATTTATCACTATTAAGTTTCATCTTGTTCAAATTAATCCACTGTTCTATCATGCCCAGATATTTTTGAATCTTGAGCATCATTCAGCACATTAGCTGTCTCCCTTAACTTTTTGTTTTATGTCAATCAGATAAGTATTCTACTCCTTTCTCTAATCTATTCATTTTTAAATATGTTATAAAGCACAGAAAAATTTCAGAATTCTGTGATACTAAACTGGTGATGTCCTTCCAAGTTGACATTGAATAATTAAAAACTATGCTTTGAATCTGGTATGCAACCAATTTCAAATTTGCTTGCATAATTAACTTCCATATTTTCCACAAGAATAATGTGAGAGATTTGTCAGCATTTTGTTAAAAATCTAGGCAAATTTAGTAGGTATCCTTGATTTTTCAGTCTGGTAACCCCTGTCAAAAAGATGAAATGAGTATGGAATGATGGGCTTTTATGAAGTCATGCTGGGTCTTTGTGATCAGTTTTCCGTTCTAGATAGTTACTAACCATCCCTTTAAAAATATATTCTAGATTTTTGTCAAGAATCAAAAAACAGATCTCTGGCTTATGATACTCTCTTAGTCTTGTTGAAAATCAGGACATTTGCTCTTCTGCACTCTTGAAGCAGCATTCTCATTTTCCTGACAACGGAAAAGGCAAAGCATCCTCAATTCTTACCCAATTGCTTCCATTTTGAACTATACTAAGCTTTTGAGTTTATCTTCTGTTAAGTTCATAATTTTAAAATTATTTTAATAGCTTTTTATTTTTCCAAATACATGCAAAGATAGTTTTCAACATTCACCTTTGCAAAACCTTGTGTTCCAAAAATTTCTCCCTCTCGTTCCCTTCCTCCTTCCTTAGAAAAAAAAGCAATCCAATATAGGTTAAACACGTACACTTCTTCTAAATATATTTCCATATCTGTCTTGCTACACAAGGGAAATCAAAAGGGGAAAAACACATGAGGTAAAAAAAAACAAGTAAACAAACAACAACAAAAAGATGAAAATGCTATGCTTTGATCCACATTTACTCTCCATGTTTCTCTCACAAGTCTTTTGGAATTGCCTTGAATCATCTCATTAATTTAAACAGCCAAGTCCATCACAGTTATTATCACATAATCTTGTTGTTAGTATGTACAATGTTCTTTTGGTTCTGCTCATTTCACTTAGCATAAGTTCCTGTAAGTTTTTCTAGGCTACAAAAAAAATTTTTTTGGAAAGAAAATCTAAGTTGGTTTGTGAGCTATCTGTATGTCCACTATCTATTGTGAGCTATCTATTTGTCTTTTTAAGCAACTTCTTTTTTCTTTTCCTCGGAGTGATTTCTCTTTGAGTCTTGAGAGTTTCTCTTAGGTTCTCTTACCCTACAGATTTTAGGTCATGGGATCCTATTGAGGTTTTCTTTGTACCTCTTGAAATTGATTCTCCCCAAAGCTAGTATGCAGGGTTGACTTTACTTCCCCTATTACAAATTGCACGATAAAATGGTCTTCCTATTCCCCAAGAATCTTATCATTTTTATCCAATAATGAGTTCCTTCTTAGTAGTAAGAAAAATATTTAGAAAAGAATATTTCCTTATTTGCCCTGTCTTTTTAATGTTGAAATGGTGAGTAAAAAATGTTAAGAATTAATTAACAGCTCTCCTTTTAGGAGTAGGGCAAAATGAGAGGAAGGAAGACACAAAAACAAAGAGACAGAGACAGTGAGAGAACAGGTCAGATATGCAAAACATTGAAGTCCCTCATCATTGTTTTATCATGCTTCCATGCCAGGCTTGGTACTTTCTGAACTCATCTATTTCTACTTTCTGTTCAGGTTGCCTGCACTATATTCCAATTTATTGCTTCTGTTTATTACTCAAATGACCTTCACGCAAATGTATTCCATCATACTTTCTTCTATTTGATTCATCCCTCCCTTCCCCCCTCCCCTCTCTCTCTCTCTATATATATATATGTATGTGTGTGTGTGTGTAATTTTTTATTTATACTTATGTATGTAATCTATTATTTATACTTATGTACCTAATTTTTTATTTATACTTATGTTTATTCCAGGCATACTGTTTATATGCATATTGCTGAGCAAAATTGGATTGCAAACAAATATATACTTATTATAACAAGCATTATCAAATAACATAACTAGCACTAGTGTTATAAGCACATTAATGGAACTGATGAGAAAGAATCATGGAGGAGGACCACAGTCAATAATATTTTCTTTTTAACCAAGCCAAAATTCCTGGTAGCACTATAATGGCAATATTTACAAGAAACATAAAAGATAGAACATTTTCATTACTATTTTTTAAAGAATTACTTGCTTTGCACTTTAGTAAACAGATAGGAAAATTAACAATGCATGCATTTTGGCCAGCAGTCAATTTCTTTTGTAAACAAAAGTTAAAAGGAATAAATCTGGCCCTATTGGGAATCTGCCTTTTCTAGAATTGAGTACTGCACTATGTTTTGATTCAATGATTGGAGATGAGCATGTATTTTGCAAACTACTCTCATGTAAAAGTCATCTCCTAAACCTGAGTGAGTCTTTGGTAGGCTAATACTTTTTCATCATCATTAGCAATAAGAATTACATGTTTCTCTATCTACCACAGTCATTTGAGGTTCTGTAGTTTTTCTTTATAATCCAAGGTGGCCAAAGGATGTTCTGAAAAACAACACAGTAATATCCTCAAACAATCAGGCACTCAAAACCCAGTCTATAAATTGCAATGCAAATCTCTCCCTTTTATTTTTAAAATATGTTCTGTTTTTTAAAAAATAAAATATACCTTTCCTGAGGGCAGCTGGTATAGTGGCACAATGGACAGAGTACCAGGGCTAGAGTCAGGAAGTCTTGAGTTCAAATATGATCTCTGACACTTCTTAGCTGTGTGATCCTGGGCAACCATTCACTTCATTTGCTCACAGTTTTCCCATCTGTAAAGTGAACTGGAGAAGGAAATGACAAACTACTCCATTCTCTTTGCCAAGAAAACCCCAACTAGGATCACAAAGGCAGATACAATTGAATCACACTTCAGCTACAGATCTCATCCCCCTAGTCTCTGAGACATTTATAGCTGAAATTTGTCTCAGAGTTAGGCTCTCTAATTCATCTTTTTTGTAACATATATCTTGTATATTTGTACATTGGAAACCATAGTGTTTCAATGATTCCTTTCTTAGATGTTGTCTGGGTCAATCTGCATGATGATGAAACTCTAGGTGATAAACTTATCTGGAAGCAGGCCCGGTATTCCTAAAGTTGAGGCCAAGTAGAACTGCCAGTGGAAGAAAAAAAGTTTCATCTGTGCTGGTAATGTCAACAAACACTTTTAAATGCCAGACACTGAGTTAAGTACTGGAGATACAAAGAAAGGCAGAAATGGTCCTTGGCCTCTAGGAGTTCACAGTCTAATAGGGGAAAGAACATACAAACAATTAAGAGTAAGCAAAATATACACAGAACAAGCAGGAGCTATCAACAGAAGGAAACTTTCTACTGTTACCATTAAAGGGGGACAGGGACCAACTGTGTTATCAGAGGTGATTGTCTTTGATACAGAGAAGACAGTAATATGACTCCTGATCCATAACAACTATATGTAAAAAGACTATGTTCTTTGGCATTTCAGAGTTTACATAAAAACAAAATAAGCATTCTATTTAATGTAGAAAATGTAGTAGATTCTTTTTGGGTTATTTTCCATTGTATTGATGTTTTTGTTTTTACATTATATACCTGTACATATTATTTGACTTTATGAAAAGATCCACTGGATAAGGAAATGGAACATCACCCCAGTATTTTTTGCCAAGAAAATCTCAAATGGGTTCATGAAGAATCAGACATGACTGAAATGATCAAACAATAAAACATATTGACCTTATTGTCTGAGTCTCCATTTTTTTATGATGCCATTAAACATTAGTTAAATTCCATGGCCTTTCATTTAAAATACTACTTAAAAATCAAGACATTTGTTCATCTGTCCATCATTTTTGTTATTGTTGGATTTGTTTTAAGAAAATGATAGTTGTTCAGCAGTCAATTCATTTAGCATTCTGGAATGTAGTTCCTTGATGCCTGCTGACTTACTTCCTAACAGCACTTAGATAGACTCTTTTCACCATTACTACTTTAGCTTTTAGTTTCTTCTGAACTATTTTCTACCCCTTCACTTCCTAGCTTGAAAATTATTCTTTTTATTTATTTTTCCCCTTTATTATTTTCTTTTTTTCTGGTTATACATGTACATTAAATTTTTAAACATATATTTCTTTATGAATCATATTCTGAGAGAAAAATCAGAACAAAAGGGGTGAAACCACAGAAAATAGAAAAAAAGGAAAGAAATGAACATAGTATGTGTTGATTTATCTTCAATCTCCATATATATCTTCCTAGATATAGATGGCGTTTTCTATCCAAAATTTATTGCCTTGGACCATTGAACTGTTGAGAAGAACCAAGTGTTTCATAGAATTATCATCACACTATCTTGCTGTCACTATATACAATTGTTTTGCTCAATATCGGTTCATGTAAATCTTTCTAGGCCTTTCTAAAATTAGCCTTCTAATCACTTCTTATAGAACAATAATATTGTATTACATTCATATACCATAACTTATTTAGCCATTTCCCAATTAATGGGCATCTACTCATTTTCCAATTCTCTGCCACCACAAAAAGAGGTGCTACAAACATTTTTGCATATGTGGGTCCTTTTCCCTCCTTTATATTTTCCTTGGAATACAGATCTAGTAGTAGCACTACTGGATCAACAGATATGCAGAAGATTATACTTCTTGCCAGAGTAAAAAAAAACTTAGTAGTTTTGCCTTTTCTTGGTCATCAACATTCAGCCCTAAACCTCTCCACCCTTATTTATCCTCTGGATCTCACCATAGCTGAAAATATTCTTTTGGTTACCCTAAAAACAAACAAACAAACAAAAAAACCTGTTGCCCTTCGGTCCCTTTCCTACCACTCTTTTCCCATTATATCAGCTTTCTTTTTTGACCAAGCTAATCTATATGTCTTTGCTTATAAATACAATTTGCATTTACTTATTTATTCATAGAATGTTCATCCCTTTTTTTTCTCAACCAAACTATGGCACTTTTTTTTTTCAAAATCCAGCTCAGAACTTGATATATTTTTTTATTAAGCCTTTTTATTTGCAAAACATAAAGCATGGCTAATTTTTCAATATTGATCCTTGCAAAGCTTTCTGTTTCAAATATTTCTCTCCTTCCCCCACCCCCTCCTCTATATGGCAAGTAGTCTAATACATGTCAATTATGTTAAAATATTTGACAAATCGAATATATGTGTACATATTTATAGTTATCTTGCTGTACAAGAAAAATCAGATCTACAAGAAAAAAAATCTGAGAAGGAAAACAAAATGCAAGCAAATATCAACAGAAAGCATGAAAATGTTATGGTGTGGTCCATCCTCAGATCCCACAGGCCTCTCCCTAGGTGTATATGGCTTTCTTCATCACTGAACAATTGGAGGTGGTTTGAAACATTTCATTGTTGAAGAGAGCCATGTCCATTAGAATTGATCATCGTATAGTATTGTTGTTGCCGTGTATAATGATCTCCTGGTTCTGCTCACTTCACTCAGCATCAGTTCATGTAAGTCTCTCCAGGCCTCTCTGAAATCATCCTGCTGGTCGTTTCTTACAGAGCAATAATATTCCATGACATTCATATACCATAATTTATTCAGCCATTCTCCAATTGATGGGCATCCCTTCAGTTTCCAGTTTCTAGCCACTACAAAAAGGGCTGCCACAAGCATTCTTGCACATGTGGGTCCCTTTCCTTCCTTTATGATTTTTTTGGGATATAAGCCCAATAGAAACATTGCTGGATCAAAGGGTATGCACAGTTTGATAACTTTTTGAGCATAGCTCCAAATTGCTCTTCAGAATGGTTGGATCCGTTCACAGTTAATTCTACCACTTGTTGATATATTATTTTTTTAAAGTTTTGTTTGTGTTCTTTATTCTTAGCTAAGTCATAAGTTCTTTGGGGTTGAAGAGATCTCCTTTTTCTTTAGTTCCCCCTAGAGTGTACTAGTCTTCAAATAGGAGGCACTCAATAAATGTCACTGACAGATTAATTGCTTGGATTTTTCAGAAACTGTCAGAATATGAATAGTCTTTCTATGGAGACTAAATGTTATTCATGTAGCTCAAATTATCAAGTTATAGCTTGCATTTATATATAGTCCTTTAAGATTTGTAAAACAAATATTATCTCATTATAGTCTCCCAAGAACCCTTAGAAGTAGGTATTAGCCTTATTTTATTTTTTTTAATTTTTAATCTTTTTAATTTTAATTTTTTTTATTTGCAAAACATACGTATGGGTAATTCTTCAACATTAATCCTTACAAAGCTTTCCGTTACAAATTTTTCCCCCCTACTCCCCACCCCTCCCCTAGATGGCAGGATATCCACTACATGTTAATTATGTTAAAATATTGGCAAATCGAATATATGTATACATATTTCCAAACTTATCATTGTTGTGCAAGAAAAATCTTATCTACACAAAAAATATATCAGATAAAGGAAACACAATGTAAGCAAACATCAATCAAGGAGTATGAGAGTGTTATGTTGTGGTCCACATTTCACATCCCTCTCTCTGGGTGTATATGGCTTTCTTCAATGAACAATTGGAGGTGGTTTGAAACATTTCATTGTTGAAGAGAGCCATGTCCATCAGAATTGATCGTCATATAGTCTTGTTGTTGCAATGTATAATGATCTCCTGGTTCTGCTTGTTTCACTCAGCATCAGTTCATGCAAGTCTCTCCAGGCCTCTCTGAAATCGTCCTGCTGGTCATTTCTTACAGAACAATAATATTCCATAACATTCATATACCATAATTTATTCAGCCACTCTCCAATTGATGGGCATCCATTCAGTTTCCAGTTTCTTGCTACTACAAAAAGGGCTGCCACAAACATTCTTGCACATGTGGGGCCTTTTCCCTCCTCTAAGATCTCTTTGGGATATAGGCCCAATAGAAATGCTGCTGGGTCAAAGGGTATGCACAGTTTGATAACTTTTTGAGCATAGCTCCAAATTGCTCTCCAGAATGTTAGCCTTATTTTAAAGATGGAGAAACTAAGCCACAGAGCAGCTAAGTGATTTTCCCAGGGTAACAGTTTATAGATGTCTGAGGTAATATTCAAACAAAGATTTTCTTTACTCTAGTTCTAACTGTTCCATTAGTTAATTACCTATTCTCTCTTGGAGTCTAGGGGGAAGAACTTCTCCTAGAAATTTGTTTTGTAAGGCTTTTTTATCTTTAGCAAAAATAAATAAATAAATAAAATGACAAAATGAATATGTCAAATGAACTTTGAAAAGATATACACAGTGATCAGGAAGGGGCTGTGAAAAGAACTGTGAAAAGGTCCAGTTATTTTAGGTATCAATTTAGAACTAAACAAGAAAAATGGCTTTTCTTACACTTAATCAGTGACCCAGTTCTTGAAAGTATAATCCAAGAAACTCAAAGACAGAAACAAAGATTTAAAGTATATCAAAATTCAACGGCAGCACTTTTTGGTGGAAACAAAAATAAGTTCCCATCCATGGGGATGTAACTGAAGAAATATTATCAGACAACAATTACATATAAGCATTAGAAAACCAGAGAAATTTGGGAAGATTCTGTATGACCTGATATAAAGTAAAATAAGCAGATCAAAGGAAGCATAAACACAATGACAAGATTGTGAATGTAAAGCTCTCTAAAGGGAAGCCAAAATCTGAGCAATTGAGACATAAGTCAAGGTGCTAGTCTTGGTTGGAGAGGGGTAGGGAGGTAGGGGTGGGCCTTTACTAATATAAATCTTTATACACATTAGAAACTAGGTGGTGAGGTAAGTAAGAGTATTGATCTTGGAGTCAGGAAGATCTGAGTTCAATTGCTGCATCAGATATTTCCCAGATGTGTGACCCTAGGCAAGTTACTTAACTTCTCAACTTGTCTGAGTTTCCTCATAGGTAAAAATGAGATCATAACAGCACTTATTTCACAAGCTTATTTTGAAGATAAAATGAGGTAATGTATAGTGCTTTACAAACATTAAAATGCTATATAAATACTAATTATTATTGTTAGATGAAGTTTAATTTTTTTCTTTGTCACAAATTAAAGTTCAATTTGGAAAAAGAGGGTGTTGAAATAAGTGACATTATTTAAATGACATCAGCAAAATTTATTTTTTTAGAAAAGAATGGGCATCATCAAGCAGTACTGCTAAAGTTTAAAAAGTTTTCCTATTTTGCCTGTTTAAAAAGATGAGAGATTTTTAAATTCTGCTTTTTCACCATGTCTTTTGTTTTCCTCTCTAGATATTCTATGCTGTTCATGCTTTTCAAGCCCGAAGTGAACATGAGCTCAGCCTCCAAGAATACCAGCGGGTTCACATTCTTCGATTTTGTGATCTGAGTGGCAATAAGGAGTGGTGGCTAGCTGAAGCTCAAGGACAAAAGGGATATGTGCCCGCCAACTACCTGGGAAAGATGACATATGCTTAAAAAACAAGTTTATGGATAATTTCTTTAGTTTTCTGTCAAATCAAGAGATCAACTAACTACCTCTTACATATCTGACATGAAGTTATTCAGTGAGGAAAGTACATCAAACACCAAAGAAATAAATCATCCAGCTACTAAGACTGGTATCTTGCCAGGTACTATAGAGGTTCTGGCAAGATCAGCTCATAAGTATATCTTAGGATATATAGGTGTTGAAGTAAATGCTAAACCAAAATTCAATGTAAAAAATTAATAAACCCACCAATTCTTTGTACTTATCTTAAAGAACTTTTTTTAAAAAAAATCAAACTTTGTAGAAATAATCTTAAGTCAGGATCAATATATTCTATTGTAATTCTGAAAGGCTGAATATACATGAATTAAGCTTTTGCCCAAACTGATTTATTTCTAAATTTCTAGCCATAAAGTAGCGTAGAGAGCAATTTAAACTTCCTCATTTTACAAATGTGGAAACTAAGACCCAGAGAAGAGAAGTAATTTGTTTAAGAGCATAGAAATTCTAAATTCCAGTCTAAATTTGAGCCTTGGTTCACTGTACCATATTGTTTCACCCAGACATTTTATTTTTTCAGGGTTACAGGTCATAGGGCATTAAAAAAATTTAAAGTAAAATAGACCAGTTAAAAATCAATAAAATATCCCCAATATAAAAGCACAGGGGAGAAAGGATGAAAAATTAAAGTATTATTACCAATAAGGAATGGTAAATTATCATGTCTAATGAAAAAGAACATTTATTCTAATTACCCCCTTTTTTAGTATGCAAATGTATATATATAGTAACATACACACACACATTTTTTCCAAATCAAACCTTTCATAATATTAACTTAAAGTAGTAGTTCTTAAGCTGGTTTAATTAATTTTTTTTTCTGATTACTTTGTAAAAGTGTTTTCATCATATTCTTTCTTATAAATATTTAGAAAGCAATGGCTTTAAAATGTTAAACTTAATCGGTGAAACCTAAATGAAAAACACTAGAAAATTTGGAAAAGGTTAAATTGGAAAAACAATTATCATCATGTTAAACTGATCTGAACAAAGCCTTAAATATCATTATTTACCCATTTGTTCTTGTATCTAGTTGACTTTGAGGGTTGTTTTTTACTGTAAACAAATGTTCTTGGTCATTGGATCTTATCCAGTATAGGGGAAAGAACATTGGCTCTTTAGTCAGAGGAAGTGGATTCAAATATTATCTCTCACTTACGACATATTTAGTTTCCCTAGGCCTATTTCGTCAAGTATAAAACGAAGAGATTAGCCTAAATAATTTCAGATCATTTCCAACTTTAGTTCTATAATCACATGACAAATAGATCTATTCCTTGGGATTTCATGCCTATTTGATCAAGGTACTTCATAGAAATACTAATATAGGCCTTTGGAAAATACATAATTTTTAAATCAATTTAAATTTGGCCACTTTATTGGCTTTTCTTTGACATACAATAAGAGGTTTTAGTAACACCAAAATTTTACCAATTGAATGGTTAATTTTCAAGATTTGGATGAAGCTGGCTCAAAAATTCTTAATGGAATTCACTGGGAATAAAAAATCTACTTTGTCACAATATAGTTACACATTTTAAGGATCTGTAATTTTGTCAACATGAGTCCTCATTCCATTGACCCAAAACAGACATCTGAGAAATGCTGTGATTATAAATTTGTCTTCCTGAAGCCAGCCTGGCACTGAGTATTTTTGAACTGTTTCTTTAACTTACAGATGTCAAATATTTTTGGATTCTTTTAAGCTTGGCAGGACTTGCTCCAACTTGTAGTCTATTAGCATGGCCTTGAAAATTCTGGGTCCCATTTATGACACAATAAAGTTCAGGAGTGGATTTTGGTTAAGATATAAATAAAAATAAGGATCCACAAAGCAAAATAAAAAAATATTACAAGATTATAAGATTATTATTATGCAAGAGTAGCTTCAAGGTACCATGAAAATCCTGGAATTTCTTGGTGTGAATTGAATATATCAGTCTAATGTTTATATTCATACAATTTTAAAGGATTATGTTTTTAGAATATTTTCCTATTTACTTTAGATCATTTGTATATTACATATACAAATATGTACCAAAATATACATATATAACAAATAAATATATACCAAAAAGAGATAAATCTTCTTGAAGTAAAAGTCTTTCACACAACATGTTTTAATATGATTTTCCTTGACTTTCAAGGGTATATAAATTCAGAAATATCTGAGGAAATAAGTATGGTGAACATTTCAATGACTCCCATTTCATTCTAATTTGGAGTACAACATGGTGCTGTGTAGAAAATGCTGACTTAAAATCAGATGACCTAGGGGCAGCTAGGTGGCGCAGTGGATAGAGCACCAGCCCTGAAGTCAGGAAGACCTGAGTTCAAATCTGGTCTCAGACACTTAACATTCCCTAACTGTGTGACCCTGGGCAAGTAACTTAACCTCAATTGCCACACAAAAAAAAAAAAAAAAAAAAAAAAAAAAAAAAATCAGATGACCTGGATTCCAAATTCCAGTTTTGCCACTTAATAATTGTGTGACCTTGGACAAATTACTTTTACTTCTTAAGGCCTCAGTTTCCTCACTTGTAAGAGGAAGTGTTTGAACTAGATGGTAAAGTCCCTTTGAGCTCTAGAGTTGTGATCTTAATAACCAAGCGAATTCTGAGGATATATACCTATATATGGGTTAATATATGTATGTATATATATATGTATATATATTTCCTGAAGATATATGCTTTGGGGTGAATGTGTATAAGATTTGAGTTCTATCCCTTTAAAAATTACTTGTGAATTTAGACCTAGAAATAAATGGATTGTTGTTTGAGGAGTAGCATTTTTTGCAATTGTTTGAAATAAGAAAATAGCTTTGCCTATTCATGTGATCCAAGGATTGAAGCTTATTGCTGACCCTTGGATGTCCCAGAAGTGTAACATCCAAGTGGCAGAGATGGCTGATCAAATACTTCAATGAAGTCATAGACTTAACATTGTGCACTGCCAATCGTACATTTATTAAAGCATTGACAGAATCCTAGCATCCTAGAATTAGAGGTCATCTGATTCAATTCTTACTTGAAGCATGAATTCTTGATGTAAACAAAAACAAGACAATCCTTTCAAGACTTAGATTTCAATAGCTAACTAGTTTTAGTTGTATTTAGAAGATCTCAATTTTCTAATTCATAATCTTAAAGTCAATTGATCAACCAGCATATGAGGTAGTTAGGTGGAGCTATAGTGCACAAAATAGTCCTGCGTTCAAATTTGACCTCAGATCCTTATTAGCAAATGAGATTCTGAGCAAGTCATTTAACTTCGGTTTGCCTCATTTTCCTCATCTGTAAAATGGGGATAAATGGGCATTTACCTCCTAGGGTTGTTGAGGATATGGCATTAGCTTACATGCTACTAAATATCAGGCATTGTACTACCATCAAAAACTACACATTCAAATAGGGGAGACAAGTCATCTATATAGATATGTAGAAAATACACATTAAACAGATGCAAGGTAACTGGAGGTGATAGGAGAGGGGTGTGTGTGTGTGTGTGTGTGTGTGTGTGTGTGTGTGTGTGTGTGTG
>JAJPUD010002520.1:99332-118172 GCA_023553655.1 Myrmecobius fasciatus
GTGTGTGTGTGTGTGTGTGTGTGTGTGTGTGTGTGTGTGTGTGTGTGTGTGAAGGGGTTTCTACATTTGATTTTAATTTTCACCAGTCATTGATTTTCTTGATGATAAAGGAAAAAAATCCTTTGATGTTTTTAAAGTACACAGATACTTCCAAATACAATTCCATAGAGCCCAAAACTATAACTGACATTTAGGAAAAAACCTTGTATAATCCTAAAAGAAAGGTTTATGTTTTCTTTTTTAAAGTTTGTAATAAACATCTTCTTTAAATAACTTCAATGTTTTGGAAAGGATCCTCTAAAGCTGATGTTACATAATTCTTTCTTATAATGAATAAGCAAAAAAAGTGATTTATTTAATGTTAATATTTAGCTACTTTGTGATAAAATTAAAACTTGCACATTAAAAGAGCACATGTCCCAAATTAGATTTCCAAAACTAAAATTCTCAAGAAAATGCCAGTAATGCCTGAATTATTTTTTTTAAATTCACTTGTTTGCATAATGGTTTAAAAAATTAAACAGATTATCTTTCATCTTGAAGAGGATCTCAGTTTTATTCTATTCCATAGTGACTGAATTGTGTAGAAACAATATAATAGACCCAGGTAAATACAATAATGAAGGTTAGCATGAGATATTTAAAATGTCTTTGTAAAATGTAGCTACCCAAGATTTTGCTTACAGAAGAAGGGTAGACCTTCTAGAAATCAACAGCATATTCCTGTACAAAATTATAATGAACATATAACTCTAAGAATTTACAAAAGTTATGATTTTCCTTGACTTTCAAGGGTATATAAATTCAGAAATACCTGAGGAAGATATTAGTTAAATATTAGAAGTTTTTATTTTAAGAATAACATTTTCCTGTGTTAAAGTTTATATTTAAAGCAAGCTGTGGTGGAGATAAAAAAATAATTTCTAAAGCTACAAAGGCCAGGAAGCATTAAATTAATTAAATCTTCTTTGTTAAACTTAATTATGGATTGGCAACTACTCTGCAGTAGGCAAAAATAGTCCTAGTATCTTCATAAGGACAATTTAAATTATATATACTTCCACTTTGAAGCAATTAATACACCAAACATCTGTTAGGCATCTATAATGTGTCAGTGAGCTCAGCACTGGGGAATACAAAGGTAAAGACAAAAATATAAGTTTTTCTTCTTGTGCTTGTGGGGAAACTGAATTTCTTTATTTTAGGTCCCTTTTTAAAAATTAATTGAGTTTAGAAATCAAAATAATGAAATGCTGTGAGAGAAACTATGCATTACTGTTATTGTCCGGAATAAGTAAATAGCTTTGATGTACTTGCTAGGATTTTTCTATTTTATTTGTTAACTGGGTCCTAGAATTGATGCTTTCTGCTAACTAGTGAAGAATAAAACCATGCCTGTAACCAAGGAACTTACATTTTACCAAATAATAGCAGATGAGAGGATTCTATCTCAGGAATAAACCACCCTTTTGACTTCTATGCTGTTCTGTATGTATGATGCTATATCACTCATGAAAAAAAAGACCACTTTATAAAGTGATTTCTCAATATAAATCCTTCCAAATGATATTCTAGAAAAAAAATACCAAAAGATTTCTGGTCTACAAACTTATTTCATCTCAATTGATCCTAGGCTAGGACCTTTTAGGAATCAAACATTTATTTTTGACAGGTATCTACAACTTTTATTTTTATTTTTCCCTAAATAGATTATTGGTTGTTAACTGAAAGAATGTATATATTCTTTAATGTAGAAATTGTGTCTATTGTTGAACATTGTATCTCATCAGAGTCTTCTCATATCCATATTTTGACTTTACTTTGCTGAAGTAATTTATGCTTAATAGTTATCTGTTTCTGTTTTCTTCTCCTGGCATCACTTCTTAAAAATCTTCCCATAGATCTGATTCTTCAAAGTCAAAGTTATTATTCCATTACTCATAGACTATATTTGTTCAATTACTATCCAATCATTGACCATCATTATTTTCAGCTTTAAAATAATGCTGCTATAGTTTTTTTTAAATACATGTCCTATTATCATCAATTTTATGTACTTAGGCAAGTTAGTGCACTTTAAATTATAACTCATAAAGAAAAACAAGTCTAGTATAGACAAATTCTAGAAAGGTTTCATTCAAAATCTAGGTAAATTAATTAACATGAAGCTGAAGCAAACAAAAAATATAGGGAAACTGGAGTGCTAGGTTAATGTTAAAATGGTTTTCATTTATGTTTGTAATTTGTATACAACTGCATCAATTTAAATTATTGTACTAATAAAAATTTATTTTTGTAAAATTGTGACCTTTCTTTAAATTAGGATTGCTATAGTATTATCAAAGGTTTTTTTATAGTATTTATATTTTATTTATATTTTTATTTATTTTATTTATTATTATTATTTATTATTATTATTAATTATTTATTTATTATATATTTTATTTATATTTATCAGCATGATAAATATTTAACCACTAGCTCTATGAGGAGATGGAAAGGTCTGCACATTCAATACAATTTTATATATATGCAAAGCAATAGGGGTTAAGTAACTTGGGGTCAGCTAGTAAGTCTTAAGTTAATGAGTCCTCCTGAGTTCAGGGCCAGTCCTCTACCCACTGAGTCATCCAGCTGCCCCCAATTTTTATATTTAATGTTTTATTAAAATTTTCTCTATCACTTTCTCAAGTCCAGACAATCAACAAATCAATCTATCAAGCTCTGTTTTGTAGCATTTGCTGATTTCTGAGCTGTAAATCCCCACGTTGAAAATTTAACTTTTGGCATTCACAAACTGGTAAAAAATAGTTTCAGCATATTGCAGATATACAAATTAAATGATCATTTGGACACAGATAAAGGTCATGAGACTGTAATAGGCAGTAGGCTGAATATTTCATTATCGGTAGAATAATCCAATTTTTTATTTTGGGGGGATGGAGGAAGAGGATTTAAAAAACACTTCAGAATCAATTCTGGAGAATCAGAACGTTAACCTGAATTGGATCTTACAGTCAAATTAGCAGTGTCTTTAGCTTCCAAAAAACCTGCAAAACTCATGAATCAGATTAAAATATAGCTGGAAAATGTTTAACAAAATAAACAAAAATACCATCCAATATGGATAGTTAATTTGCAGTTTTATCAGTCAATATGTGGCCAGGAGGGATCCATTTTTATTTGAGTTTGACACCACTGATTTAGACTATCTCCCAGATCCAACAATCATATCAATAAACATTTTATTAATTGCTTACTATGTGCCAGACACTGTTGAGTATTAAGGATACAAAAAAGGCAAAAAATAGTCCTTGCTCTCAAGAACTCCCAATCTACTTGTAAACAACTACATGCAATAGGATAAATTACAGATAATCTGTAGAGAGAAGGCCCTGACATTAAGGTGGATCAGGAAGTTTCTCACAGATGATGAAACTTGAAGGAGGGGAGGGAAGCCAGGAGATTGAAGGAAAAAGCATAAGGAACAGCCAGTGAAAATGCCTTGAGTTGAGAGATTTGAGTGCTTTTTGCAAGGAAAAGCATGGAGGTCAGTATCACTAGATTGCAGAGCATTTGGTATAAAAATAAGACTGTTAAGAGGTGTCAAGTTATGAAGAACTTTGAATGCTAGAGAATTTCATATTATCTTAGAGATGATAAGTCGGAGTTCATAAAAGTGTGTGTGTGTATGTGTATGTGTGTGTGTGTGTGTAAAAGAGAGACAGACAGATATAGACAGACAGACATAGAGAGGGAAGGAGGGAGGCAGGGAGGGAGAGGAGAGACAAAGAAACAGAGAAAGAGAGAGGGAGGGAGGAAAGGAAAGAGAGAGAGAGAGACATAATCAAATTTTTCGGTACTTTAGGAAAATGAATTTGACATCTTAAGTAGAGGATAACCTAGGTTGAGAGGCTGGGTGCCTGGGAGAATGATGATGTACTTCACAATAATAGAAAAGTTTAGAAGTGATTGGATTTGGGGAGGAAAGATAGTGAATTCAGTTTGGAGCATGTTGAGATTAAGAACCGGTTTGAAATGTCTAATGGGCAGCTGGAGATGGAAGACTGGTTAGAAGAAAGGTTATTAGTGGATATTTACATCTGAGAATCATTAGCATTAAGGATATAACTGAAACCTTGGGAGCTGATGAGATTGTCAAGTGATATAGTATAAGAGAATAAGAAAAGGCGTAAGACAGAACCCTGAAGAACACCTATTATGTGACCTGGATGAAGACCCAGGAAAGTAGAATGGTCAGATATTGTTGAGCAAAACAAGTAGAATCAGGAAAACAATGTACACAATAAGAGCAAGATTGTACAATGATTAACCATGAAAGACTTGGTTCTTCTCAGAAGTTCAATGATACAAGGCAATTCCAATAAACTTTGGATAGAAAACATCATCTGTATTCAGAGTCTATAAAGTCTGTAAAGACTGAATATAAACCAACACATACTAGGTTCACTTTTTAAAATTTTTTCTTGTTTTTTTTTTCTTTCTCGTGGGTTTTCCCTTTTGTTTTGATTTTTCTTTCTCAACATGATTCATAAACAAATGCATATTAAAAAATTAATGTACATGTATAACCAGAAAAAAAAGAAAATAATAAAAAGGGGGAAAAAGAATGATCACATAAATAGGAAATGTTACAGAAATTTGGAGAAAAGAGAGTATAAAGTGTATGATCAATAGTGTTAAAGGCTGCAGAAAGGTCAAGAAAGATGAGAATTGAAAAAAAGACCATACTGATATATTTAAACTCTCACTTTTTCTCACTTCCTCCCTCTCCTCTCCCTTATCTTACTCATTATTATAGATTCTGTAATCACACTAGTATGATTGCCATTTACACAGAACCAGCCATTCATGTACTAACAACTCTTTACATAACAACAAAGCAAAATTTTAAAAAATCACTATATAACAGCCCTCAATATGTAGTAAAATAAGGAATGATTAATAAATCAAAGTCCACACATAAACTTAGTGTTTCACTTAGTATCTATAAGGCACATACAGAAATATTGCAAGGGAGCACATAAGTGAGGAAAGTGAGAAAAACTCATGGGATAACTTATTTTCCTGGACTGCAGTTCTATCCATCCAAGAATATCTGAACCATACAGAATCACATTAAGACTTTAAGACAACCTGTATATATATTTTGTTTTAAATTTTCAATAGTATTTTATTTTCCAAATACATGTAAAGATAATTTTTTAACATTCATTTTTGTAAGACTGTGTTCCAGATTTTTCTCCCTCTCTTCCTCATTTCCCTCCTCCCCAAGACAGCAAGCAATCTGATATACTAAATATGTGGAATTCTTTTAAACATATTATCTATTTGCCATGTTGGCAAGAAAAATCATACCAAAAGGGGGAAAAATGCATGAAAAAAACCAACAAACAAAAAAGATGAAAATACTATGTTTCAATCTACATTCAATCTCCATAATTCTCACCCTGGATGCTGATGAAATGCCTTGAATCACTGTTTTGTTAAGAACCAAGTCCATCACAGTTAATCATCACATAACCTTATTGTTACTCTGTACAATGTTCTCTTGGTTCTGCTCACTTCACTTTGCATCAGTTCATGTAAGTCTTTCCAGGCTTGTCTGAAATCTGCCTTACAGAACACTTACAGAACAATAATATTCCATGACATTCGTATACCGTGTTATTCAGCCATTCCCCAACTAATGGGCATATACTCAATTTCTAGTTTCTTGCCATTATAAAAATGGCTACCACAAATATTTTTACACATGTGGGCCTTTTCTGTCTTTTATGATCACTTTGGGATACAGATCCAATGGTCAGATTGCAGGATCAAAGGGATGCAAGTTTTATAGCTCTTTGAGGATAGTTTCAAATTGCTCTCCAGAATAGTTTAGATCATTTCTTTGTATATATATTCTTTTTTTTTTTTTTTTTTTTTTTTTTGCTGAGGCAATTGGGGTTAAGTGACTTGCCCAGGGTCACACAGCTAGTTCAAATTTGAACTCAGGTCCTCCTGAATTCAGGGCTGATACTCTATCTACTGCACCATCTAGCTGCCCCTTCTGTATATATGTTCTGTCGTGGATGGATATATATCAGCTGATCCCACTATTAATCAGCATGGAAATTGGATTTATTCCATTTCTGTCCCAGATTGGTTTACCCTCTCTTAGGCAATTTACCATATCATGTCAGACGTAGTATGAATATCTGATGGATATTCAGACATTCACAGCCCCAGAACTACAGGGCTCAAGTGATCCACCAGGCTGGGCCTCCCCAGTAGCAGAGATTACATGTATAGGCATCACACTCAATTTGCTTATATTCTCTAAAATACAGTTCCTGGGATTATTTTACATTGTTTCTTTTTTCATTTATATTGTTTCTGATACATTAGCTATTTTAATTGCTGTGTAATGTTTATTAGTGGTATATTTTAAAAGCTGAAAACCAATTTGGAGACACCTTACATATAAAAGCAAAATAGCTAAGTTTGTGGCAAAATGAACAAGAAGAGAATTTGTGAAAAGTCATTATAAGAAAGACTGGTTAGATTTAAAATATTATTTAAAAATTGGGAGAATAAGAAAAAAATTATCAATATGAAGATGACAAAATCTGAAATGATCAATATAAACAACTAACATTAATCATACTGTAGTTGAAGAAACCTGAAGATAATTGTTTCTACAACATCCCTGATGAACAGTTATCCAATGTCCATTTGAAAACTTCATGATGAAACTTGAAACCTAGTACCTCCTGGACAAAACACACATTAGGGATAGAGAACTCAATATAGTCTGGTGTATTTGTGGACAATTCAAATTGTTTGGAAGTTTTCCCATTCATTTAACCAAAACTGGTGTCTCAGAAATTTCCACTGTGACCTAGTAAATAGTACACCAGCCTTGAAGTCAAGAAAGCTTTGATTCAAGTCCTACCACTGGTACTTAGTAGCTGCTTGATCACAGGCAAGTTATTAAATTTATCAGGGTCTCTGGTAAGTCTGACAACAGATAACTTATAGATGAGCTGCTAATTAACATGCATTGAGAGGATCCCTAAACTAAAGTTTTCTGAACTGATAAAAAAAAAATTAACACAAAATAGCCTATCTTTTTTCCTAATATTCTGTTTTCTGGGTCTAAATAGAACAAATAAATTTTTTTCTCCCACAACTCAGCTTTTCAAATAATTGAAGGACAATCAGATCTTCTGTAAAGTCTTTTCTCCAGATTTTTTTTTCTACAATCCTAATTATGGCACAGCCAGTTCTTGTTTATTTTAATTTGGACATGATCCAGTTTTATCAAAGATTCTAGGGACTAGAAGGTAGTGATAGTGAAGGGGAAAAAATCAAGAAAAGAATCAATGAAACATTTTAAAGAGAATTGAAAAAATACAAAAGGGAATATATACAAGAGGGATAGTACTGATACTACTCAGTTCAATTTCAAAACCTGTAAGATCCAAAGTATCATATGCAATCCTCTTTTTCAGTCCTTTGTATATAGAAATATTCATGATTGTTAAGTTCATTTAATTAAAGAAACTAAATGTCTGGGGCACTTAGTACAGTGAATAGAGCACAGGCTCTGGAATCAAGAGGACCTGAGTTCAAATCCAACTTACCACTTCTTAGCTATATGACCCTGGGCAAATAACCTAACCCCAATTGCTTCTCAAACCCTACTCCTCCACAAGAAACTAAATGTTCTGTATACTTTGATAAACAGAAAAAAGGCTATGTGACTGATTAAAAAAAACACAATTCACCAATATGTTCCATATGTAAGTGTGTGTGTGCACAATTGATTCTAAAAATTACCACAATTTAAATGCAAAGATTGATTTAAATTTTATTATTCTACTACTAATTAAAAAAAGGAAAAAACACAGTGGTGTATTGACAAATTGCAATTAGGCCAGAAAGGACTGAACTATAAATAATTACATTATATTATGCTGAAATGAAATATTCAAAATGAGAGCCTGTACTTAAGAAAAAAAAAACTATCCATGTTACAATAAAATTTGTAAATAACTGGGAATCTTTTATACTCAAATATTAGAATGACAAAACAAAAAATCAAGAATTACAATATTAAAACAATATATTAAACTGCACTTAACAAATATGCAATGGGTACATAGAAAAAACTCAATGTTTTCATTGAAAAAATGACATTTTTCCATATATACATGACATCTATAAAAATTGACCATCATGGATAATAAAGGAAATTTAGAAAATCAGAAAATTTATATTTTGCATTTATAGAATATAATACAATAATCAGTAGCAAATAATGATACTTTGGTAGAGGCCTAAGTAAAACATTTATTGTTTTTAAAAAGTAATGGGCTAAACAATTTTTTGACTAAGAAAGGAAATTATAAAAATATAAAAGATTATATGAAAGATGGCAATACATACAATAGTAGACAAAATCTGAGATTTACAAGTACTCAGATGTTGATTGATAATCCTGAGTGCTTGCTATATTAATAAGATTCACAAACAAAAAACATAAGCAAATCACCATGACAGAACAGAGAGAAATAAGCAAAATAAGATTAAAAATGAGGAACTTCTCCAAATGATAAAACTATGACCCACTTTTGAAATATCAAAAAAAACTATAAATAGCAACTCAATAAAAGAAAGCTCCAAATTATCAAAATTAGAGATGATTAAATAGAGCTCACAATCCAAATATATATGTATGTGCATTATATACATATGCATATATATATAATACACATACATACATACATATACATACATATATATTTGGATTGTGAGCTCTATTTACATATATGCATAATATATGTATATATTATATATATAGGAAATAAAACAAAATTCAAGATAATCAGAACTACAAGTAACTCTATTCTAACAAAAATACTTAAATCAACAAAATAAGAATTAAAAAGCCTGAAGAGACCAATCTCAGAAGAAATCAGATATCTCAGTCATTAAAAATCTATCCTGTATAAAATCACTAACACCAAAAGGATTTTACAAGTAATCCTATTAAGCTTTTTTTAAAAAAAGTACTAAAAATAAATTTAAAAAAATAAAAGAACAAGTACTTCCTATACTGTATAGAACATTTCCAAACACAACAAAAATAGTAGTTTATAATATAAGATTTCACTAAAGAAACGAAAAAGAATGCAAAAAAAGTTGACATGGAATTAAATGTTGAAATCAAAATATTAAATATTTTGACAAATAAGACACAAAATACATCAGAGAAAATTATCCATTATGACTAATTGGCTCTCATAACTGAAATTTTAGATCTTTTTTTTTTTAAACAACTCTTTAAACCACCTCATATTCATCAGAATGACTAACATGACAGAAAAGAAAAACAGCAAATGCCTGAGATGTGGAAAAATAAGGATACTAATGGATGCATTGTTGATGGAACTATGACCCTTCTGGAGAACTATTTCAAGCTAAGTACAAGAAGCTACAAAACTGAGTATATGTGTATATCTTTTGACCTAGCAAAACCTCTACTGTGTCTGTATCTCAAGGGAATCAAATGAAAAGGAACAGAACCTATATGCACAAAAAATAGTTATAGCAAGTTTTTTTTGTAATGACAAAGGGTTGGAAACGAAGATATGAATTGAGGTATGACAGGACAAGCTATTGTATATGAATGTGATGGAATATTAATGTGCTGTAAGATATGAATATGATTAAGTTTTAGAAAAACCTAGGAAGATTTAAATGAATTGGTGCAAAGTGAAGCGAGCAGAACCAGGAAAACAATCTACACAATAACAGGGAAATTGTAACAATTAATTGTGAGATTTACTCTGAATAATACAATGATCTACCACAATTACAAAGACCTTGATATAAAATGATATCCACCTGGAGAGAGAACGGATAGTGTCAAGAGTACAGACTGAAACATATTTGTTTTCCTTTAAAAAAAATTTATTTTCTTTTGAACATGGCTAATGTGGAAATACATTTTGAATGACTTCATAATGGAGAACATATTTCTTGCCTTTTCAATGGTGGGGTAGAAATTAGGAGGGAAAGAATCTGGAACTGAAAATAAAAATTAAATTAAAAAAAAGATGGTTTAAGAAGTGGAAATCAATGTCATGTGAATAAGTGAAAAATAGATTTTAAAATGTTATCAGATTGATAAAATACAGCATCTTTTTGTTCTGAAACACTAAAAATGCAGAAATAAATTTATAGTATTTTCCTTTTTTTAACATGGGAAAAAAAGCTGGACCATTCCATCCTTTTTTTTTTTTTTTTTTTTTTTTGCTGAGGCAATTGAGGTTAAGTGACTTGCCCAGGGTCACACAGCTAGGGAATGTTAAGTGTCTGAGACCACATTTGAACCCTGGTCCTCCTGACTTCAGGGCTGGTGCTCTATCCACTGCTCCACCTAGCTGCCCCTTGGACCATTCAATCTTGCCATTGCTATTTGGCAAAATCTTGGAAATGTTAAATATCTAAAGCAGTAAAGCATGAAAAAGTACAAACATTTTGGAGAATAATGTGGTAAACATTAAGTGATAAAACTGACTAAATCTTCTGATTAGCAGGGGCATTTGGATTTGGTGGGAGGAACTTAATTCTAATGTTGACTACTCTATAGTTTACAACTTGTATGACTATGGTCAAGTCACAAAACCTTTTAGCCTTAGTGTTCAAATTTATAATATGAAAGAAATGTACTAAATGATCTGAGTTCCCTTTAGATCCTATAAATCTCCTTAGATTTTTATCCTAAAGTGATTAATGTGAAAAATTATCACATCTGCATGAAAAGATTGGGTTTCATCAAAGGAAAGAAACAACCTTTTATGTCCAATGATTTAAAAATGGTTGAGGTACTATAGTATCAGAGGACTTGGGTTCAAATCTAACTAGTTCTTGGTTTCTTCACTTGTAAAATGACAGGTTCGAATTAGATAGCTTCTGCAATTCCTTCCAGATCTATAGCACACTGATGAAATGGGATTATTCTGAAGTATTAAAAATAAGATATATAGGAAGATAAGGTAACATTTTTATGAAGAAATGAAATCAGTAATATGAGAATATATTTACAACTATTAAAATAGACAAAAAAGCTTTATAAGTAACTGGTTTGATTATTTGCCTTTTAATATTTGTGAATGTTAAATTTTAACATTTTTTACTAATGAAAACAAAAATTAATTTAATAATTAAATTTGTTAAAATTTTGAAATTATATTCACGTTTATCAGTCAACAAATGTCTAGGTTTATGCTATGAGCCAGGCATTGTGGACACAAAGTCAAAAAGAAAACTATTGCATAATTGACTATATCAATAACCAAATTAGCAAAAAACATATGATTATCTCAATAGATGCAGAAAAAGCATTTGTTAAAGCCCAACATCCATTCCTATTAAAAACTCTAAAGAATATAGGAATAAATGGACTTTTCCTTAATATAGTTAGTAGCATCTATTTAAAATCATCAGCTAGCATCATATGTAATGGTGATAAACTGGAACCATTCCCAGTAAGATCAGGGGTGAAACAAGGTTGCCCATTATCACCATTACTGTTCAATATTGTATTAGAAATGTTAGCTTTGGCAATAAGAGAAGAAAAAGAGAATAAGGAATTAAGAGTAGGTCATGAGGAAATCAAATTATCACTCTTTGCTGATGATATGATGGTCTACTTAGAGAACCCTAGAGAATCAACTAAAAAACTATTAGAATTAATCCACTTTAGCAAAGTTGCAGGATACGGAATAAATCCACATAAATCAGCAGTATTTTTATACATCATTAACAAAATCCATCAGCAAGAAATACAAAGAGAAATTCCATTTAAAATAACTGTTGACAGTATAAAATATTTGGGAATATATCTGCCAAGGGAATGTCAGGATCTATATGAGCAAAACTACAAAACACTATCCACACAAATGAAGTCAAATCTAAACAATTGGAAAAATATCAAGTGCTCTTGGATAGGTCGAGCAAATATAATAAAAATGACAATACAACCCAAACTAATCTATTTATTTAGTGTTATACCAATCAAATTCCCAAGAAATTATTTTACTGATCTAGAAAAAATAACAAAAAATTCGTCTAAAAAAACAAAAGGTCAAGAATTTCAAGGGAATTAATGAAAGAAAAAAAAAAAAAGCAAATGAGGGTGGCCTAGCTGTACCAGATCTAAAACTATATTATAAAGCAGTGGTCATCAAAATCATTTGGTACTGGCTAAGAAATAGAGTAGTGGATCAGTGGCATAGGTTAGGTTCACAGGACAAAATAGTCAATGACAATAGTAATCTAGTATTTGATAAACCCCAAGACCCCAGCTTTGGGGATAAAAACTCACTATCTGACAAAACTGCTGGGAAAATTGGAAACTAGTATGGAAGAAACTAAGCATTGACCCACACCTAACACCGTATACCAAGATAAGGTCGAAATGGATTCATGATCTAGACATAAAGAATGATATTATAAACAAATTAGAAGAACATAGGATAGTTTACATCTCAGATCTGTGGAGGAAGGAATTTGTGACCAAAGAAGAACTAGAGATCATCATTAATCACAAAATAGATAATTTTGACTACATCAAATTAAGAAGTTTTTGTATAAACAAAATGAATGCAGACAAGATTAGAAGGGAAGCAATAAACTGGGAAAACATTTTTACATTCAAAGATTTTGATAAAGGCCTCATTTCTAAAATATATAGAGAATTGACTCAAATATATAAGAATTCAAGCCATTCTCCAATTAATAAATGGTCAAAAGATATGAACAATTTTCAGATGAAGAAATTGAAACTTTCTAGTCATGTGAAAAGGTGCTTCAAATCACTATTGATCAGAGAAATGCAAATTAAGACAACTCTGAGATACCACTACACACCTGTCAGATTGGCTAAGATGGCAAGAAAAGATAATGATGAATGTTGGAGGGGATGTGAGAAAACTGGGACACTGATACATTGTTGGTGGAATTGTGAATGGATCCAACCATTCTGGAGAGCAATTTGGAACTATGCTCAAAAAGTTATCAAACTGTGCATACCCTTTGACCCAGCAGTGTTTCTACTGGGCCTATATCCCAAAGAAACCTTAAAGGAAGGAAAGGGACCCACATGTGCAAGAATGTTTGTGGCAGCCCTTTTTGTAGTGGCTAGAAACTGGAAACTGAATGGATGCCCATCAATTGGAGAATGCCTGAATAAACTATGGTATATGAATGTCATGGAATATTATTGTTCTGTAAGAAACGACCAGCAGGACGACTTCAGAGAGGCCTGGAGAGACTTGCATGAACTGATGCTGAGTGAAATCAGCAGAACCAGATCATTATACATGGCAACAAGACTATATGATGATCAATTCTGATGGACATGGCTCTCTTCAACAATGATGTGATTCAAACCAGTTCCTATTGTTCAGCGATGAAGATAGTCATATACACCCAGAGAGGCCTGTTTGCCTTCTTAGGCTTTTTTTTTTTCTCTCTCTCTTTCTAGATCTGATTTTTCTTGTTTAGTAAGATTACTGTATATATGTGTATACATATATTGGATCTGTCATATAATTTAACATGTTTAACATGTATTAGACTACCTACTATCTAGGGGAAGGAGGAGAAAAGCTTGGAACAAAAAAGTTCTGCAAAGGTCAATGTAGAAAAATTACACGTGTTCTGTAAATAAAAAACTTTAATTAAAAAAAAAAAAGAAAGAAAAGAAAACTATTCCTGCTATCAAGGAGCTAACATTATATCAAGAATATTGATCTTAGAAAGTCAGGGTTGGAAAACTGAAAAGCAGTTGACAAGAAATTTGACCATTATTTTTCATTATGCACTATAAGTTTAAATGGAAATATAATCTGAATTTAGGAGGTCATACTAAAAACAAAAAAAACCAAAGAATCAAAAAAGAACAAAATTAGGTACTTTTTGTAATTTTGGGTAGGGGAAAAATCCTTTGTTAAACAAGAAAGATATGTGGTCACAAGATAAAATTGTTAATTTCAATGCTGTGAAACTGAAAAGTTTTTGCACAAACAAAATTAAGGTAACTAAATAAGGATACTATTTAAGGGAAACAATTTTTGCTTCAGATACATTGAAAATAATCTTTCTCCAATAGTTAAGTGATCAAAGCCCATGACAAACAGTCCTCAAAAGAGTTCCAAACCATTAACAACCTTATGAAAAATTGTTCAGATCAACAAGACACACAAATCAAAATAACTGTGAGGTTTTACCTCGCACTCAGCAAACTGGCAGAAAAAAATGAGAAAAGGACAATCTGTGGGAGGACCAGGTACAATTGATCTTGTCAAAAGTTTGAGAAGAGTTAAATGCATGTCTAGAGCAGCCATGGATTTACCCATGTATTCTGGAAAGCAATATGAATTATGCCCTTTTTAAAAAGGGTGACTAAAATAACTACCTTTTTATCCATTGACATTTACCCCAATAGGAGTAAAAATGGGAAATGAAGTGTCCATTGATTAATGACTAAATACATTGCTACATGAATATGAGGGGTAGTTAGGTTGGTAGAGTGGATAGAGGGCTAAGCTTCAGAGTAAAGAAGACCTGAATTCAAATCCTATACCAGATATTTACTAGCTATGTGATCCTGGACAAGCCAGCCTCAGTTTCCCCATCAGTATAATGGGAACAATCATTCAAATAACACTTGTAAAGCACTTTGTAAACCTTCAAGTGCTAACTAAATGTAAGTTACTATAAAAGAATGTTACTATAATAATGTCAAATATGAATTGATATGGAATAAAACAACTTGAATTATTTGTAGCTATAATAACCAAACTTGGTCTTGAAAGAGAGTTGAAAAGATTCATCTCCCATCTTTCACTGAAAAGGTAGAGGTCTATAGGTATGGTATGGTGTCTCTACTGATTTGTATATCTATTTTTCTTTTTAATAAAATCTCTTGTTAAAAGATCACAAAGGAGAGGGAAAAGGAGGGGCATATAAGAAAATGAATGTGGCACAAAAACAAGGGATCAATAAAAATAAACTAAAAAAAAAAAAAAAAGAAAAAGAAAAAGAAAAAGAAAAAAAAGCAAGCCAGAGAATCTGGATAGAAGCTATACGTGAAATCAGAAATGGTAATCAGACCTGGTATCATGATTTATCTAAGTGAATTCCATAATTTTACTTGAAAAGCTAATGTTAATAGAGTAGAAGTGACTTATTCAAGGTGTCCCAAATAAAAAAGAGACTGGAAATTCAGTCTGCCTGCATGTCCTTATATTATAACTTACCATACTTGCCAAGTAATTCAGTCCATAAGAATCATTCAAGTTTCTAGTTTCTGAATGAAAGCAAAAAAGATGATCCACTTGGAAATAGAATGGAGTATCCCTGAAAGACCAACTAAACATTCTTTAAGGAAGAAAAACAATATTAATCTCTTATCTTCTGAAAGTCTCAAGAATTAGAAGGTAAAGGAGTTTTAGCCAGAAGCAGCATATTGTAGGGATACTTGGCTTGGAGACAGAAAGATCTAGGTTCAAATTCTGTCTCTAACTATATGACTGATTGATCTTCTGAGCCTCAATTTCCTCAAATGTAAAATGAAGAGGTTGGCCTCAATTATATTCTAGCTATAAATATATTAACCTGTGAATAAGATTCAAAACTTAAGCAATCTAATTTTATTACAATAACCCTGAGGAACAAAGATCAAATACTTCAGGTTAATAGTGTCTTACTCACTTCAAGAATTTAGTATATGTTAGACATAATCCTATACAAAAGACATGTTGGTTCACCAAAGGACTTTGAAGAGGTCTTTCCCTCCAAACCCTTTCATGACAAATCCCAGAGCAGGATGGCATAAAAAGGCTAAAAAAGAGGTAAGTTCACCAGCAAATTGGCTAGTTTTTACAATCTGGCTACCAAGAGTCGATTTAGGACTTTTTCAGGAAGATGAATATAGGTCTTTGTCCTTTAATTTATTTTTTTAAAGTTCTGCCATTAAATTTATATAAGCTATCCTAGAGGCCCTGAAATTCATGAAAATTTTTATTAAAGCTTTTACATAATTTTGACATGACAGGTTTTAACAAAATAAAACTATATGAAAGGTTAATAAAAAACCAAAATAACTTCACAGTTTTGTCAAAAATTTTTTGAAAAGAAACAACTGGATAGCTTAGTCACGTAACTTTTTATTAAACAATACGTTAAAATTTTTATCTTCAGCACAGAAATGGTCATCGATTCAGGGTAAGAGAAAAGCAAATGTAGCTAAGCTATTTCTTAAGTTTCTTTTGAGCAGCTTTCTTCTTGACCATCTGTAACCGCTTCATCGCATTGAGCTGCGACTCCTGGGAAGTTGGGCCCTTGAGTGAGGATGATGACGGATTGCTACTAGACTCTGAGCTAGTTTTAGTGGTGCCTCCACTGGCTCCAGTAGTTCCACCACTTCCATTCCCACTGCCAAGTTGACTGCTTCCTCCTGGAACTAAGCTACTTGGGCTGGGAAGACCAACTTTGCTCACATTATCACTACTCACCGAACGACTAAGGCCAGTTTTGCCTAAAGTTAAAGGAGGCAGAGGTTTCAGTGAAACAGGAGTTGTACTGCTGGTAGGAGAAGATATTTTTGAACCTAGGGCAGCTTTAGATGTGGTGGCCAGTCCAGTCAAACCCACTGCTTTCTGGTTGGCTGAGGAGGTAGTAGGTTTCCCGCCAGCATTCTGTGTTGTTGAACTAAGCTTGCCTGTTGAAGGTCCAGCAGAAGAGGTTTTGGCTGCAAAAGCTGCCCATCCTGTTAGGCCGCTGGGTGCAGAGGATGAAACACTAGAATTGGAAGAGTTTCCTGAAACCACTGTGGATGGCTAAAAAAAAATTAAGTACTACATTAGAACAAATATATATTCCTTAAGTCCTAAACAAAATCTAATACCTATATTTTTTAAACCATAGGAAATATATCAAACTATTAAAACTAGGCCCAAATATATGTATATATGTATAAAGCAATTAAAGTTTTTTAAAATAAAAAATTAAAACAAAAAGATTAGAACTTGTAAATTTGAGTTACTTCTATTGTGATTATGTATATTATGTGTGTGAACATTTTTGTGTGCATTTGTGCATGTGTCTTCCATACCTTGTGCCACCAAATAGGGGAAAATAGGATTCTTACTCTGATATGAAGGTTTTTATCAGATTTTTGAAGGAAGAATTTCTATAGCCATGATGTATATGCAGATTCCTATAAGATTTCTTCCATTAACTGAGTATCTGAGTATATACAGCAAAGCCATGTAAAACTCAGCATGAGCAACTTTTATTTCTGAATTCATATCGTATAATTCCTTCAGTGAAAATTCATGTTGGCATTCTTTTTTTTCCTGAGTAAATTGGGGTTAAGTGACTTGCCCAGGGTCATACAGCTAGGATGTGTTAAGTGTCTGAGACCAGATTTGAACTCAGGTTCTCCTGACTTCAGAGGTGGTGCTCTATCCAACGGTGTCATCTAGCTGGCCCCCATGTTGGCATTCTTACCCTTCCCTTGCTCAATTTTCAAAAGTTCTTCCCAAACTAAAAAAAAAAAAAAAAAAAACCTACTTCCATTAGAAATGGCTTCATAAGTTGTTTGAAAGCATTTAAAAATATTTAACATTTTATTTTTTTCCTCAATTACATGTAAAAAATTTTTAATATTAAAAAATTTTTTTTTGTTTCAGATTCTCTCTCCCCTCCTCCCTCACTGAGAAGGCAAACAATTTAACATAGGTTATACAATTGCAGTCATACAAAACATATTTCCCATATTAGTCATGTGAAAGAAAAACAGAATTCCCCCTCCCCCCCAAAAAAACCTCCACGAAAAATATAGAAAATTTTTAAAAAGTATGTTTCCTTCTGAATTCAAAATTTACCAGTTCTTTCTCTGGTGACATATAGCACTATTCATCATGAGTTCTTTGGAATTGTCTTGTATCATTGCATTGCTGAGAATAGCTAAGTCATTCACGAGTTGATCACTGTACAATATTGCTGTTGCTGAGACCTTTCCCTCCTATGTTTCTATTTCATAAAATAGAATTCTATATCCGAATAAGTATACATGTTATTCCTTCTTTGAGCCAATTCTGATGAGAGTTCATATGGTCTCGCCCCCAACTCCCACTGCCCCCTCCTTCCTCTTTATTGAAAAAGCTCTTTAAGGAGGGAAAGGGACCCACATGTGCAAAAATGTTTGTGGCAGCCCTTTTTGTAGTGGCAAGAAACTGGAAATTGAAAGGATGCCCATCAATTGGAGAATGGCTGAATAAATTATGGTATATGAATGTTATGGAATATTATTGTTCTGTAAGAAACGACCAGCAGGACGATTTCAGAGCGGCCTGGAGAGACTTGCATGAACTGATGCTGAGTGAAATCAGCAGAACCAGGAGAACATTATACACAGCAACAAGACTATACGATGATCAATTTTGATGGACATGGTTCTCTTCAACAATGATGTGATTCAAACCAGTTGTTCAGCGATGAAAAGTCATATACATCCAGAGAGAGGCCTGTGGGAACTGAGTGTGAACCACAACACAGCATTTTAACGCTTTCTGTGAATATTTCCATGCATTTTGTTTTCCTTCTTAGGTTGTTTTTTCTTCTTCTGTTTCTAGATCTGATGTTTCTTGTGCAGTAAGATAACTGTATAGATATGTATACATGCATTGTATTTGTCATATAATTTATCCTATTTAGCATGTATTAGATTACCCGTCATCTAGGGGTGGGGGGTGG
>JAJPUD010002520.1:118272-315878 GCA_023553655.1 Myrmecobius fasciatus
TTTATATATATATATATATAAATAAATAAACATTGTGTCCTTAGGAAAAAAAAAAGAAAAAGCTCTTTTATATCTCTTATGTGAAATAAATGATCCCATTCTACCTTTCCCTTTCCCCTTCTCCTCATGTATACCCTTTCTCACTCCTTATCGTATTTTTTCAGATAATCATTCCATCATATTCAACTCACATCTATGCCCTCTGTCTATCTATTACCCTTTTAACATCTCTAATACATTTTTAGGTGTTATAAGTATTATTTTTCCATGCAGAAATGTAAACAGTTTAAACTATTGAATCCTTTATGAATTCTCTTTCCTGTTAACCTTCTCATGCTTTTATTGAGTTGTGTATTTGAAAGGCACATTTTCCCTTTAGTTTTGGTCTTTTCACCAGGAATGCTTGAAAATTTTCTACTTTGACCTTGTGATAAAGAGAGCCATCTATACCCAGGAAAAGGACTGTGGGAACTGAGTGTGAATCACAACATAGCATTCTCACTCTTTATGTTGTTTGCTTGCTTTTTTTTTTCCCATTTAATTTTTTCTTGTGCAGCAAGATAAATGTGTAAATATGTATGCATATATTGGACTTAACATATATTTTTACTATGTTTAAAATATATTGGATTACTTTCTACTGGGGGGGGGATGGGGAGAAGGGGGGAATTGGAACACAGGGTTTTGCAAGGGTTTATGTTGAAAAATTATGTATGCATAGCTTTTTTCTTTTTTTTTTTCTGAGGCAACTGGGGTTAAGTGACTTGCATAGGGTCACACAGCTAGGAAGTATTAAGCGTCTGAGGGAACTCAGGTCCTCCTGACTTCAGGGCTGGTGCTCTATCCACCATACCAACTAGTTGCACCCATGCATATCTTTTGAAAATTAAAAAGCTTTAGTAATAATTTAAAAAAAAAAAAGGCTTCTATTTCACTGAATACTTATTTCTCCCTTTGAAGAATGATATTCACTTTGGTGTCTCCTGATTGTAATAGCAGCTCTTTTACCTTCTGGAATGTTATATTCCAAGCCTTCACATCTTTAATGTAGAAACTGCTAAATGTCATATTATCCTGACTGTGGCTCCACAGTATTTGAATTGTTTCTTTCTGGCTGCTTACAATATTTTCTTCTTGACTTGGGAGTGCTGGAATTTGGCTTGGGAGTTTTCATTTTGGGATCTCTTTTTAGATCAATGGATTCTTTCAATTTCAATTTTACTCTCTAGTTCTAGAATATCAAGGCAGTTTTCCTTGATAATTTCTTGAAAGATACTGCTTAGGCTTTCAAGTAGTCCAATTAGATCTCCTTTTACATTTAGCTATTTTTATTTTTATGAAGTTTTTTTCTTCAGTGAATTTTTGTATCTCTTTTTCCAACTGGCCAATTCTGATCAAGGCATTCTTCTCTTTTTTTGGATTTCTGTGCCTCTTTTACTATTTGGTCTTCTCGAAGGTTTTTTTAAGGTGTTATTTTCTCCAATTTTTTAATTTTTGTGTGTGTGTGCCTTCTTTACAAAATTGTTGACTGTATTTTCATGATTTTCTTACATTAGTCTCATTTCTCTTCTCAGTGTTTCCTTTAGCTCTCTTAGTTGATGTTAAAAATCCTTAATGAGTTCTCCTAGCAATTCTTTTTTAGGCCTAAGACCAAATCACTTTTTCTTTTTTTCCTCTTTCTTTCTTTCTCTTTCTTTCTCTTTCTCTCTTTCTCTCTTTCTTTCTTTCTTTCTTTCTTTCTCAGCTTTGGATGGTTTTGATATTCCTTGTTCCACTGTATTTTTCTATAGTCAAGATTTTTTTTTCTTCCCCCCTAACCTCTTTCTTGACTTTTAACTGTGTTAAAGTGGGGTTCTGCTTCCAAAGTGGGGAGACACAGTCTTCAGGGTTTTTTGTGTAGCTGTTTTTAGAGATAATTTTGAGAACCGGTAAGTTTTGATTCTTCCAAGAACTAGAGAGAGGTGTGTTTACTACTTTTCTGGACTGTGCTCTGGTTTATAAGTAAACACAAGAACTGTGACCAGGTCCCAACTACCCTATGACTGCAACCTAGATTCAAGTATGGACAATGCAACACAAGAATCCTGTCTCTAGAGTGAGCAATCTCCTTCTGACATAGCCTACGATGGACTGTGTCTTACTTTCACTTTAGTGTGACAGACCTTTCCTACTGACCTTCTAAGTTCTTCTGAGCTGGAAAATTATTTCATTCCATCCTTCTGTGAATTCTATTGCTCCAGAATCCATTTTGAGGTACTATCTAAAGTTGTTTGGAGGGTAAAATTAGGAGAAATCAGACAAATCCTTGCCTCTTCTTTGCCATCTTGCCAATATTGTTATATTTTTAACCACTGAGATCAATAATTGAAACAAAATCTAAGATGTCTACTTTGTTTTTAAATTTTTTTCTTTCAACAATATTTTATTTTTTTTCCAAATACGTATAAAGAAGTTTTCAACATTTATTTGTTTGTTTGTTTTTGCTGAGGCAACTGGGGTTAAGTGACTTGCCCAGGGTCACACTACTAAGGAGTATTAAGTGTCTGAGGGCAGATTTGAACTCAGGTCCTCCTGACTTCAGGGCTGGTGCTCTATCCACTGCGCCACCTAGCTGCCCCAATATTTATTTTTTTTAAGACTTTGTGTTCCAAATTTTTTTCTCCCCTGGCAACTGAGTAGATACCCATCAGCTGGAGTATGACTGAATAAATTATGGTATATGACTGTTATGGAATATTATTATTCTATAAGAAATGATCAGCAAGATGATTTCAGAAAGGCCTGGAGAGATTTACATGAACTGATAAGTGAAATGAGCAGAACCAGGAGATCATATGGTAACAGCAAGATTATATATGATGATCAATTCTGATGGATGTGGCTCTTTTCAACAGCAAGGTGATTCAGGGCAGTTCCAAATTCTTGTGATAAAGAGAGCCATCTGCACTCAGAGAGAGGACTGTGAAGACTGGGTATAGATCACAACATAGTATTTTCACTTTTTTGATGTTTGCTTGCATTTTTTTTTCTTTCTCATTTTTTTTCCTTTTTGATCTGATTTTTCTTGTGCAGCATGACAATTGTGGAAATATATGTAGAAGAATTGCACATGTTTAACACATATTGAATTACTTGCTGTCTAGGGGAGGGGGTGGGAGAAGGCATGGAGAAAAAACTTTGGAACACAAGATTTTGCAAAGGTGAATGCTGAAAATTATGAATATGTTTTGGAAATGAAAAGCTTTAAAAAAAATTTTTTTTTTCCTCCATCCTCCTTTACCTTCCCCCTTCCCCAATACATTAGCTTTCTACTTTGTATGAGGGAGAATAATGACTTTGGTTCACTGAGTGTGACAAATATCAAGATTTTTACAATAGCTTTATAGGACAAAAATCTCTTAAGATTATGAAAGGAATTATTTGCTTCCAGTAAATAAGAGAGTCATAAAGGAATACCCAAAGGTTGTCAGAGAGCAAATTAGTACAGAAATCAAGACAGGTGTAATAAACATAATTTTCAGAAAAGGCAAAGTTAATTTTTTTTCTTTTCTGTCTAAAACAAATCATCAGCCATATGGCAAAATAATCCCTCAATAAACTTCACAAAATGCAATCTATTTGGAGTAATTAAAAAGACTAGCCCTTGTAAGGCACAAATAAGAAAGAAATTCTTCAAATTTAGTATTTTATTCTGATGACTTGCAGGTAACTAGCATTGCTATTTAGCTGGACAACAGATGATCCATCACACAATCAAGATGTAGGTAATTAAAACAATGGAGACAAAAATATTCTCTTCATTATTTCCAGGAAGAAAATATCTTTTCCCCTAAGCTGTTTAAACTTAAAACATTTTCTTGGCTCTTATCCTAGGATTTTTTTTTTTAACCTACTGCGTACAAGTAAGAACAAAATAAAAATGAACGATAAATTAATTTTTACTTGTTTTCTTTTTTACCATCTTATGAGAAGCCTCTATCTAGATCCATCTTAAAGCAACAACAAAAATCTAGTCAAAAATCGAACAAGGAACAAAAAACTTAAGAGAAATACTTTTAGAGTTGTTCTGCTGCTAAAACTCTATTTTCAAATACATTATTAAAATATTTCCTCTCAATGCCAAGAGAACCTCTATTGTTCTTAGTTTATCAAGGTCCTAGAAAAACAGAAGAGAAAAATTTTGCTGTTTTCTTATATAAGGCTTTGATTAACTTTACAGCTTAGAGACATAACAAAATATTTCAAAATTCTTTATAAGTCAGATTTTTTTGCTGTATTTTTAATAGTTTTTGCTATAAGAAAATTATTTGAATGTGAACTATTTTAATTTAATACAATTAATCCTCAACTTTCAAGGAGTTCTAGAAAACAGCAGTAGAAAGTAAAAAATGTTGATACATCGAACCTATTAGAAAGTAGGGGGGCTAGGTTCCTGTGACCATTTTTCACCAGAGATAGATGAAAATAATTTTTCCAGATAAATTTCTTTTTCTAATATTAAACAATAATCATTAAGGAATCCATAAAATGCAGGGGAAAGGAGAGGGACTAGGAAAAGTAGGGATGGCAGTATCAGAAGAATCCTGAGGTAAAATGGGAAGAAGGATAACCAATCATTTCTGATCTCTCATTTGGCTCTGTGGTTGCTGTTCTTCAAAGAAAAGCATATGCCTTGGGTTGAGTCCCCACTGCCCAGTCCAAACTTTTCCTCCCCACAGCAGCTTGGCTGACTTAATAGGAGCAGCCTGATCTGCTTCTCTGTTACTCTGTGCCAGCCTGAGACTGGCAACACTGGCAATGTGGGGAGCAGGAAGAATTGCTCAGCTGAACAAGCAGCAAATGTGCATAGTTGCCGATGCAAAAGTGAAAACAAGGTTACTAATAAAATCACAAGAATGGTTAAAGTTTGGAAAGTCAAATATGTGAATATTAAGGATTGACTTTATATAGCAACATGCCTGTACCAAGTTGAATCAGAAATCAATACAAAAGCCATGTCTATATCAAAATTACCAACTGTTATTGATTTTTTTTACAGTGAAAACACAAATATTAACCAACAAGTAGATCAATATATCAGAATTATTTACTAATATATATTTTTAAAAGCTAGATTTCTTCATATATATTTTTTTAACATCTCATGAGTTTCTGGATCTCTCTCTCTATAAGGGTAATATGGCACAGAGAATTTATTAGACTTTTTTGGCATTAGATTTGAAACAACCATTTCTTCTATTCCATCAATTCCCTGAATAAAACTAGAATATGAGTATGTGCAGCTCAATAACAGAAGCAAGGAAGGGTCTTTCTTCTTACTAAAGGTATTAAAATAATGTTTTGGCCAACACTGAAGTGAATATAAGACAATGCCAGTAATCCAATGTGATATCAGCATTGAACCTCAAAAGTGATAAGAGTCACACTAAATGATTCCATCTAGGCCCCCCATTTATGAGATAGACACCATAAAAGGTTTTTCCTTTTAATGAATTAAAAATTCAGAACTCACAAAGAGAAAGCCTTAAAACTTCAATCATCTTTAAAGAACACAAATCAAAATAAAGTTGAGAACTTCAAATTTTTATATAAATACTCCCTTCTTCATCTAATGTTAACAGGAACAGTCTCATTTTTAACATGGATTCTGATATGTTGAGGGGGGAGGGAAATGCACAAAACTGAAGAAAAGTTTTGCTGAACTAAACAAATTTTATTAGAATAAAAATATGAGTATACTCTACCTTAACTTCTGTCCTCTTGAATGCTAGAAAAGTTGTTTCTTGTTTCAGCTTAGTTTCAGGTTTTTTAACCAATGGATCTTTTACAGCTGGAGCTACTGAAACAACTGCAGGGGCTGGTTTCTGGGCTGGTTTCTGTGTCTTCTGAGCCTGAAGAAATAATCAATTGATTTCTATGAGGAAAATCATTTAGAGCATTCAATTAAACTACCAAACAGGAAAGAAGACCAGTAAGACCCTTTTTATATGATCTGACTTTATAAAAAATTCCTACTGTTGTAAATATTTTATCCACATAAAACATAGAATCTAGGGCAAACTTATATGTCATATTAATGAAAGGAGCAGACATAATTTCTAGCAAAGAAAAGAGTACATATGGGAAATTATGATGACTAGATGCTACATGATGTAATCTAATATTAAAGTGATTCAGAGAGAAAAAAAAAGAAGCTATTTGCAATTAAAGCAAGTCTACTTCACTGTTTGTTCTTATTTGAGAAAAGTGGAAGAATTCTCCATGGAACAACCATCCACCTTGAGTCAATGAGACTAGGTTAAAAATAGGAGGTGTTCTCCACCCTTCACCCCAACACAAAAAAGGACAGCAATGGAACTCCAAAAAGGAAGGGTGAAGGGAAATGGTGACTCTTGCTAATACTCTATTCCCCAAACTGGATTATAAGGATGACTTAGTACATCCAAAGCAGAAATCCTTATCTTTTCCTCTAAACCTACCCCTCCTTCAAATCTCCCTTTTTCTGTCAAGGACACTACTATTTTTCTAGTCTTTTAGGCTTACAATCTTGATGTTATTCTTAATTTCTCTCTTTCACTTCACTATATCTAATCTACTGACAAATCTTGCTGTTTCTACCTTTGCAACAGCTCTCATATCTGTACTTACTCACATTGACACCACTCTAATGTACCTCCTGATCGTCTCTCACTTGAACTATTGCAATCATCTCCTAATTTTCCTCCTTGTCTCATTTTTTCCTACTGAAATCCATCTCCCATGTAACTGCTAATATGATTTTCTTTAAGTGTAGATGTAGCCATGCCATAATTTACTCCAATGCCCACCTATTTCTTTGAGGCTCAAGTAAAACCTTCTAATAACACCCTGGCCCCAACCTAACTTTCCCCATGCCTCCTGGTCTTCAGCCCACGTGGCCACAAAATTCTGCCTTCTGTGTCTGCAGTGTTTTTGCAGTAGCTGTTCCTTATCCTTGAAATAGGCTCATTCTTTATTTTTCTTTTCCTTCCCTCTGACCCCCCAACTTGAAGTCCTCATTTAATTCATAACTCAGCTCATAAGTCACTTTTTATGTGATCCCCCTGATTTCCCAGGACACTGGAGCCTTCTTGCTCAAAGAATTACCTTAATTACTTTGCCTTATTAGTCAACTAAATAAAAATTACTGAACTATTAATTTTTAATATTAACAGGTAAGATTCTTAGATTGCATAAAGAATATAAAACAAAAGAAAATGCATCGAATCAAGAGAGCCAGATTATAAAACTAGCCAATGTGAACTTTAAAAATCAGTTTTAGATAATCATTTAACCTCTCTTTCAATTTCCTCATTTCTAAAATTTATACCACAATGAAATTCAACTCAATTTAACCTGTCACACCTGACAGTAAAGAATATTCTACAGGATAATGGTGGCATATTGAAAAATGTGTAATCAGAGAACCTGGGTTTGAACCCTGGTTCTACAAGTTACAGTCTCCATGATTTTAAGCAAATAACTTGAACTTCAGGGAGCCTCAGTTTGTTCATCTACAAAAGGAGGGAGCAAGACTACATTATAAGGTCTTTTCTAGTTCTAACTCTATTCTTATATGAAATATTACAAAAACAATTAGTTAATCAAGAAGAGAGAAGCAGCATGATAAAGCTGGGAGATTGCTGGATGACTAGGACCTTATGTCTGACTCAGACTAGCTGCTGTTCATGATCACTGATTGGCAAGAGCTCCATTTACTCTCTATAAGACTAAAAGTTGCACACATACAAGTTACACTGATCTCTTAGTAGAGAGAATTTCTATATCATAGGTCCTGGCATAAGCATAAAGAATCCTTACCTATGATTGTTGCTACAAAATCCCAATGGTTTAAGTGGACGATGCATTATACTATTTGTTAAATGGAGGACATGAGAAATTAGAATGAATACTTTGTTAAATATGAATTAGTCTAACTTCCAAATTGTATTTGGACAGATTTTCAGGTTCAAATACAATGTTTTTTTAAATCTTAGTTTTGTTTTTTTTTTCTAGTTAGTTATAATTTACTTCAAAACAAACCAGAGTAAGTATCTTGATTCTAACTACTTCTTATAATTTACAAAGACAGGTTAGATATATTTCCTTATGTTGATACTGTTCTTGATTAAACTTGAATACAATCTTTACAAAAGATATAAAAAATATTTTATTGGTTCTCACTGCCCAAAGACAAAAGGAAAATTTGGGAACCAAAATAAGCAGAAAACAATTTCACTTTTTTTTCTAAAGTCAGAAACATAAAATAATATACTTACTCTATTAAATAATAACAAATAAAATGTTCTTTAGTTTTATATAACTGCAAATTAAATATTAGATGAAATAAAGGTGACAGAAGAAGTAGAAGTGAAAAATAAGATGAAAGAGGGAAACGACAGAAAGAGGCAAACAGGCATGCACATGGCAAAGAATTATATACACGAATGAGAAGGGTAATGAGAAAATGACACTGAAAACAACATGTAGTAATGTCTCCATCTTCTGGTGTTTTATAAAATTACCACTAAAGACTTAGATCTAGGTTGTATTTTCACAACTGTAAGCATCCATGGGGTTATCACTTTTTTGGTGCCTACCCAAAGGGATCGATGAAATTAATCTCAAACTCAGATCACATCTGTGTTCAGATAATATACAATGTCAGGAACTAAGTGGAAAATATATATTTGTTTAATAAATTCACCATATACCCAAGAAAACATATAGAATGACTATGTGTCATTCTAAAGGGCTTTTCCTTTAAGCTTACATTTAATTGTTATTTGTGGAAATATAAATCAGCACAAATTAAATGTAACAACAGAGATTTCAAAAAAGACAAAGAGTTGGTTCCTACCATTCTCTTCATTTGCCTTGTGCACCGAGCACAATACCATACAAGACGTGGGTCATTCACTTCCTTGTCAGTCACCTGGGGTTTATGGCAATCCTGGTGATAGAGATTATGACATTCTTGACACTCAACTAACTGATTGCCAGATGCTACTGTCATTTGCCTGAGAGAACAGATTGTTTGAAAACAGTATTTTATTAAATGCAGTAGAGTTTGAAGTCATGTCACAGATATTTAGTATTTAACAATATTCAGTATTAAAATAAAAAGAAAAAAATTAAACCTACCAATACTCAGTTTCTCTTACATTTTCTATCTAAAAAAGATTTCTTTGTTTTGTTTTTACATTCAAATGTTTTCATGAACTTCTATTTACTTAGTTTATAATGCTAGATGATATTAAATAAATTGTAAATATTTCAAGATTTTAAAATGACTGTCACATGTAAATATAATGTCAAACTGGACAATGGAATGAAAACCGAGAAATGCTTAGTACCCTGAGAGAACTATGAATGACAATTCTTTAAGACTAAAATCGAAATTTAAAGTTAGACAAAAGGAAAAGAAATAATACTATCTGTTTTATGGAGAAATGTGCATAGAATTTAAGATACAATTTTTAAAA
This sequence comes from Myrmecobius fasciatus, assembly GCA_023553655.1. NCBI lineage: Eukaryota > Metazoa > Chordata > Mammalia > Dasyuromorphia > Myrmecobiidae > Myrmecobius > Myrmecobius fasciatus. The sequence goes on from JAJPUD010002520.1 coordinate 127,776, forward strand.
TCATACAATTACAGAGAAGGCATTAGTCATAGTCTTAACTTTCAGAAAACAAGGCAGCTTATGATGAAGACTTCATTTCTTTAATTTATTTAGGTCTCTGGTGAAGAGTCACTTGGTATAAATGAAAAATTAGTGATATGCCTGTAAGTGGATGTACATCTATGAATTAGCTAAATAGCATTTTCCAAATGATTTCTCTTTTCAGATGACAAATCAGGCTATTTAATTGCTAAGCGGCTTTTGTACATATCCCTGAGGACCAGGTATCTAGGTAACCATGGCAACTATGTTTGTGGATGTGTGGAGAAAAGCAATACCTTATTTCTTTACTTAATAAGAAAATGAAGGAACTGCCCAGATGGTTTTATTGAAATATTTTATGAATATATATTTTAAGCTAAATATTTCAGATTTGGAATTACACACATACACACACACATACACACATACACCCCCCCCACACACACACACCTTTTGGATTGCATTAAAAGCTTCCTATTGAACAAATTCATTTTAAAAGTAGCATTTTATCTAAAATAAAAGGATCTTCACACTTGAAGATATTTTCAAAAGAAAAATTATTTCTACTAGAAGCTAAAATCAGATATTTAAGGTTTTAAAAATATAAACTGAATAATTTATATTAAAATAAGAAGCCATTATATTTGCCAGAAACCATAAGATACACTGTTTAAATATTGAATTTCCCCAAACTTTAAATTTAAGCTAAAACATCCACTTATTTTCTTTAGATAACAAAGTTCATGTCAGAATACTTTAGATACTTTTCATCAATAAATCCTTTGGCACTAAATCTATCTATCTATCTATCTATCTACCTACCTACCTACCTACCTACCTACCAACACTCTCCATTTCCCTTTCTCCACTAAGAATTAAGGTGACAACAACATAAATCTGGAAGTTCAACTAATGTTAAATTCTTCAGTTTTGGTAATCAGGTAATACAAGCTTTTAACAGTAGTTTGTCTCATCAATGGGGAGTTTTTTCCCTATTCATCAATGATATATATTGACTTTAGGAAAACCATTTCCTCTTTATTTTCTCATTTATAAAATGAGCACATTAGTTAACTCAAACAGTAATCTTACAATGATATTTAGTTTATGTTAAAAGGAAAGAATGTCTCTGGACAAAAATAATTAATGAAATACTCAGGCAGTACAGTATAGCAAAAAGGATGCTAGAGTGGCAGATTAGTTCAAATCTCACGTCAGATATTTAGTTGTGCAATCAAGTAATATGTCACTTAACCTCTTGAAGCCTCAGTTTCCTTATCTGTAAAATGGAGATAATAACACTTATGCTACATCTCTTTAATGGGTTGTAGTGAGGGTTATTTTCTATAAACATCAAAGTCCATATGAATGTGCTATTATTATTTTTCTGGTTGCAAAGAGATGTCCCTTTTCAGAAGCACATTAGCCCACTCTCTGAAAGAGAGTCCATTCAGAGTCCACAAAGTAATACCTAAATGATCAACTATTCCAAATGACAAAAAGCATCTGTTGTACAGGCCTTAGTGACTATCAGGAATTATAAGTAACAGTTTTGTTCTAAAGAAGCTCACTCATAACTAATCTAGTTTAAAATAATTTTCCACACAGATTAAAGTGACAAAAATCAGTTTAAAATTGATACATATACCTTTTTATACAAGTTAAACTTTTAAATATTTCTCAATTTTATATGTAAACACTTAAGACTATTACCCTTCTTATAATTTAACAGTTTCAATAAAAAGTAGTGTGGCTCAAATGATTTATATTGAAGGAATTCAAAGTTATACAAATAATTCAGCAGGGTAGGACACACATAAAGAATACCACGTCCTTCTAAAAGAAAAGCCAGAAAGAATGGAAACAACCATGCTTGTTGAAGAAATCTTATTTAATAAGAAGAAAAAGCACAGATTGCTTACCTTACAGGCCACAAATATATAACAATCTCAATATTAAAACATGAGCTCTCAAAATTACATGCTAGTAGAGTTGGGAAGGAACCTCAGAGATAATACAGAAGCAGCTCACATTTATACAATGCTTTCCTCACAACCTGGGAGGTACAGAGAATTAGCAAAAATTTCTGCATTTTAGAGAAGAGGAAACTGAAGCTTAGTTTGAATAGTTTACTTTTGCTCACAAAGTCACTGCCAGTCTCTCCTGGGTCTTAGGCCAGTCATCTTTCCACAAAACCATAATATATAACCAGAGATAAAAGAAGACATCAAAAAAGTAAAATAATATCATAATGTGGCAACTTTGGCAGCTGATTTTCTACACAGTATATGGAATCCACATAAGCAAAAACCAATTTATTTTTCTTTCCTCTCATCTCTCTACCTCTCTGCCTCTGTCTCTCTTTGTCAAGATACTACTTACCTACAAACAACACAAGCCAAACCCATTTCCATGGCAAAGTCATCAGCACTGGTCTCATCAAAACTGGAAAGGTCAGGCATAGCTAAGTCCTTGCTGGTTTGGACTGTGATAGGAGAAGAACGAGATTCTTGCTTCTCTAATCTGGGTTTCTTTGGAACATCAGTTCCTTCACTGCTGTCAGCCTTCATCTATTAAAAACGAACACAAGTGTACATGCCACAAACATGTACATGCAATGAAAATCAAAAGATATTAGTGTTCTGATAAGTAATTGTGGCAGAAATAATTACAAAATACTAGAAAAAGTATCAAAAATGACAATACATACAGAAGTTTAAAAAATAAGAGTAGCTGGAATCTACAGTGTTTTATATATATTATCTCATTAACCTGCAAAAATGGAAACTTGGGAGACAGTTTATATATAATTTTTATATAATTTTTTTCAAAAAGTTAAAGATCACTATAGGAGAAAATTTTGCAAAATCTAAACATTTTAGTAAGATTCTTTTACATTTGTTTTTCTACAGACCAGATAAACAAAAGTGAGCATTATATGGCCTCAATTTTCTGTCTTTTCATCCTTTCAATCTGACTACCATGTGACTAAAGGATTTTTCACATTTTCTTGGTTTTTTATATGGTAAAAGAATTGGTTGCTAAATTATTATTAACAAAGTTCTTCCCCTCCCTGCTCAGGCAGCACCTTCATAAATTTCATTCAACAAATAATTTCACTTAGTTATTTACAATATTCAATATTTTACATTTGCCATTGTTCAGGAAGGACAATAATAAATTGGAAAACATCAAGGAGAGTGCATTGACAACTATGACTGGCCTCAAGGGTTGTTTATCATGGGGAAAAAAAGTCAGCCTCAGGGGAGATATAACAGTTATCTTTAAGTATTTGAAGAACTCTTTCAGAAGAAAAATAAGACTTTCTGTTTGACCTCAAAGGGCCAAACCAAGAACAATGAACAGAAAACACAAAAAAGCAATTTTGGCTTTATGTTTGAAAGAACTTCCTAACAATTAGAGAGATTCAAAAGTGGAAGGGAATACTGTGGGAAGTAGTAGGTTCCCCTATAGTGAAGATCTTTAAGCAGAGATTGGATAATCACTTGTCAGTCATCTTTGAGGGGAGATTCTTTTTCACATAGGCTAGGTAGCCATTGAAGTCCTTTCCAACCCTAAAAATTCTGTGACTCCTTAATCTTAGCAATTAGTTAATTGCTAGCAATACTTTATCTTAATTAATTTAATCTAAATTAACATTTGCTACCATAAGCTCTTCCTTTTCAAATTTCTTGGCATAGACGGAGTTTAGTTTTCTTCTTTTCAAAAACCTATCCTGAGTCAAATGCAAAAATTCTACAGTTTCCATATGTAATATTATTTGGTATTTTCTCCTCTTGATGACCTTTCTAATTATTGTCACATTTGAAACTGGACACTAATAAGCTTGAGAATAATTAAAGTATCCAAAATAGTGAAGGATTTTGAGATTATGTTATTTGAGCTGAAGGAAGTAGGGATGTTTACACCATGGAAAACTTTTTCATATACTGGATTGTCATATGGAACAGGAATTAGACTTGTCTGACTTGTCCCCAGTAGGCAAACTAAGATCAATGAATGGAAGTAAAGTGAGATTTAGACTTGATACCTCAGGATATAGTTTTCAAGGAAGAGGCTAGATGGCTACTTGTCAGATATTATGTAGAAGGAATTCTAGCTTAGAAGTAGGTCCCCTCTAATGGATTCTGACTATTTTACTTTACTTTGAGTTCACTCTGGGTTCTCCTCATGGTATTGTTATCACCTCCCTAACTGTCTTACTATACATCAAATCATGGGGCTATCATTTACATGGTGACTACAAAGTAAGGAGCCTAATTTTCTTGTGTGGCTTATGGAATAGTGAACAAAACATTAGAAGTAATCAAAGGAGGATTATGTTACAATTATTTCAACTTGTAGCAGAACTTAAGTTTGACTAGTGAGTCTTAAAACGGTATTTTTTTGTCTAAGTACATATATGAGTGACCATTATTTAAAAAAAAGGTTCTTAACCTGGGGTCTGCATATAAGTTTCGGGGAGCTCATAAACTTTGATGGGAAAAACATTATATCTTTTGTATAACCTCAAACTAAAATTTATCTGAAAATGAATTCTAATTCTATATTATTATTTATAAATTAAACTGTAAGTTAATTAAAATATCCTGAAAAGGAATCCATAGCAGAGGCTTCCAGACTGCTGGTGGGACCCATGATATAAAAAATAGTTAAGAACTCCTGATTTTAGAGCAAAATATTAATGCAAAATTGTGTGTAATTAAACTGTAAATGGCAATAAAAGATACTTATCAAAGAGATTAAAAAATTTTAGAGCAAGAGATTTCTTGATGATGCATAAAAGTTAAAGGTATGATGACAAATGGTATAATGACACATGAGATGGTCAAAGGTCCAACTAAAAGCCCATATATTTGTTTTCCTCATAAAGGCTATTTACTATAGGATCAATTATATTTGAAATAATCACTCATGAAAGAAAACGTGAATATAAGCACGATTCCACAAAACTACCACATATTTTGAGTGATAAACAAGAATATTTGGAACTGACATTTGGTTTCATTTTTTTAAGTCAAGCTAGAAAAAAAAAAGGGGCATTTCGGAGTAAAACAGTAATCAGTCATAAAGAATGGCACTTATTATATGGCCCAGGGATAAAATCTCAAAATATATGATAGAAAATTGCAAAATTCTTGAAAAACAAAGTAAACTTGTCAAAATGATGAGTGAAGATGTTGCTTTTTTTCTTTGATATCGATACTATAAATTCACTCAATAAGAACAGTCACAATCAGGCTTATTCTGAATGAGAAACTTTAAATGAAGAAGGCAAAAAGAATGAACCATATATGATCCTTTGATCAATTTCTTTGACATGCCAATTTTCTAATTCTTCATGTACTATTTATGAAATAGCTATTGATCAAATCCATATAAATTCACCCATTTTAGTGATTACATTTGAATACAAAAGACTTTTATCAATTTCCAAAAACCAAATATATTCTTTAAGGAGCCCTACTACTCTGACTCCAGCTTAACTTTCATGACTTATTTCAATGTTTTTCTTTGTATGACTTCTTTATACCAGTTTACCACCCTGCTGGTTGTTCCCTGGTATTGTACTGTACTAGTGCATTCCATCGACTATCACAAAAGGTGATAATATATTCTTCCCACATTTGCCTTCAAAATCTTTCTCTTCATTCCAGACTTAACTTAGATGCTACCTCCCTCATGCCTTCTCTGATCTCCCCAGCTGAAAGTGATCTCTCTTCAGCTCTAATGTCTTTATTAACACGTGTCTTATCCCTCCTATTACACTGTTAAATTCTGTGAAGGTGAGTCTGGGCTGGATTTTATTTTTGAATTTCCAGAGCTCAGCTCACAGTAGGTACTTAATAATTATCTGGGGAATGAAAGAATGAAAGAACAAAGTTTTGTTACACTTGAGGATACTCAAGAACACATACTGCAGGTTCTAAAAACAATTTCCAAAGAGAAGTAAACTTCCAAGGATATGATATTGAAAGGAACAACACTTTACCTGAGCCATGATGACACACTGAATTTTATAAATGGAAGTCACTATGCACACCAATTTGGATGTCTGTAATATGTATGTGCATGGATAAATCTTTAATTCAGGAACAGCATCTATTATTATTATTGTTTAATATTCTATAATTAATTATCTAGTATATTTTGTTGTTGTTTGGGGTGGGGGAGGTGAATCACACATAACATTTTTAGAGTAAAGAGATTCTACTGAAGAAAATACTTATACCAATACAGAATGGTAACTATATATTCTGTAACATATTCTTATAGTTGCCTAAAAGATTATGTAGTTTGTCCATGGTAAGAGAGACAGTATTTGTCACAGGCAGGGTGTGAAGCAACATTTTCCTGACTCCAAGGCTAGCCCTTTAACTACAATGCACACTTCTCAACATTTAAATTCTATTCCTTAATCTTCATATCACCTAGAGCTCAAATATTTGTGGGTAAAGCTGTAAAAGGTTGCATAATAATATTCTAAAACTGTGCTCTTTAATCAAAATCACAACATATCAATCAAGAATTATTTATCGAGTGTCTAATATACAATGTGACTGCACTGTGCATTAGTGGGGTACAAAAGAAATATAAAAGAGGTTTCTTACTTCATGTAGCTCTAATTCCTATATTTAGTTAACAAAACATAACAAAAAAAAAACCCCTTACTTTATCAGCAGGCCTCTTTTCAACTTCTTTCTTCACCTTTTCAGTTGTGATAGGCTTGCCATTATTACTACCAGAAGGAAGACTGGAAGAAGTTTTAGGCTCCTGCTTAATGGAAATTGCTTTAGAACTTGACACTTTGGGAGGTTCTACTTCCTAAATGGTAAAAATAAAAACAAACAACACATAACTTTGAGTAAGTTATAACTTTTTACAGGTCATATAACTGAGCAAATCTTGCAACTACAAAACTCATTACATTAGAAATACCAGGTAGCATGAAAAGATCATAAAGTTGATATTTCATGACAATTTTTGGTTAAGGCTCAAAAGAAATCTCCTTGTCTCACAAGTACCTCAAAAATTCTTCTTTCTTATCTTTATATTAAAATATTTTCACATGATATTTCTGAAAACAAATGACAGATTTTTTTTTCCTATCTTGTGTAACTAGGAACCTATGTAGGTATGGAACTTAATTTTTAAATGTCTTAAAACAAATTCTGAAATGGCAGGACCCATAGAAGGATGGTGTGAAACAAATTTTCAGCCCAAAACATCTTAGAAGGTCAACAGGAAAGGTCTGTTGTACTGGAGTGAGAGTGGAGAACAGTCCAATATAAGCCATGCCCCAGCAAATCAGCAGTAGATCTTCCAGGTAACAATGGCAGCAATGATGTTCCTAGTACCTCTGCCCATGGAAGTCAAATAACTGGGCAGCAGGAGATAACAGAGGTCCCTTTGCTGGCATTGGATAATGGACACTGTTGCATTGCCCATACTTGGATCTAAGATTCAGCTCAGGGAGAGAAGGAGCACTACCAACCAGAGCTTGCAGTCATGAAGGAGCTGGGACACTAGTCACAGTGCCAGGCTGGAAGAAAATGCTTATGGTCACTCAAACCAGAGTACAGGCCAGGAGAGAAGTAAGCACATCTCTCCTTAGTTGTGAAACCTCTCCTATACCTGAAAACTTACAAGCCCCTAGAATTATCTTTGAAAACAGCTACACAAAAAAACCCTGAAGCTTGGTACAATGCCCTTTCCATCCTGGAATCAGAACCCCACTTTAACATAAGTTAAAAGCCAAGAAATATACTATAAAAATGAACTAAAAGCAGAAAAAGACTCTGAACACAGAAAATTGCTGTGGTGACAGAGAAGACCAAAACAAATTGAGAAGAAGTCAACCATCAAAAATTATTCTATCCAAAGCCTCAGAGAAAAATGTGGATTGGTTTCAACTCTGGGAGACCAAGAAAAAATTTTAAGATTAAGAGAGAAAGGAAAAGTTGGGAGGAAAAATGAGACTGATACAAGAAACTCATGAAAAAAAGTCAATAGCTTGGTAAAAGAGACACACACAAAAATACTTAAGAAAATAACAGCTTAAAAAAAGGACTGGGCTAAATGGTAAAAGAAACACCAAAATGCAACAAAAAGCAGAATTGGCCAAATGGAAAAAGTACAAAAATTCACTGAAAAAAAGAACTCCGCAAAAAGTAGAATTATCCAAGTAGAAAAAGGAGGTAAAAATGCTCATTAGGGAAAATAATTCCTTAAAAATTAGAATTGGGCAAGTGGAAGAATAATGAGTTCATGGAATATCAAGAAACAAACAAAAAAAATCAAAAGAATGAAAAATAGAAGAAAATATGAAATAGCAAATTGGAAAAAAAAACTAATCTGGAAAACAGAACCAGGAGAGAGAATTTTAAAAACATAGGACTACTTGGAAGTCATGATCAAAAAGAGTCTAGATAGTATCTTTCAAGAGATTATCAAGGAAAACTTGATATTCTAGAACTAGAGGGTAAAGCAGAAATAGAAAGATTCTACTGATCATCTTCTGAAAGAGATCCCCAAATGAAAACTCCCAGGATTATTATTTGGCTCAAATTCCAGAGCTCCCAGATCAAGTAGAAAATATTTCAAACAATCAGAAAGAAACAATTCAAATACTGTGGAGGCACAGTCAAGATAACACAAGAATTAGCAACTTCTACATTAAAGGATTAGAAGGCTTGAGATATGATATTCCAGGGGATAAAAGAGCTAGGATTATAATCAAGACTCATCCACCTAGCAAAACTAAGTATAATAGTTGGAAAAAAAAAAATGGCTATTCAATGAAATAAGAGGATTTTCAAGCATTCCTGATGAAAAGCCTGGAACTGAAGACAAAATGTGTCTTTCAAATACAAAAAAAAAGTATAAAAAGGTGACTAGGAAAGAGAAATATTAAGGGGTTCAAGAAGGCTAAACTATATTTCTGCATGAGAAAATGATACTTGTAACACTTAAAACTTTGTCAATCTTAGGACAGTTAGGAGTATACTTGAGTATGTATGAGTTAAATATGATGGGATGATTAAAAAAATATAAGAGGTAAGAAAGGAATACACAGGGAGAAAGGGAAAGGGAAGAAGTAGAATGGGGTAAAAGTATCTCTCTCTCTCTCTCTCTCTCTCTCTCTCTCTCTCTCACACACACACACACACACTCACACACACACACACACACACAAAAGGTGTGAAAGAGCTTTTACAGCTCTTTACAGAAGGGTGCATGACACTTATTCTCACTGGAATTAGCTCAAAGAGGGAAGAGCATACACATAATTGAGTACAGAAATCTATCTTACCTTAAGGAAATTAGGAAGGGAAAGGGAAAGAGTGCACTGATAGATGGGAGGATGGATGAGGTGAGAGAAAGGAATGCACTGGAAGAAGTAGAAAGGGAAAAGTAGAATAGAGTAAATTCTTTCATAAGAAAGGCATGAAAAAGCAGTGGAGGGGAATACGAGAGCAGCAGTGGTATAAAGAGAGTACTCATGAAACTTTACTCACTGGAATTGGCTCAAAGAGGGAATGTCATACACAAAAGTAGGTGAGGAAGGTGATGGGTTAGGATGATGAGGCACTGATAGAAGGGAGGACAGATAGAAGCAAGTAAACATAAGTTAAATATTTGAGAATGGACAGCATGAAAGGAGAGAGTTGGATAAACAGAGGGAAAAATAGGATGGAGGGAAATATATAGTTAGTAATCATAACTGTGAAAAAAATTTTTATGGCATGTCTTTCTGATAGACTATTTCTCAAATATATATACAGAACTAAATCAAATTTAAGAAAATAAGCGTCAATTTGCAATTTGATAAATGGCCAAAGGATATAAATGGGTTTTCAGATGAAGTAATTAATCAGTTATCTAAAGTCATATGAAAAAATGTTGTAAATCACTATAGATTATAGAGATTTGCAAATTTAAACAACTGTGAGCTACCATCACACACTTATTCAATTGGCTAATGTAACAAAAAGGGAAAATGACAAATATTCTTAGTAAAGTTATATACTGATGCAACCATCCTGGAGAGCAATGTGGAAGCATGCTTAAAAGCCTTTAAAATCATGCATGATTAAGCAGTAACTTTATTAGATCTATATACCAAAGAGATAAAAAACAAAAAGTAAAAGGACCAAAACATTGATTTTTAGTGGTGGTAAAGAAATGGAAATTGAAGGGACGCAAATGATTTGGAGAATGGCTGATTAAGTTGTTGTATGTGATTGTGATAGAATGCTACTGTATAGTAAATGAAAAGCCAGATGCTATCAGAAAAACCTGGAAAAGCTCTCATGAAAAATAAATAAATAAATAAAAGTAAGGTGGGTTAGAAAGAGGTTACCTGGAGAAAAAAAAAAAAAGAAAAAGAAAAGCTCTCATGAACTGATGCAAAATGAAATGAACAAGAAAAGGAGAACACTGTACACAGCATCAGCAATACAGGATGATGATCTACTGTAAATTACTTAGCTACTTTCAGCAACATAGTGATCTGAAACAATTCTAAATAACTCATGATGAAAACTGCTACCCATCTCCAAGGAAATAACTGATAGAGATGCAACTGAATGTAGTATACTTTTTCTTTACTTCATTTTTTTGTGTTTTCTTTCACAGCCTGGCTAACATGGAAATATGATGTGCATAATTACACATATATAATGTATATCAAATTGTTTGCCTTCTCAATGCGGGGGAGGAGGAGTTAGAATTTGGAACTCAAAAAATTTTTTTAAGTGAATGCAATAAATTGTTATTATTTGTAATTAGGGGAAAATATTAAACAAATAAGGACAGGAACAGCTAGGTGGTGCAGTAGATAGAGCACCAGCCCTGAAGTCAGGAGGACCTGAGTTCAAATCTGGTCTCAGACACGTAACATTCCCTAGCTGTGTGACCCTGAGCAAGTCACTTAACCTCAATTGCCTCAGCAAAAAAACCAAAACAAATAAGAATTATTATTATATTCTTCTGCTTATCATTTGAAATCATCCTAATCTATTCAGACTCCAGCAAAAAAGTGACTCCACCAAATGAAAAGGTAAAAAAACAAATTTTGGAGCAAAAAAGTATGTCAGCCTCTTGTTTTTAAGGCAATTTATATATATATATAACACACACACAAACACACACACATATATATATGTATATTTCCTTCAAAATAAAGTTCTATTCTAAGGCTTCCTATAGTATGACGTATTGAAAGTATGTCAGTATGTTTTACTTAAATGAATTTTATTTGATTAACTGGCAGATGTAAACCTCCAGAACTTCCAATAAAGTGAACATCCTGCAATATTCCTTTATAATTCTGTCTCTATAAATAACATTTCAGAAATTCATGTACTTTTCACATATAATCATTTGTAAGCCCAATGTTTTACTTCCTGTTTCAACTTTTTTTTTTTTCTTGTTTCAACTTTTAAACTAAGAAAAGAAATTAAGTACAAGGGATAGGTTCCAGGGCAAATCATCTTCTTTATAAAATTATAATGATGGGAATTATAGCTGAGTACTATAATTAAATGAATCCTTTTGAGTATCTTATAAACACAAAACAATTTTTTTAAAACTGGTCAAACTAGCAAAGTGAACAAATGCTGTTAATGATTTTAAAACACATCCTACTCTCAACCTTAACAAATTATTTATATTCAGTACTAGATATCTCAGTTGACCTTTTTAAATGAACTTCCTTCTATTTCAGAGTTTCAAAATATTACTTTTAGCAACGAAGTTTGTGTGTGTGTTTCCCCTCCCCCCCACTGGAGTAAGACTATAATACAGAAAAATTGTGCTAAAGCTTGTTTTGAATAATGTCTTTGCTACATAACTATCTGAGTTCGCTTGAGCTCAACTCCCCTCAACAGGAGTCACTGGGCAGAGGTTATCACTGAATTAAAAAAAGAAAGGCAGCAGTAGAATTAAGTCGCTGAGATAGGTTAGATTGGTTCTGATAAGCAAGCAGGAATTGATGGAGACTTGGCCCCATTTTGACTCTTAGGTTCTATAATAGATTATTCTACCATACAACTCTGTCTTCCTCATATTTTGTTTGCCAAGCTCATATGTTAGGATGACTCTCTAAGGTCAAATCCAACAAAAAGCTAAAGCTGGAGAAGCATGAGGTGATAGAAGCACTCCAGAAGGTCACAGAGGAAATGTTGATACCAACTCTGACATTTGGTAACTAAAGCTACAAAGTTTTGAAGGTTCACCTTTAATTCAAATTGTCTTGACTGTTGTTTATAAGTTTTGTCCATTTTTGTGTTTACAATTATTTTAACCTGAACTTAGATACTAAATAAAAGGGGCATTTCCAGGTACACAGTAGAATAATAATAATAAAAAGATCATACATGAAACTGCACATTTCTTCCTTCAAATATAACAATAATAAAATCAATTGCAACTTCCAACATCATTCTTCTTTCTTCCTTTCCTTACATGTTTTTTATTTTAAAAAGGCAATTCACTGACATTTTCTCTTTGTTTACTTTTCTACTCTAGTCCAATCTTCTCGCTTCCTTCAACCATCCCCATTGGGTGTGGGAAAAAATACCCTTGTAACAAATATGCATAATAAGGCAAAATAATTTTCATACAGAACTTGTCTGAAAATGTTTATCTTATTCTATATTTTGAGTCTAACATCTCTCTGCCAAGAGGGAGACGGCATGCTTTATTATCAGGTTTTGGTAATCATGGTAGTCATTGCAGTCACAAAAAATTGTTGTTCAATCATTTCAGATTCTTCCTGACACCATTTGGAGTTTTCTTGGCAAACATACTAAAGTGGTTTGACAAAATTCCTTCTTCATTCCATTTTACATATGAAGAAACCGAAGCAAATAGGGTTAAGTGACTTGCCAGAGTCACAGAAAATAAGTGTCTAAGGCCAGATTTGAACTTGGGAAGACAAATCTTTCTGGTTTCAGGTCCAATATTCTATCCACTGTACCACCAAGCTGCCCCATATGCAGTTAAGTCTTTCCAAGTCATTTTTTATTAGGGCAGGGAGGTGATGTTCCATACATTGCTACACAGAGACTTACAAGGCAATGAGATGATTCAGAGGGATAAATCACAAGGCCTGGACTCTGGAAAACTCAAATTCAAATACAGTCTCATGTGCTTAGTAGCTGTGTGACCCTGGTGAAGTCAGTTAACCTTTGTGTGCTTCAGTTCTCTCATCTATAAAATAGGGACAATGATAGCATCTACCTCTAAAAATTTTAAGAGGATCAAATAAGATAATAATTGTAAAGCAAACATTTAGCACGTATCTAGTACAGAGCAAGTGATATATAAATGGTACACAGGCCTAACTATTATGATAATAATCAACAAATAATCACCAAAAGTTAGATTTGAAAGGTCTGTCTAATGTGTCCATGATGGACAATCATATTTCAGCAGAGACTTCAGGACTGATCTGGCTATCATTAGTACTGGGATGAAAGTTGAACTTATGGGAACTGATGAGATCACCAATCATGATAAAAGAGAGGCAAAGAGAAGGAGCCCTAGGGCAGAGAATCGTATCTGATTGGAGTTAATATAGTAGGAAATGCTGATTTACACATATATACTGTATAAAGTACTAAGTTATCCCCCTAATTTCTGCCAGAATGTTTCCTGGGAAGTTTTTGTCAATTAGTGAGTCCTCTATTGCTAATATGTTCCAGTGAGAGACTTCTATTTTTTAACCAACACTAAGTCATTTTGAGGATTACTACTTTATTGTACAAATTGAGCTCTGATAGTATTAGGCTCCCTTTCTGACCAATATTTTTTAGTTAGCCTTGAGATTCTTCATCTTGTTCCTCCAGATGAATTTCATTATTTTTTTTCCTACCACTATTAAGTATTCTTTTGGTAGTTTCATTGGTATGACACTGTATCAATCTAAACAGTATTGTCTTAATTATATTTGCACAGCCACCCATAAACAATCACCATTTCTCTAATTTATGTCTATTTCTTTACAGTGTTTGACAGTTATACTCACATGTATGTTTTGATCAATGGATCCTCAAATATTTGTGTTTATGTTTGTGTGTATGTGCCAAACCATAAGGAAGTTATTCTGAAATAGCTCTTCCTTTTCCTGTTTGGTTTGATGAAAATATACAGAAATGCTGTTTATTTATATGGATTTATTTTATATCCTACAACATTGCTAAATTTGTTTCAATTACCTTTAGCTGATTCTTTGGGGTTCTATAAATAGATCACAAATATATAGAAAAAGTGGTAATTCTTATTTGCTTATATATTTATTCTCTTAACTTCTTTTTCTATCTTATTATTATAGTTAATATTTTTTGACACTATGATACACAAAAATGGTGGTAAAGGACAACCTCTATCCTTTCCCCATTGACTTGATTTTGGATAGATGCTCTTTGCTGTTTTTATTCCTTTGTTTTCCAGTGTTTCAAAAGGAAACATTTTATTCTATCAAGTATTTTTTAGCACATCACTAAATAATCCAGGGTAGCTAGGTGGTACAGTAGATAAAAGGGCTGAGCCTAGAGCAGGAAGATCTGAATTTAAATCCTGCTTCAGAAACTATCTGTGTGACCCTATGCAAGTCATTTAACCCTGTTTGCCTCAGTTTCCTCATCTGCAAAATCAGCTGGAAAAGGCAAATCACACCAGTATCTTTGCCAAGAAAATCCTGAAGAGTCGAACATGATTGAAATGACTGAACAACATATATAATCATGTGATTTTTATCTTGTCATTAATATGGTTTATTAAATTCTGTGCAACAATGGTATAAAGCCAGCAAGTTAATACTATATAATCATTTTAACATGCTATTTTACCTCTCCACTAATACTATAATATTATTATAATATTTATAATTTTTGCATAGATATTCATTAGGGATATTGGCATACAGTATTCTTTCCTTTGTTTCTCCTTGGTTTTAGTATCGAGACCATGTTTGTATCATAGAAAGTTTGGAAAAATACATTGCATATAATTGGGCAAAATTAATTGCTAATAATTTATTTCACTTGTAATGGTTGTGAATTCTCATTTTTTTTCATACAATTTGATTTTCTTTTCTTTTTTGAGACTAATTCTTCATTTTGTAAGAACCCTAGTTTTACTTTTGAATTCAATAAGTTTTTAATTTTTAATTCTGTTAATCTTTTCTTTGATCTTTTTTGAACTTTTACTTTGACATTTAGTTGGAATTTTTAATTTATTGCTTTTCTACTTTTTAATGAAACATTGTTGTCATTTTCTTTCATAAAACTTTCTATTTATAACTTAGTATTGACCCACCATTTTTTAGAATGACATTATTTAGTCTTAATCCTTTCAAAAAAGACCTTTATTAAATATAATTTTCATTGCTTTCTGGTCAATAAAAGATATGTTTAGTATTTTGGTTTTCTTGCATTTGTTTGTAAAGCTTTTCTGCCACAAAACATGATCATCTTTTGTAAAGGTTTCACATTAGAGCTGAGAAACATATGAAGTATTTTTTGTTTGTTTTCAGTAAATGCCAAATATTTATCATTCTTAACATTTCTAAGTTTCAAGTTCTTAATTAAAAACAACAACAACAAAAAAAAAAACCTTTTGTTTTGACTTGTCTAGATATAAAAGGAATATACTGAAAGCCCCACCTAATATAGTTTCACTATTTCTCCCTGAAATCCAACTAGCTTTTCCTTTAAGTATGCTATGGTATATGGTGTGACATCATTGACGTTCATTGGGCCTTAGTTTCCCTGCTTCTTTCTGCCATCTTGTCTCTTTTTACTGTTGCCTTACCTAAATGCACAACTGTTACATCTGCTTTTGTGCATTCAGCTGAAGGATAATAGATTTTGATCCAGCCCCTTATTTTAACTCAAGGTGAATCTTTATGTTTCTAGTGTGCTTTTTGTAAAACAACATGGTATTGCATTCTACTTTCCAATCCATTCTGCTACCCTCTTCTTTTGGTGGATGACTTCATTTCATTCATGTTCACTGTCACTCTCACATATTAATTGTGATTCTTCTCCTGAAGCAGAACAGGAAACAGCATATGCCAGGCAAGTGATTTCACCCTTACTTCACCTCCCCTTAGAAAGTAATAGGGATAGTCTATGATTTGAACATAAAAGCCTTGAAAATAGCCATTTTCTCTTGAGCACCAGCCCCATTTTCAAATCAGGCCCTGTAGGTAATCCAATTTAGCTGAGCAATCAGCAAAGAGAAGAACCACCTTCCTTACCACTACCAGTTCCTGATAGACTTATGATTATAAAAGCCATTGTATTGGTCTTAGTCCACAGACAACTAGTCCTGCTTACATCTTAGACCTTACAACTATTGCCTTGGGAAGAAAGCCCTGTGTAAGCTATGATCTAGCAACTGCTTCTCTGTGTGCTTATAGTTACATCTCATAAGCAGCCATAGTTACTGAATATAGGATGAATAAAGTTCTCCCTACTAAATGACATGCGTTTGCAAATAGAAATATTATAAAAGATGCATTGTATCTCTTTTGCCATGACATCTTTAGAACCTGAGGACCTTTTCATGATATGCAGCTGACTCCTTTTATATGTGTTCTCTTTCGCATCAGAATATGAACTCATTAAGAGCAAGGATTGTCTTGGTTTTTTTCCCTCTGGGTTCCCAGCACTTAGCATTGAGCTTTGCACACAATGATTAAGAAGTGTTTTTAAATTCATTCAACTTTTAACTTGACCATTTTTCTCTCTTTCCTTGCCCTTCTCTTTACAAAGGCAGCAGAATAAAGTTTGCTTAACATTAATGATCTATAATTGAAGTGATAGTTCTCCTTTGTCCCTCCTCTTCTCTTCCCTTTGCCCTGCCTGCAATCACAGGTTTCACCTTTTTTCTTTTATTTAATGGTTCCTTCACACTCCAAGTTTCCACAATGAGTTTTGTTTTTAACTGCTTCCTTACCTGTCTTGCCCTCCCTCTTAAGTCAGCCCTCTTCCTATTCCCTGTTCCTATTTATTTCCATAGAATAGTGTGTTTTGTGTGTGTGCACGCACACACATGAAATCATATATTTGTCTCCTGAACTGGTTTACAATTCAGATTACAGTTAATACATGGGATTCTCATTTCCCTCACCCCAACTTCCATTTGTGAACAAGCATCATCTCTTGTACTTTTACTCTGAGAGATTAAGATTTCTTCAATATATATTCAATTCCTTTCCCTCCCATTTCTTCCCCCTTCACACCATCAAAAGAGTAAAATAGAAAAAAAAAAACATAATCATTTGCTCGTTTCCCAAATCATTTAATTTATGACTCTAGAGGCCACGAGGAATTCTAAATGGACCCTCCTTTTTTCTCCTCTTTTTAAAATATAAATATTTCATCACCATATAACTTCCTCCACTTGATCAAACATATTTATCTGTCTATATTTCTTTTGTCTCCTATGTTTGCATTTCAAAGTTTCTACTCACTTCTGGTCTTTCTTATGAGGAATGTTTAAAAATCCTCCATTACATTAAAGATCCATATTCTTCCCTTATAGGATTATATTGAGGCAGTGATAGTGCAGAATACAGAGCACTAGACATGGAGTCAGGAAAATTTGAGTTCAAATCTCAATTCAGACACTGAATTGAGCTGTGTGAGCTTGAACAAGACACAACCTATCAACCTTAGTTTCCTTATCTATAAAAATGGGGATAATAATGGTATCTGCCCCCCAAGATTGTTATGAAGGTCAAATGAAATATTTGTAAAGCATATGCAAACCTGAAAGTGCTATATGAATGTTAGATATTATATTATTATTGTACTGTATTATTCAATTTTGCTAGGTACGTTATTTTTGGTTGTAAGCTTGTCTATTTTTCCTTTTCTAATAGTGTTTTTCAAATTCTTCGTTTTTTTAAAAAATGGTATCTGCTAAATTTTGTCTCATTAGTACCTCAATGCTTTTTTTGAGGCTGTCTGAAGTACTTTTTTTTTGTTGAACTGGAAGCTCTCTGTATTTCAGCTATTACACTCCTGGGAGTTTTCATTTTGGAATTTCAGGAAATAATTGGTATATTATTTTTATTTTAATGTTCCATTTTATGTCATATCTTTTTTTTTTTTTTGCTTTTTTCCTGAGGCATTTGGGGTTAAGTGCCTTGCCCAGGGTCACACAGCTAAGGAATGTTAAGGGTCTGAGACCAGATTTGAACTCAGGTCTTCCTGACTTCAGGGCTGATGCTCTATCCACTGTGCCACCTAGCTGCCCCATATGTCATATCATTTTTGCAGGGCTGTGAACAGAGCAATATTTTTCTCTGAGGCTCTATCTGATTTTGTTGTAGTGTTGCTCTCTTCTGGCTTTACCTCCTGGTTTTCTCTCATTCACACAATATTTCTTCCCTTTGTCATTTTCCTCCATTTACTCATATTTCCAGCTTCAACTTCTGGATTATGTTTTTTTGCGTAGGTTGAACTATTCCATCCCTTACTGGGGAGGCCAAGACAAGGCCTTGTATTCTTCAAGAACTCCAGAGTTTTGTCAGTTTCTTTGGGCTATAACTGTGAGTCCTCCTGTCTCCTTATTCTTGTACAATTCTGAAGAGTTAGCTCTGCCTTTTGCTCTGAATTTATGAGTCCCCAAACACACACTGTGGCTTGTGTTCCTGAAAAACCCCTAGTGCTTTGCTTCCAGAGTTCTAGCTTCTGTTGTGGCTACAACTCCGGTTTTGTGTGGGCTGCCTGTTCTGGTGGCTCTCTTGCTTACACATTCACTGATCTGGCCCCATCTCTTGCCTGTCTCCCTGGGTTCATGATCTCTGTCCACATCATCCACAGGATTCTAGCAATCCATTTCTAAATAAATTGGACATACTGGATTACAACTATTTCTCTTTGGCTTTCTGTACAATTGTTTCTTCTGGAGCTCTAGTTGTGTATAGTGGGGTATCTGGACTCCTCTAGTCTTAACATGCTGGCATCTTTCCTTAAATCTAGCCGTTTTTATTATCTAACAAAATTATTTTCCTTTCATTTAATTTAATTCTTTAATTTCATAGACTAAGGCCTTTAGGAGTAAGGAAGACAAACAAACAAAAAAAAGGAAACAGTATAGTTCAGAGGGAAAAAAAAATCAACTTTTTTGTCAGACATGCTAATGAATAAAACTGTAAAAGTTAGGTAAATGAGAGCTTTTCTCATTTACATTTAATATGAGAATTTTTTTAAACCTAAATTTGTCTAACAATTTAATTTAGGTTTAAATGCAAAGAGAAGAAAATGAGATCTAATTTCTTCATGTTGTGAGAAATAACCATGTTAGCAAAGGAATAATCACTAGATGCCTCAATCTTTTACTCTATTTACCTGTCTTTATTTCCACTGCACAAAATCCCTTTAGTTATTTAACTCATGTACATACCTTCTGTGATGGCCGGTAACTTGAATCTATGCCTCTTGCCAAAGACTCATCCAACAGAGTTTTTAGTTTTTCAGCAGAATCCTTACTCTTTGAATGTAAGAAGCCCAATGCTTTCAAAAAAACAGGATCAAGTTCCAAGTTCACAGTAGCAGCCATTGCAATTACTAAATAAAAAAGAAACATGAAAAAAAATTTTTTATTGTCAACTCTTACTGATCTGTGACAATGTCTTAGTGCTAGATTTGCATTTCTTTGCCATATAGTATTGGTTTTGCCTATGCTTGGTGAATACAAACTAATTCTATTATCACCATAAGTCAAAGATATTTAAGAGGCAAATCTGCTCAAATAACAAATACAGTTATTCTTGATATAGACTGTACTCAATTTAAAGCCCTGACTTGTTCCAACAAAATTCCTTATCATAAGCTTTCTTTCTCTAATGATTTCCATTACTCAGACAGCTAGATGAATGAAGAGAGCTGGGTTTGGCATAAGGAAGACCTGAGTTCAAATATGGCCTCAGACATTATTTGTGTGATCCAGGGCAAGTTACTTAACTCTTGTTTCTCTCAGTTTCCTCAAAGATAAAACAAGAATAACATCATATCCAAGGGTAATTTGGAGGATTAAATGAGATAATACAAAGTGCTTAGCCCAGTATCTGACACAGTAAGTACCACCCTACTGCCTACCTACTACTACAATTCCTTCCCCTTCTCATTCTCTCACTCTATAATCAAGTCACACCTTTAAAAACTAAAAAAACAAAAAACAAACAAACAAAAAAGGCAGTAAGCTAAGCCATGATTAGGGAGTCTTCTATTTGCTTGGCTATAGAAACTATGGCTGTTGGCTGACATGTATTCTATGCACTTCTTTATCCTTTTTCTCTCAATCTCATGTACCCTAAAAAAACCTTCCTCATGCCCCGATTTTATCAGTTCTGCTTTTATTATTTCTCACATTCCTATTTAAAATTAAAATCAATTTGAGGAAAGGGATCAAATCAAAATTATGGAAATGCCATTGGATTCATCATAATACCAGGCTTCTTGGAGAAATTCAGGAGTTTTCAAAAAAGAATAATTACGAAGATTACAAAAAATGAAGACATTCTAAGATAGCTTTACTTTAAAAATACTGTGGATTCTTCTATAAAGATATATTTGTGATGGCCACTTATGCAAATATTTTGGCTAGAAAGGCACTGTTAAAATTAAAAGTTACTATTTGTATTCATTCAATCCTTTGGCCTCTCCACCATGGTTTAAAATCCTTTTCTAGGTTATAAGGTTAATATTATAACAACATAGCATACTTACACTGTAAATTAAAGGTTCCTCAGCAATTCTATTACAATCCTCTGTTCTGGGAGCTGTATAAAGGCATTAAAACTTGCTTTTGGCTGAATGACATTAAAAGTTAAGTGTGGAAATGCATTTTTTCCCCCTCTAAATTTAAAAGGAACTATTTAATACTGTTGCTTGATTATTTTAAAGTTTCAGAAGAAAAAAATGATTGCTAATTAACTTCTACTATAGAATACTTTAAAGTGTTTTCAACAGTTACACTGAAATAAAGTTTTTTAATCTTAAAAGAAACTAAACTAAGAGAAAAAATTTGAAAAAAACTAATCCCCAGTCTTGACTTTCCTACCTCAGTCACTCTCCAGTTCAATCACTTCTCCACTTAGCTGCCAACGTGGTTCAAAGAACAAATTAAAAAAATAGTAATGATGTAAAAGAAAACAATAATAATGAAACAGCATTCCAAAATTTTAGAGATGAGCTTGAGTACTCAAGAAAAAAAAAATCATATACCTACAAATAATATACAATGCCCAAACACCAAATAAGGATTTTAAACAATCCAATCTCAGAAAAAGAAATAAAATTAATTATAAAGAATTATGAAGGGGAAAAAAAAATCTGACCCCAATAGATTCACAAAATTGTTATCAAATTTTTAAAGATTAAGTAGCAATACTTTACAAGTTACTCCGGGGAAGCTAGGTGGTGCAGTGGATAAGAGCACTAGCCCTGAAGTCAGGAGGACCTGAGTTCAAATAGTTTCACACACTCAACATTCCCTAGCTGTGTGACCCTGGGCAAGTCACTTAACCTCAACTGCCTCTACAAAAAAGCAAAAAAAAAAAACCCAAAAAACACAAGTTACTCTCAAAAACTGAGAAAGAAAGCACCCTACCAGATTTGGTTTAAGAAACAAACATAGGGGTAGCTAGGTGGCACAGTGGATAAAGCACCAGCCCTAAAGTCAGGAGGACCTGAGTTCAAATCTGGTCTCAGACACTTAATATTCCCTAGCTGTGTGACCCTGGGCAAGTTACTTAACCTCAATTGCCTAAGCGAAAAGCAAAAAAAAAAAAAACCAAAAAAACCCAAATATAATCCTAATATCTAAACAAGGGAAGGATCATAGGCCAATATCATTAATGAATAGTAGCTTTAAATTTTTTAAATAAAATCCTGTCCAAAAAAACAAACAAACAAACAAAAAAAAACCAACTACACTTATCAAAAAAAAAACAAACAAACAAACGAACAAAAAAACCAACTTTCATTGTTTTTAAATTGGATGTATATCAGGGATGAAAGAATGGTTTAAGATTAGGAAAGCAATTAATTTATTTGATCAGAGTGAAAACAAAACCAAACAATTAGGTCAAGAGATGAGGAAAAAGCTTTAGACACTAAAAATCCTACAAAGCTATATAAAATTAAAAACAAGTATCATTTGCATTAAGAATGTACTAGCACCTTTTCCAATACAGCATTAAAACAAAAATATCTATTCTCCCCACTATTATTTCATACAGTTCTGAAAATGCTAGCAATTACACAAAGAAAAAGATATTAAAGAATTAAATAAGATAAAACTATCTCTATTTTGTGATATAATGGTTTACTTAAAAATCCTAGGAAATCAGTAAAAATGAGATAATTAAACGCTTCAGAAAAGTTGGTGATTACAAAATAAACCCTCAAAAAATTAACAGCATTGCTACAAAATAACAAAATTCAAGAGAATAATAGAAAGGAAAATCCTATTTCAAACAAGTACAAAGTGTACAATCAATCTATCAAAGCATAAAAACAAAACAAAACACAAATATTTTACAGATTCAATTATAAAGCACTCCTTTTGGAGAAAAAGACCAATTTAACAGCTGGAGAAATGTTCACTGCACATGCTTGGGCTTTGCCAACATAATTTAAAATGATAATATTAGTTAATTTACAGTTTTAATGCTACACCAATTAAAATCTCCCCCCCCCCTTTTTTTTTTTGCTGAGGCAATTGGGGTTAAGTGACTTGCCCAGGGTCACACAGCTGTGAAGTAGTAAATGTCTGAGACCAAATTTGAACTCAGGTGCTCCTGACTTCAGGGCTGGTACTCTATGGACTACGCCATGTAATTGTCCCCACCAATTAAATCCTCAAAGCTAAACTTTGCATATTTTAACAAAATAATAAAATTCACATTTGAAAAAATAAAATATCTAGACTATCTAGGGAAATGATGAAATTAGATAAGGAGAACTGTACTGCCAGATATCAAACTCTATTAGATAGTCATTAAAATCATCTGATATTGGTTAAAAAAAATTGAGGTAGAGATGAGATCCAGATTACTGATGGAATTATGAACTAATTCAACCATTCTGGAGAACAATTTGAAACTATGCCTAAAGCATTATCAAACTATGCATACTCTTTGATCCAGCAATGTCTCTACAATGTCTGTATCCCAAAGAGGTCACAAAAAAGGAAATAGGCCCCACATGTGCAAAAATGTTTGCAGCAGCCCTTTTTGCAGTGGCTAGGAACTGGAAATTGAGTGGGTGCCCCTCAGTTGGGGAACAGCTGAATGTTAAGGTATATGAATATAATGGAATATTACTGTTCTATAAAAAAAAAAGATGAGGTCCTGAATAGTGTGTTGGACCAAGAGAGAAAACTAAATAATTGATCCCTGAGGCAAGCAGGCAGAAGGCACTGATAAGAGATCTGTTTAACTCCATTTTTCAGAAGAATTACCCATGTTTAACCTATATTGGATTGCTTACTGTCTAGGAGAAAGAGGTGAGGGAAAAGGAGGGAGAAAAATTTGGAACACAAGGTTTCGAAAGGGTGAATGTTGAAAATTATCTTTGTATGTATTTTGAAAATAAAAAGCTATGATTAAATTTTTTAAATACTTTAAAAAATTAAAGGGAAAGACATGGGCTTTACCTAGCAGAACCCACAATTAACCAAAGGGAAGAAACCAGAAGTGGGAATTCACCATAAAGCAGAGCTAAATTCCTAATGAACTTCACGGCTTGAATTCAAGGATTAAGAATTTACAGTTACCTTGGTAAACAATGGAGAACTATGAAGGTTTTTAAGAAGATAAATGACGGGGGGGGGGGGCAGAGCCAAGATGGCAAACTACAGACAGCGTCCTCTGTGAGCTCCTGAGACCTTCCCTCAGACCCAGACAAAATGAGCCTCCGAACTGGTTGTGGAGTGAGGGCTCCATTAAATACTTGGAGTACAACGCACTTCTATCAAAAATCTACTTTGAAAGAGCTCTGTAGAAGGTCAGTTTTAGATGGGCAGGGGATCGAGCAGCTCCCAGCACTCAGATGCCAGGGCGCAGCCAGGGTGCAAGTCCAGGGCTGGGACGGACCAGAAGATTTTAGGCTGCCAGGAAGTCCCGGGGTAGGCGGGAGATGCTTGGGCCACTTTGCTCTGCTTTCTGGCAGGTGCTTTGGCAGCTCTATCTTTCATAAAGGGTGGATTGAGAGCAGCTGAAAGTGTGGTGCTAGTGCGGATCTAGTCAGATCAGCCCCAGACTGGAAGTCAACTCGGCAAACTGCCCCAGGGCAAATTGAAACTGCTACAGATTCCCTGCTGGTGACTGATACCTCAGCTCAAAACCATGAGCAAGAAGCAGAAGAGAGCTCTCACCATAGACAGCTTCAACGGAGAGAAAGCAGGGTAGACCTCAGATTCTGAGATTCTGAAAACAATCCCAGATGAAATCACAAAGGCGGACTTAAGCTGGTCTCCCTTTCAGAAGGCTTACCTCGAAGATTGCATAAAGAATCTCAAAAGACAGCTAAAAGAAGAATGGGAAAATAAATTGAGAGCAGTGCAAGAAAGAAATATTGCCCTGCAACAGAGATGTGAAAAACTGGAAAATAAGACTGGTCAATTGGAAAAAGTCACCAATTCACTGAAAAACAAAATTGGTGAATTGGAAAAAGTCACCAACTCACTAGAAAATAAAAATAGTGAATTGGAAAAAGATAACAATTCACTGAAAAATAAAATTAGTGAATTGGAAAAAGACAACAATTCACTGAAAAATAAAATTGGCAAAATGGAAAAAGAATGCAATGAACCAAAAAATTCAATTGGCCAGTTACAAAAGGAGCTAAAAAAGATAACTGAAGGAAATAATACCTTAAAAATTAAAATTGAACAAATAGAAATGAATGACTCAGTAAGGCTCAGTCAAACAAAATCAAAAAAATGAAAAAAAAATAGAAGAAAATAAGAAATATCTCCTAGGAAAAACAACTGACTTGAAAACAGATCCAGGAGAGACAATCTAAAGATTACTGGACTCCCTGAAAGCCACGATGAAAAAAAGAATTTTGATGCTATCTTCCGGGAAATCATGAAAGAGAATTGCCCTGATGTTTTAGAATCAGAAGGCAAAGTTGGCATTGAAAGAATTCACCGATCACCTCCTGAAAGAGACCCCAAAATTAAAACCCCAAGGAATATCGTGGCCAAATTTCAGGACTATCGCACCAAGGAAAAGATATTGCAAGCACCTAGAAAGAAACCATTCAAATACCAAGGAACTGTAATTAGAATTACACAGGATCTGTCAGCTTCCACATTGAAGGATCGAAGGGCCTGGAATCAGATATTCCTAAAGGCAAAAGAACTTGGATTACAGCCAAGAATAAGCTATCCAGCTAGAATGAACATCATCTTCCAGGGAAGAAGATAGTTATTCAATGATACAGGAGAATTTCACCTATTTCTAATGAAAAGACCAGATCTGAACAAAAAATTTGACCTCCAAACACAGAACTCTAGAGAAGCATAAAAAGGTAAAAAGGAAAGAACTTTCAAGAACTATATCTTTACTAGGGGTATCCTTAAAGAATGGGGGTATAATTTGATTTTACTTTGATAATATTGGAAAAGAAATTAGAGGTGGAAGGTATATCATACTGTAAAAAAAAAAAAGGGGGGGGAAGGAGGCATAGGATAGGTTATCAGGACAATCTAGGTAATAACATTAGCAATTTAGTGTTTGATAAACCCAAAGACCCCAGCTTTTGGGATTCTCACTATTCGGCAAAAACTGCTGAGAAAATTGGAAACTAGTATGGAAGAAATTAAGGCTGGACCCACACCTAACACCACACACCAAGATAAGATCTAAATGGGTTCATGATCTAGATATAAAGAGCGATATTATAACCAAATTAGAGGAACATAGGATAGTTTACCTCTCAGACCTATGGAGATGGAATAAATTTATGTCCAAAGAAGATTTGTAACTCCTAATTGAACACCAGATAGATAATTTTGATTATATTAAGTTTAAAAATTTCTGTACTAACGAAACTAATGCAGACAAGATTAGGAGGGAAGCATCAAATTGGGAAATCATCTTTACATTTAAGGGTTCTGATAAAGGTCTCATCTCTAAGATATATAGAGAATTATCTCATATTTATAAGAATTCAAGCCATTCTCCAATTGATAAATGGTCAAAGGATATGAACAGACAATTTTCAGATGATGAAATTAAAACTATTTATAATCATATGAAAAGGTACTCCAAATCACTATTCATCAGAGAAATGCAAATTAAGACAACTCTGAGGTACCACTACACACCTGTCAGATTGGCTAAAATGACAGGAAAGGATACGTGTTGGAGGGGATGTGGGAAGGCTGGGACACTGATGCATTGTTGGTGGAACTGTGAACGGATCCAACCATTCTGGAGAGCAATTTGGAGCTATGCTCAAAAAGTTATCAAACTGTGCATACCCTTTGACCCAGCAGTGTTTCTACTGGGCTTATATCCCAAAGAAATCATAAAAGAAGGAAAGGGCCCCACATGTGCAAAAATGTTTGTGGCAGCCCTTTTTGTAGTAGCTAGAAACTGGAAACTGAATGGATGCCCATCAATTGGAGAGTGGCTGAATAAATTATGGTATATGAATGTTATGGAATATTATTGTTCTGTGAGAAACGACCAGCAGGACGATTTCAGAGAGGCCTGGAGAGACTTGCATGAACTGATGCTGAGTGAAGTGAGCAGAACCAGGAGATCATTATTCACGGCAACAACAATATTACCTGATGATCAATTCTGATGGACATGACTCTCTTCAACAATGAAATGCTTCAAACCAGTTCCAATTGTTCAGTGAAGAGAGCCATATACACCCAGAGAGAGGGATGTGAAATGTGGACCACAACATAACATTTTCATGTTCTCTATTGATGTTTGCTGGCATTATATTTCCTTTATCTGATTATTATTTCTTGTAGATACAATTTCTCCTGCACAAAAAATGATGTGTAGAAATAACTATACATATATTCTATTTCTTAAGTATTCTAACCTAATTAACATGTAGTGGATATCCTGCCATCTAGGGGAGGGGTGGAGAGTAGGGGAGAAAAATTTGTAACAGAAAGCTTTGTAAGGGTTAATGTTGAGGAATTACCCATATATGTGTTTTGAAAATAAAAAGTATTAATAATTTTTTAAAAAAAGAAGATAAATGACATTATCAGAGTAGTACATTAGATTAGGTGGCAAAATCGAGGCTACATTGGTGGGAAGTGATAAACTAGAGACAAGAAGATCAATTAAGAGGCCCTTACTATAATAATCTAGGGAAAAGAAAAAAGAGGCCTAAAAAAAGGTAGATTCACAATTGGAGTCAAGAGAAGGGGGCTGATACGAGAGATTTCAAAGGCTACAACACTGTTACAGATACTTGACTGGTCAAATTTAAGTGCTCTTTCAAAAGAATTCTATGAATGAGAATATTATGAAAACAGAGAATGGAGGAGAATAATAGCTCACATGTGGGCAGAATATTAACATTTATAAAGTCTTTTCCTTACAAAGACCCACTAAATTAGTGAGAATACTCATGGTGAAAAGAGCTGAGGGATCATATAGTCATTCAATCTTGTGGAAATTGCAGAGATAATAAAAACCAAATCCTAGATGATTCATTTTATAAAAGAGAAAACTGAAACTACTTGCCAATGGTAAGTAAATGTCCAGTTTAAAAAAAAAAAAAAATGCCTAGTAAGTAAATGTCCAGCCTGCACGTGAGCCCACATTTGCTAAATTTAGCACTCCCATCCAACACTGTTATATCAAGGTCTCTCAGAATTCTTCAAAGCTAAAACCTGATGCTAATCTTTAGGGGAAGTCTTTCCAGATTCTCTTCAATGCTAAAGCTCTTTCTGCTCAAATCATCATGTATTTCCTTGTTTCTTTATATATCATGCCTTCCTAATTTAATGCAAGCTCCCTGAGGTCAGGGATTTCAGTTTTATATTCCCAGCTCCAAACACAATGTTTTACAGACACTTGATAAATCTACAGATGTAAGTATACTATTATTTTTAATTTATTTTATATACTTTATTAAGCATTTTCCAATAACATGTTTTTAAAATTTTACTGTTCATTTAAAAAAATCTGACTTCCAAATTCTCTGCCCTCCCAATTCTTTCCCACCCATCCTTGAGAAGGCAAGTACTATATCAATTATATATACAAAATTAAGGAAAATATATTTCCATATTAGCTATAATACAAAAGAAAACATACACAAAAACAAGAAAAATAAAGTTTTTAAAAGAAAGCTTCAGTCTACACTTAATCAGTTCTCTCTCTGGAGGTGAATAGCATTTTTCATCTTAAGTTCTTTGGAACCGTCTCAAATGATTATCTTGGTCAAAATAGTTGTCTTTCATAGCTGAATTAGTTATACTATTATGAATATACTCAGAGTAGACCTCTATCAATATAATCTGTATCACCTTTCTGTCTGACAATAAAGAAAAAAATACTCCTACATTCACCTTCTGGTCAAGAAAATAGCCTTAAAGCCTGGAAGGATTACAGATCAAGAACAACCATGTTCATTCCCCATCAATTTATTTTGCTAAAATCTCAAAACAGTTCATAAAGACTAGGTGACATTCTTAGGATGATGCTCAAAGGTCCTCTGCAGTCCCTTTACTTTCTTCATAGATGAAATTGTTGCTGTTTGTCTTTGGTTTCAGAGGTCCATGACATCAGGGAGAAGATGCCATGACATGCAAGTGAGTTGGATTAACTGAGGCAGGGCTATGCAAGGTCACCTGCCTCATTCTCTATAACCATTTGTATACAGAATCAAAATGTAGATTTAGATAACTGAAGAAGGCCCTGGATGTAGTAGGAGACCTTGACTTTTTAAAATTAGGTCTCAGTTTGACTAAAACAATGCCCATTATTAAGTTATTAAGGCAATGTAAGAAATGCCTCTTTCACCTAGTCTAAAAAAACAATCAATCAATCTGGGAGGGGAAGATTCTCAGGATTTCTGGACTAACAGAAATGATTGCTAGTTACATTAATTCTGTATCAGGAGAATCACTCAATATCTTTGAAATGCATTTTCCTTATGTTTAAGAGATGACCTTCTGAGTAAGATGGAGTAGAGACCTCTGAGATAAATGTCAGTTTTAAAGCTATGTGGCTATCATCTTCAGAAGCTAAGAAGTGGTAAGGTAGAAAGGACAGACAGTAAGAGGCAGAAAAAGAATGAAGTAATGATAGAATTGCTCCCCGGAGCAGGCCGGGAGGGGCAATGATAAAGATCAGGGTAGCCTCCTAAATCCCACCTTCTGTGAAGGTCATGGGCAGCTTGGACTTGCTATGTCCAGTAACTTTAAGCTCTTGAGGTTAAATTTCCCCTATAAATCCATTCTGTCTCATGTTTCCTTTTTCATCCCCATCCCATCACCATGCCATATTCTTCCTCTCAATCTCCCACTGCCTTGTGTCTTTCTCCTTTTTATAGCTAATTCACTCTTAAAAGGTGCTAAATATCTTTTACTATTTAGCCTGCCAGTTAAGAGTATACTCCAACCTCATGGGGTGTTCCCTTTCTCCTGGTAAATTTCGACTTTCTCTAGGGAAGTTGTCTTTTCCATCATTAATTGTTAAGATCCCTGTACTTGCTAACTATATGCTCTCCCAACTCTTTTTCATATTTACCACTCCTGGTGCCTACTGTATTTCTTCCATTTTGTGTGTAACCTCTTCTAAATAAACCTACTTTTTGTCAAGGAGAATAGCCATTGTGAATTTTTCCCATGACCAAATCCCAACATTTAGTGCCTACATCAATCTCATCATTTGTAAGAATTGCTCTCCTGGATCACATCATTTGGTCTCCTAAACCTTCCCATCGGTGTTGTTAATTGGTGGGTTTTCTTCCTATAGGGATCCTTAGGTACATTTTTGTTACCCCCAGTTCTATGAGTGTGACATTACTGGCTTAGGGCAAAGAAAAATGACAAAAGGGCCAGGATGTGTTCAACTTGAATCCAGGTCTTTGGAATTCTTTCCACTAAGAATATGAAAATCTTTCCATTAAAGCCCAACTGCTTCTACTCATCATCATGTACACTGTTAATGTCATTTACAATGACAGCTTTAAGATGTAAAAGCACTTTTCATGGGTTACCTAATTTGACTCTAA
Organism: Myrmecobius fasciatus; assembly: GCA_023553655.1. NCBI lineage: Eukaryota > Metazoa > Chordata > Mammalia > Dasyuromorphia > Myrmecobiidae > Myrmecobius > Myrmecobius fasciatus. The sequence goes on from JAJPUD010002520.1 coordinate 158,072, forward strand.
TAACAACTGGAAATGATAGTATTATGTTTATTTTACAGAGGAGGAAATTGAGGCAGAGGGGAAAAAAACGGTTTAGCCAGTGTCAGGTTCCATCGTTACCCCCATTTTACAGAGGTGCAAAGTGAGGCAGAAAAAAGGCTAAAAGTGGCTTGACCAGGAACAGGTGATATTATCTCCAGTTTACTTAGAAAGAAACAGAGAGACAGAAATTGAGATTTGACCAGAGTTTGTGTGGGAGGTGGAAGAGGGCTATTTATTAACCTCTCGTTTTACGTTAAGGGAAACTGAGGTCGAGCACAGGATTGGAAAGTGTCTGCAGCAGCATTTGAATTCGGATCGACAGGTTCACTGGCTGTGGTAGGCACAGAGGTTCGTGCAGGGCGGGGTAATCCGCTGGGACAGGGAGGAGGGTAAGCCTCCACTCTTAACACCCCCATCCTCAGCGCGGCTTCCGCCGCCACTGCCTCCGCCCCCTCTGGCCCCTTGCTAAAGGAAAGAGGCCATGAGCGCGAGGTCGTCCGCGTGCCCGCCAAAGACCCTCGCAGGCTGCAGCCCTTCCCCCACCGACTCACCGGCCCCACTCGCCCGCGCGCGCTAGTGCACAAGCCCACTCCCTGGGCTGCTTCTCTGTCCCGCCCCGGCGTCCGCTACTGGAGTCGGGCCCCAGACACCCGCCGGCTGGCTCCCGAAACGAAGAAACAAAGGTTCCAGGAACAGAAAGGGGAGGGAAAAATTTCCGCGGTGCGACTACAGGAAGTGACATATATGGCATCCTGACTGCCTCCCATCTTCCGGTCCGCTCTTTATGAATCTCTTGAGTGCTGAGGCTTTAGAAGATTTCCAGACTCTGCCTTGGTGAGCAGCTCAGGAAATAAATCAGGACCTACCGGAGTGGAGGTGGGGAGACGCGGGCGGGAGCCGGGAGCAGGAAGGCAGAGCACCCAGAAGGACATGGCCCCTCGCCTTGCGAGTAGTTAAGGAAAAAAAAAAGAACGGGGAGGTACTGGGGGGATTCCGCTTTTACCTCCGGGCTTCTAGAAGTGTATCACGGCCTGAGCTGAGCGTTCGGAGATGGGGAGGAGCCCTGAGCTTTCCCTGCGGGCTCCTGGCCATGACCCCCTCAGAGTCCTGGGCAGCTTGGGTGTTTCTTACCCCCTTCGCCTACGAGCGGGTCTCAGCCCCAGGGCCCCCAGGAGCGATCCCAGACTTTAGGTCGTTTAGTAAAATTGAATTTCCTTACAGTGTGGACCACTGAATTCAACCATCAACAAGCATTTATTAAGCGCTTATTGTTGTTAATGCTTAAATGGCGTCAACTTAAATGGTTTTCACCTACCCATACAGCTACAAAAAGCCCAAGCTGCTACCTAGGATACAAATGTCTTACAAATAAGAAGGGATGAGGTAGTGGGGCTGTTGATAAAATATTAAGTTTAATTCTCTACATACTAATTGGAGTATTAAACTGGCTAGAGAACAGATGGGTTTGCCAGCAAACAAGCATTGTGTTAATAATATGTGTTAATTAAGTAATAATTAATTAATATGTGTTAATAATAACACATATTAATGTGTTATTAACACATAGCAATAGCCCAGCGCTGTGTTAAAGTATTTTATAGTTATCTCATTTGGCCTTCCAAACAACCCTGGTATCTTTATCTCCGTTTTGCAGGTGAGGAAGATGAATCAGAGGTTAAGTGACTTGCTCAGGAGCACATGGCAAGAAATAAATAATGATAGTCAACATCTATATATTGATTAGTTTGTGCCAAGTGCTTTACAGTTACCTCATTTGATACAACAAGCCTGGGTTTAGACGTTATTTTTCCCTTGGGAAAACTGACACAGCAGTGAAATGATTTGCCCACTGTCCCCCAGCTAAATTTGACCACTCGAAAAGTATCTGTCCCCAACAACTATGTGTAAACTCTATATGTGCAGCATAAATTGGAGATACGCAGCAAAAGTCCGGTACTAGCATTAAGGAGAATCAAAAGGCTTCTTATAGAAGTTGGGATTTTAACCAGGAGTTGGAAAGAAGCAAGTGTTCAGGAAGTGAAGTGCCAATCTTAACCACCCCAAATCCTTCTTGCACCTTCACTTATTAATCTGATCATTTGATTCCTACCTGTGGTAGACCCTTCTAGGATTATGTTGTTCTGATCTGCTAAAGTCAGACACTCTACCTTGGTCTTCACATAATGATGTCATTTTTATGGTTCTCCTTGAGAACAAAAAACAGCAGCCAATTTGCTAACACTCACCACTGGAAATATACTTGAAATTCACTTTGTTGAAAATATAATTAGTGTTAAAGAGATTAAGGGTTAAATCTCACCTTTGTTGCTTAGGACATTGGTTTCTTCATCTGTAAAATAAAGGGGTTGGATAGGAGATCTCTTAAGACTTATCTGATCTCTTTGGGTTGGAAAGACCTCAACCCGACTTGGCTGAAACTTGTACTGGTTGTGTGACTTAGGGCAAGGCTTAGTATCCCAAGCTACTACTCTTTAAGAGGATGTTCTCAACCAAATTTTTCAGTATCATGAATCCCTTTGGCAGTGTGGTAAAGCCTATGAATTCCTTCTCAAGATGTTTTTAAAGGAAGACAAAAGCAACTGATTTTTTTAGAATATTTTTTAAAAACACGTTCATGGACTTAAGAGAATTCCTGCTCAATGACTATTAGTTGGTAAGCATTGGGGCATAAAAAAATGGTAAAAAAGATAAAAAAAAAAAAACCATGTGTTTTCAAGGAGCTCAGGCTAATAGGAGACAAGATGTAAGCAAGAATAATGACAAAGGGAGCTTTTCTCAAGGAAGTTCCCTACACTGAAGAAATCATGAGTCCTGATACTGAAATATTCATGTATTCTCCCCTAACTTCTAGAATTCAATGGGTTGGAGTTTGTTGCTAGGCTCCCTAGGTCCCCTGGAGATTATTCCCAGCTAATACTAACAGCATACCAGATACCAATAGGGAAAAATTACTTTTTTTGCATTCATAAATTTTAGACTAACCCAAACATTTCATTCCTGATTACAGCCAAATGATAATTTTGAATAGATTAGTTTGAAAAACTTTGTCATTATTTTATAAGAAATGCAAGTAGAAAAAATTAACATTCCTGTGGAAAAAATGAAAAAGTTTTGCCTTATAAATAAATTTGCTATTAACTCTTGGCCTGGGTTTTTTTTTTTTTTAATTTTTTTATTTCCTTGGTAGCAAAGTCTGACTTCGAATTGTCTTTAATTGAAGAGACATTTTCCTGAATAGACATTTTCCTATTTTAATTATGTTTTAAAGTATTAGTTAAAGAGGTCAAGGTGAGTAAGAAATTCAGCTGAATAATCATTGACATTGTTATTTTTGGTTGCTTCTGTTTCCGTTAGTCTGCTTTTTAAAAAAAAATATTAAAAAATATTTTGAGTGTTCCATTTAAGATTTTATGTCCTTTGTGACTTGAAATAATCAACCACGAGCTTTTTTTTTTTTTTTAAATTAAAGCTTTTCATTTTCATAACATTTTCCCCCCTAGTCCCCTCCCCTCCCCTAGGGGAGCTATATGGCGGGAAGTCCACTACACAAAGAGATTTCAAATAACCTTTTAAAAGAGCAGCATTTTATTGTAACATAAAAAGCTGGTGTAGGGTTGGTAGTGTCAATTATGTCAAGTTCCAAGGATTGTTCTTTCTGCTTCCTTCAGTAGCTAATGCTCTCTGCATTTTTTATAACTTGTATGCAGAATAAGAATTTTAACTATTATATTTAATTTTTTTATTTAATTATTTTTAAGTGGAATTCAGTATCTTGTGTTGTATTTAGAAATTAAAGGTAGTCTTAAAATGTTCACTGTTGGGATACTAGCTTCAGTAATTAATGATGTCAATATCCACTTTCTGGATCCCCGGATAATTATGAGCTCAGAAATACTTTTGAAGATTTGGATTCCATGGCAACAGAACCTTTTCTGATTATCTCTTTATGCCAAGTTTATATGAAGACAGTTTATTTTTCATTTCAGTCTAACTTTTTCCAAAGAAGCAGTTTAAATACTAATAGCTTTTTATCCAACTTCAGTTTATATAATTCTTTATGAAGTGCCATCTCTGAATTGCTCTATACAAACTTCCCGAACTATATCATGGAATTTAATAACATTCTAGCTGTTGTACCTTAAAAATTATCCTGCACAATCTTTTTGTGAATGAGGAAACAGGCCCATAGAAATTTAGTAATTTGGGGCAACTAGGTTGTGAAGTGGGTAGAGCAACCAGTCCTGAAGTCAGGAGGACCTGAGTTCAAATCTGCTCTCAGACATTTAACACTTCCTAGCTGTATGATCCTGGGCCAGTACTTAACCCCAGTTGCCTCAGCCAAAAAAAAAAAAAAAGAAATTTAGTAACTTTTTCCAAGAAAGTGAGGACCTGAACTCAGATCCAGGCTTCTTTCTCCTAGATTCTCCTAGATCAATCAGCATTATTTATGCTTTTTTTATATTATGGCTAATGATTTTTCCTTTTTCCAGTTATTTACAGAATTCCAGCTAGCCATATACAAATGTAATGTAGTGGAGAGAACATCTATTTGTAGCAAAATAGCAAAAAGTGATTCTGCAATTAAATAGGTCATCCTTTCTTGGGGAAATCTGAATACTCAGATTAATTTTGCCGATGATTCCAGTATCAGGGAAGAGTAGAGATATATCCAAAGATTCCATAAATCATTTAAATTTTATTTGGGAATGTGATTTTATGGTCTTAGTTAGAACTGGATAAGACTAGTCCCTTACCAGCGCTCGAGACAAGGATGTATATAGAGTAGAAAGAATTCTGGGCTTCTGGGAGAGATATGAAGCTAGATAAGCCATTTCACTCCTAGATTGTGAGAAGAATGCTTTGTAAACTTTGTTTCTAATTATGTAAATGTAACCTACTTTAATGCAGCCCAGAAGAAAATCTGCCTTTTTTTCCTAACTTTATAGACTAAAGCAGCCAAGTGGTAAAGGGATAGAACACTGGACCTATCAGGAAGCCCTGAGTTTAAATGTGATCTCAGATAGTTATTAGCTGTGTGACCCTGGGCAAGTCATTTAACTTTGGTGTGCCTCAATTTCCTCAACTGTTAAATCGGGATGAAAATAATAGCACCTAGCTCTCAGAGATGTTGGGAAGATCAAGTGACATAATATTTGTTATAAAGTATTTAGTATTGGTCTTAGAAAAAAGTAGATCGTCTCTCTCCTTCCCTCTTCGTCTTTCCCCCCCTTTCCCCTTCTAAAACTTCTAAAAGTTTCCATGGGCAAAATAATTAACTTAATTGCTTAGATGGACTTTCATTTTAGGATCTTTTGGCCTACATTTTTCTGGCAAAGGGAAAAGTGAACATGTAGAGGAAAAAGTTGGATAGACAGGAATGTCTCCCCTAGCATTTGATATGGGGCCTGGCATACTTTTATTTTTGTCAGGATGTATGATTTCATCAGGGAAAAACAAAGAAGATGCAAGTAGAATATCTTCCTGAATTATCAAGAAATTAATGTTGGGTAAGTTGATAAAATGCCAAGGCTTTTATATCACCTCGGAGTGTTGCTCTGAAAGAACATTGTAGTTGTTGCATCCATTTTTGGCCCAAATATTGTTCTATCCCAATAGCCTGAACAAATGCTTATCTCAAGAAAATAGAAATACCATTAAATAAGTTAAATTTGGAACATCTCTGAGAAGAAAAAATACATAGAATACTTTTTATCACTTTTTAATCGTTTTCCAAAGAAAGAGTCCTTGACAGTTTTAGCTGCTGTCATTTGGTGCTCTATTAAAGGTACAATTATAAAATTACAAGCTTTTAAAACATGTCATAATGCATTTAACAAGTACTTGTGGGACAAAATAGCTAACATTTGCTCCTCATAACTGTGATATAGGAACCATTTAAAAATTACAATTTTTGTTTTACATCAAGTAGATTTCCTCTTCTTAATGTATATCTAGTAATAGAATCTCGGGATCACAGGGTAGTCACTTTACTTGTATAATCCAGAATGCTTTCCAAAGTGGATCTGTTGATTCACAATCCTATCAATAATGCCCTAGTGAGCCTATCTTCTCATTACTCCTATAACATTGATTATTCTCATTGTTGGAAACAAAATTTTGAATTCCCATCAGGGCACAGTAAATGAATAAACTCTGGATGAGTGGGGCAAATTAAAATTTTTAATACAGTCCTTCCCCAAACAGGTGTAAAACTCAAAATGATCTCATACTTTCTTCCCAGTTGCAGGCTCTTCTTCATTCATCTTCCCCATGGATGGGGTGATGAAGTTAGCATTCCTTTCCCAATCCTCCAACAACATATACCTCTTAACATGCCCCTGCCTCTTGCTACACATATTGTTTTATTTAAAGAGCCTTAGCTACTGGAGGTGGAGGGTGAAGAGTTAATGTTTATGAAGCAATTAAGTATGCATACTCTAGCCAAACTGATTTTTGTCCTACTTTCAGTTTTTTTAGTTACACAACTAGTGTCCAGTTTCGCCTGGTTTCAGGAGTTTCTCTGTTCAACTCCTCTGGATTATTTCTGTTTTCAGACTTTTTCTTTTTATGGAAACATAATTTGTTTCTCACATTATCTTTTACCATTTTTACCAATTTGCAGGGTATATGAAGGGTTATTTTGATTTTCATTTCTTTAATTTATAAATTTCTTTGCATGGTTGTTAATAATTAGCAAATGAGAACTATTCATATTATTTGACCAGTTACCAAATCCTTAGTTGAGAAGTTTTATTGGAGTTGAGAAGTTTTATTGGGGTTGAGAAGGGGACCCCAAAGTGTCTCAAAAGAATTTGCAGGCTTGAACCCATTTCCTGGTCAAAGGGCAAAGTTTTATTGTAATTATACACCAACTAATTAGAGTGGGCTAAATAGACAAATTTTTAATCTTTTAATTTGGAGAATTTTAGACTAGCTTGTAGAATGGAACACATTCAAAAATCATTCAGCCCTAAGGAACTGAGGCAGGGACCTTTTATAAGGTTTTAGCTAAACAGATGGGGGCAGAGGGTCGAGGACACTGGGTGGTCAGACAGGCCATAATTCTAGGAGAGGAACATAACTTAATCCTGACAGGATAAAGGGTCAAGATAGGAAGATGGAAGGCAGGAGACATTGGAGGTGAGGAACAATACTCAAAAGGAGGGGGAATTAAACCATCAAAGATTTCGATAAGACACCTAGAATTTTTATGATACAATGGTATGTAAAGTGGCCAGAGCTTCAAAGTTTTTCCATTCTCAATTCTCCCAGTCTGAATGGCAAGGAAATGGGGGGGGCGGGGGGAGGTAGGGTGACCATAATAATTTTATTCAGGGCATAACAATGAAGGGATAGTTAGTTTCACAAATTTAACACCCCCCCCAAAAGCAAAAAAAAAAAAAAAAATTTGGAAGACTAAAATAAAAAGTTACCAAACTTAGACCTGCAAGATTCCAACTTGTATAAGTTATTTTACTTTTTACTGGACAAGGTAACTAAAACAATTTTAGATGAAAATCTGAAATTATTTAAAATTTAATTTTTTTAATTTCAAGAAAATATTAGGACGTATAAAAAGTTCGAGACATAGTTCCTATATCATAATTTTTATTAATTATATTTAGCAAATAATTAAAAAGATGCTATTTGGTTTTCTTTTATAAACTAAAAACTTCTTGACACATGTACCCTTGGAAGAATAGGTGTTCCTGACACCTATTGATTGGTTATCAGTTAATGAGAGCCTTTTCTAATGAAGGACTTCATATATGATTGATCATTTTACATATGGACAAAGAGAGTCTCAGAGTTAATTTAAGATTCAAATGAGATAATATAGATAAGGTATTTAGCACAGTGTAGAAGTAGGTAGCAGGAGATTAAGGATGATTAATTGAGGTAGAGGCAGTGTGAGTAAAGAAGCCAAAGAGATATTTTGGAGGCCAAAGTGAAAGAACTTGGCAAATACTCTTATGTGATATGTGGCAGGTTTGAGGTGATTTCAGGATTTTAAGCATGGCTGACAAATAGAGAAATTAAGAAAGAGACTGATCAGGGCCTTGAATGGGGGTTAGGTTATGGCCCAGATTTTTGACAGATTGGCAGACAATGTAGGCTTTAATTAAGGGGACCCTATCTCCTCTAGAAGCCAGAAGATTAAAGGTTTTTATGACTGCACCTGAGAAAGCCTTGAGTGGGGCTGCAGATCAAGATAAGACTGCAGTTAGGCCAATCTGGCTTGGAATATCTTAAAAGTTTAGCCAGTACTAAAAGCTTATGCTTTTTCTCAATCCCAGAGGTTTCTTGGTCCCAGACAAAGGGATCCATTTTCTCCCAGATTTCAGAGGGAATATGGGAAGATTTTGAAAGCAGCATAGGATTACAGAGCAAGCAAAGTGAAGTCCCCATATCAAAAAGAAATTCAATGGTCTTACTGGCCACTTCTGAGGATAGCCTGGGCTGCCCTATCATGGTGGTTCAAGGTGGAGCTTGACAAAGCCCCAAAATCCTGCTGGAGGGCACAGCTTGGTCCCTGTAGGCAGTCTCTCCTCCAGTGTCCCTCCTAATTGCACTTAAGGCAGGGACTGGGGAGTTTAAATATTTAAAGGGAAAGGTGAGGTATTCAGTTTTTCAGTGGGTGAATTTTGAAGAGTTTGTGGGACAGTAGTGTGAAAATATTGAAGTTAGAGATGATCTTATGAGAGATAAGTTAGCTAGCTAAATTTGGGAACAGGTGACATACCCAAAGAGTTTGCAAAGATAAAAGAGGGCAACCATGAAGGACATTACACTTGGAGGGTAGAAGGAGAAAGAAGAACCAATGAGGAAATATTTAAACATCATCCTGGATTAAATCAGGAAGTCATGGAATGAAAGGTAATCAACTGTGTAGAAGGAAGAACTTGAATGGAAACTAGGAGGACAGCAATTAGAAATAATTCATTAAAATTAGAGTCTAAGATTATTTGACTATCAAAAATGAATTATGAATGGAGTATCAGGAATTTTAGTGCCACTAGAAAATTTTTTTTACCTAAGTTAAATATACTACAATCATTAAGTACCTTGCTTATAGTGTACAGCTGGGTGTGTTTATTTATTTTGCTACACACACACACATATTAGCTCCCAGAGGAATTTATTAGTTAGGTCCCAGGGGAATTTTATAAAGTAGAATGCAGCAATCGGCAGTTTCAGGGTTCAAGCTGTATATGAATTAAATATAAAATGATAATTTCTGACCACAATATTAAAAGATATATACTGGAATCACTTTTAATTGACATTGATGATATTTAATGATGGTTAATGGGTTTATAGCTTTCTATTACAAATTTTTCCCCTCTAGCTCCCACCCCTCCCCGAGATGGCAGGAAGTCTACTACATGTTAATTATGTTAAAATACTTGACAAATCGAATATGTGTATACATACTTTTACAGTTACCTTGCCGTGCAAGAAAAGTCAGATCTACAAGGAAAAAAAATCTGAGAAAAGGAAACACAATGCAAGCAAATGTCAGTAGAGAGCATGAAGATGTTATGTTGTGGTCTATATTCATATCTCTCTCTCTGGGTGATTATGGCTTTCTTCATCACTGAATAATTGGAACTGGTTTGAAACATTTCATTGTTGAAGAGAGCCATGTCCATCAGAACTGATCATCACATAGTCTTCTTGTTGCCGTGTATAAGGATCTCCTGGTTCTGCTCATTTCACTCAGCATCAGTTCATGCAAGTCTCTCCAGGCCTCTCTGAAATCGTCCTGCTGGTCGTTTCTCATAGCACAATGATATTCCAGGATATTCATATACCATAATTTATTCAGCCATTCTCCAACTGATGGGCATCCATTCAGTTTCCAGTTTCTAGCCACTACAAAAAGGGCCGCCACATTCTTGCACATGTGGGTCCCTTTCCCTCCTTTAAGATCTCTTTGGGATATAGGCCCTATAGAAACACTGCTGGGTCAAAGGGTATGCACAGTTTGACAACTTTTTGAGCATAGCTCCAAATTGCTCTCCAGAATGGTTGGATCCGTTCCCAGTTCCACCAACAATGTATCAGTGTCCCAGTTTTCCCACATCCCCTCCAACATTCATCATTTTCTTTTCCTGTCATCTTAGCCAATCTGAAAGGTGTGTAGTGGTATCTCAGAGTTTTTTTAATTTGTATTTCTCTGATCAATAGTGATTTGGAGCACCTAAAAATGACTTCTCATCTCAGAATTGTATAAGGTCATAACTAGAATAATATAAGGCCACTTTTGGCCTAAGATAATTCTTTAATATATAATTGATGTGTTTTTAGTTGGTTTTCCCAGTATCTCATCCGTTTATCTTTTACATTGTTTCCTCTTGGAAGATGCTAATCAAAACTCACTTTATGAGGAATGCCAGGACACATCTAGGAGAAATTCTTTCCTTTGCTCCCATTTTCACCTAAATTTCAGCTTTTGGAATGAAAGAAGTCAAGAAAGTATAGTATCTTTTACCTACCACAGTTTGGATGGATGAATGAATAGATGGACAGAAAAAGCATTTATTATGTACCAGGCACTATTCTCAGTAGTAGAATTGTAAATGCAAGCAAGCTTTTATATGCTATTTTTTTTTAGCCTTTTGACTTTGCTTTATTATTTCTTGATATCTCATGGAATCATTAACTTCCATGTGACCATTTCTAATTTTTAAAGTATTTTCTTTAGTTTTTGGTGCCTCTTTTAACAAGTTATAAATTCTCTTTTCATAATTTTCTTGAATTGCTCTCATTTCTTTCCCCAATTTTTTCTCTACTACTCTTTGCTATACACACATACATACATGAACTTGTATTCAATTATTTTTTTTTTTTTTTACCTTTGAGGCTTTGCTTGTAGATGTTTTCAAGATGATATCTTCTGAGTGTGTCTTGAACTACCCTGTCCTATAGTTTTTTTATGGTTAGGTTCTTTGTTGTTTACTCACTTTCCAGACTTTTCCTTGACTGAACGTTATGTTTTAGTTGCATTCTGCTCACCTTTGGAAGGGGAAATGATGTTTCTGAGCTTCTATAATCTGAGGACCCGTAGGTTTTTGGTGCTTCCAAAGTGGTATGACTTGTAGAGTAGTGTGGTCACTGTTCATTTTATTCCTAGTCTGTACCTGGTCCTGACAAAGATGGGCTTCTTTTCCCTTCTGACTGTGACTATTCCTTTCCACCTTGGAACTACTATTCAGAACTCGCCATTGAGTAAAGGGCAAGAGAGCTGCCAAATGTCACTGATCCTGTTTTCATTGATAGTAAAGGGACTTTTGAGATCTCTTCCTGATCATGCATTCAGTCTCTTTACTCTCCTTGAGTGCTGCTCTTGTTGTTATGCTCCATTGCCTATAGCCAGTACCACTACCACCATGTTGATCTAGCCAGCCTCTAACCCTAGTATACTCAGACCTCTTTATCTATCTTCTTAAGTTGCTGTGGACTGGAAAAATGACTGACTTTTTGTTGGCTGCTGTCTTAAGAGCTCAGAGTATATGAGCTCTTTGATGTCAGAGGTGAGATGGGAGATTCATAGAGTGTGAAAAGAGCTTCAATTTATTATGCCACACAGCCTTGTTGATATACATTTTTGCAAGCATGAACAGTAGACAGTCCCCAATCACCATTCAGAGAAGCAGCTCCTGGGCTTTGTGTATGAATGGAATCTGCCAGTGGGAGAAGAGTTAATCCAGCAATTTAACAACCTGCTCATGGCTAGAGGCCCTGTCAAAGCATCCTTGCTTATGAGCAATTAGCTGTGACCCTCAGGCTCAACTCATCCCCATACACTGCACCAGTGCTCTTTGCTCAACAAGGGTGTTTCTGCAACGTGGCAGAAAACTTACTGTGCACCACAGGTCAAGGTAGTTTCTGTACTCCCTCTTAGCAGGGTCCCATACCCTAGCAAGTGTGTTAGAAAAACTGGGCAAAAATAATGACTTTACTCCACCATTTTGACCCCTCCCATCCTACTGCTCTTAGATTCTAACAGAAGACAATATATAGGGGAATTAGGGGAAAGGAAACGATTATTTGAACATGATGTTGTGGAGGTCTGGGCCTTAGCAGGATAATAGAAAAGTCTGTTGCATTATTTCTTTCCTATCTGTTTTTGGAGTAAGCTTTTTTTTTTTTTTTTTTTAAGATATCTATACTTTTACCCCTAAATTTTTGTATCCTGATGCTTACATACTCTTTAATTTCCTTTTCAGATAATCTAGTTCAGGAAGAAAAATGAAAGGCAATGGGAAAAGCTTTGGAGAAGAACACTTATATTTGGAATTTTCTCATCAGATGGAAAATTTTATCTTCCCCCTACATACATCTGTAACCTTGTTTCTGTTGTCTTATTGTGACTGCAAAGAATTCAGAGTTTTTTTAGTCTCCAGTAAAGAGAGTACAGATATTGCTCTTTTACAAAGTGTACTTCCCCAGGATCTGGAAGTTCAGATCATCTCAAGGCAGGAGCTTCCAGTAATGGTCCAGAGCTGCTCTTTACCTGTGGTAATGAAGAGAGCAGACAATTTCTGTCGAGCAGGACTTTCTGTTACTTTAAGACACATAATACAGAAAACATATGAAGCAGATACATCGAAGAAGGAAGTTTTGGAACTGCTGGGTTTTAAGAAGACCTGTTTAAAAGCATGTGCTGAAGTGAGTATGTCTTTTTTTTTTTTCTTCTATTTTTACTTAAAAATAAAATCTGTATTCATTCTTAAGAAAGAACCCCTTAACAACCTGGTCCCAACCTACTTTTCTGGCTTTGTTAAGAATGACTCTCCCTGTACTGTTCATTCAGCTTAAAAACTGGCCTCTTGCTATTCCACACAATAGTTCGCCTTCCATTTTTTCCCTTTTACCTAGAATGCCCTCCTTCCTCCTTTCTGTTCCAGTTGTCCCCAGCTTCCTTCAGTAATCTGCTTAAGCACCATTGCCTGAATACAGTTGCTTTGGATCTCTCCCTACCTATACCCTATCCTTAAATGCCCATGTATTTACTTGATCTATAGTTACATCTACTATATCTATCTAAATATATATAGTTATATATTTATAGTCATATATAGTTATATATACTATATAGTATATATATGTATATATAGTTACATATATGTATATAGTATATATATATACATATACACACACATATATATAATTATATGCATATATATTATATATATGTATATAGTTATATATACATATATATATATAGTTATGTATACTATAAAGTATGGTGGGTTGATTGTTGTCTTTTGTTTTCAGAGAGGACCAAAATGATATCAGTTTGTTAAGAGTCAAGTTACATTGTGTCCAACTATGGCTCAATCAGACCAATAGCAGGTTGTAATACTCTACTATAGTTTGGGCATAAATAGTCCATGTGAACATTTGAAAGTACATTTATAAATTTCTTTGAGCTACATCTTCAATTCTTCCTTGCTCACAGATCACAGTGCCTTTGATATGGTTATGCTAAGCTGGATGATTCTTAGCCAGCAACTCCTCAGTTTTTCAGAGAGACCTTGAGAATGTTCTTATATTGCTTTTTCTGACCACCATGTGAACTTTTGCCTTGTGGGAGTTCTCTATAAAATAGATTTTTTAGGCAAGTATACATTTGGTATTTGAACAGTGTGGACAGCCTATTGGAGTTGTGTTCATCTGCATTACAATTTGAATGCTTGGCAGTTTAGTTCAGGAAGGGACCTTCTTCTTCTAGGTGATTTTTAGAATCTTCCTAAGACAATTCAAGTGGAATTCCTGGCATGGCACTCATAGACTGTCCAAGTTTCACAGGCATACAACAACGTCCGCACAGTAGCTCTGTAGATCTTCAGTTTGGTAATTAGTTTCATACTTTTTTTATCTCACGCTTTCCTTTGGAGTCTTCCAAACACTGAGCTAGCTCTGGTAACGTATGCATCAATTTTGTTAACAATATGTACCTCCTCGGAAAATATATTGCCAAGATGAATGAACTTAACCACAGTATTCAGAATTTCTCCATTTGCTGTAACAGGTGGTTCTATATATGGATGATGTGATACTGGCTTATGGATCATCTGTGTTTTTTTGGTTTTAATTATTAAGCCAAAATTATCACAAGCAGCAGAGAATTGATCAATACTTTGTTGCATCTTAGCTTCAGAAGTTACATTGAGTGCACAATCATCTGTGAACAAAAATTTATACCAACTTTCCTTCCACTTTAATCTTGGCTTGTAGCCTTTTTGAGTTAACATTAATTATTGTTTAATTAACATTAAATTAATTTAACATTAGTGTAGTAGCTGACCTTGATGCTGTCTTCATCGTCATCAAAAGAACCCTACAACATTGCTGAAATCGTCAAGCTAAAAAACATGGGAGCATACATACAATCTTGCTTCATTCTACTGGTGACAGGGAAAGTGTGAGAGCATCTTCCATTATTCAGAACCTGGGCAAGCATGCCATCATGAAATTGATGGACAATACTGATGGGTTTCTCCAGACAACCAAATTTTGTCATAATTTTCTGTAAACCTTTACAATTGACAGTATCAAAGACCTTGGTCAGGTTAGTTAACATGTACAGATCTCTTTCTGCTCCTGGTAGTTCTAGGATTATTGGACAGTGAACACCATATCGACTATTCCTTGGCTCTTTCTAAAACCACAATAGTAGATGACCATCTTCTAGGTAAAGAATTTGGCAAGAATTCTTGCCAGCATTGAACTAAGAGAAAAAGAGAGAGATCCTATGATTGTAACAGAACAGGCAGGCTATTTTATTTACCTTTGTAGAAGTAGACAATGAAGGCTTTCTTGAACTATTTGTCAGTTTTTGTGTGAACACCTTGGAATAGAATCAGCACCAGGTACTTTGCTACAGGAAAGAAGTGCTAATGGCATTCAAAACCTTTTCTTCTGTTGGAAATTGAACTAAAGAGAAACTGAAGTATATGGTTAATAACTTTAGTCACTGATTGATGTTGGTCTATAGAGAACATTATGGAAGTGATAAACCCATCTGTCTAGGATCATGTCTTTATCACTAATCACAGTGGCTCCATCAGTATTCCTTCAGGGCATCACAAGAACACTTTGGATTGTTACTATTAACTTAAAATTGACTTTCTTTTTCCTTCTTAACTGAGCTGAGAATCCTATCTTTCTCTAACCTTCTACTTTGCTTTTCAAAAAAGTTATTAGTTTTTGATATTTATTTTTATAAGATTTTGATTTCCATTTTCCCCCTTCCATCCCTTCACCCCTTCCCAAGAAGGTAATCAATCTGATATAGGTTATATGCATACAATCATATTAAGCTTCTTTCCACATTAGTCATATTATGAAAGAAGAATGAGAAAAGGGATTAAGCATGAGAAAGAAAAAAACAACAAAAAACATAAAAATAGTTTGGTTCAATTTACATTCTCTAGATGTGGATAGCATTTTCTGTCATGAATCTTTTTGAATTGTCTTAGATCCTTGTATTGCTGAGAAGAGCAAAGTCTATCAAAGTTGATCATCTGGTTCTGTTCATTTAACTCATCATCAACTCATATAAGTCTTTCCAGGTTTTTCTGAAATCTGCCTGTTGCTCATTTCTTTCTTTTTTTTAAATTTCTAATAATATTTTATTTTTCCAAATATCTGTAAAGATAGTGTTCAACATACATTTTTGTCAAACTTTGTGTTCTAAATTTTTCTTCTTCTCACTTTTATTTCCTCCCCCCTTCCCAAAACAGTAACCAATCTGATTTAAATTAAATATGTGCAGTCTGTTTAAGCATATTCAATATTTGTCATGTTGTATAAGAAAGGGAAAAAATATAAAAAAGAAAACAAACAAAAAGGTGAAAATACCGTGCTTCAATCTTCACTCTCCATAGTTCTCTCTCTGGTTTGATTGGCCTTTTCCATCCCATGTCTATTGGAATTGTCTTGAATCATCTCATTGTTGAGAAGAGCTAAGTCCATCACAGTTAATCATCACATATTTTTGTTGTTATGATATATAATGTTCTCCCGGTCCTGCTTACTTCATTCATCATCAGTTTATGTAGTGCTTTCCAAGCTTTTCTGAAATCAGTCTGCTCATCATTTCTCATAGAATATTAATTTCTGCTACCTTCATATAACCCATCACTTATTTAGCCATTTCTCAACTGATGGGCATCCACTCCATTTCCAGTTACTTGACACCAAAAGCTGCTCCTTATTTCTTATAGCACAATAATATTCCTATACATTCATGTACCACGGTTTGTTTAGCCATTCCTCAATTGACAGACATCCCTGTGATTTCCAACTCTTAGCCACCACAAAGAGAACTGTTGTTGGTACTTGTGGGTCTTTTTCCATTTTTTATAATCTCTTTGGAATACAGTCCTAGTGTTGCTGGATCAGAGAGAATGCACATTTTATAGACCTTTGGGAATAGTTCCAAATGGTTCTCTAGAATGATTGGATCAGTTCACAACTTCACCAACAGTGGAGTTTTCCCACATCCTCTCCAATATTTATCATTTTCCTGTCATATCAGCTAATCTGATAGATGTCAGGTAGTACCTCAGAGTTGTTTTATTATATCATTAATCAGTAGTGATTTAGAGCATTTTTTCTTATGAGTGTAGATAGTTTTAATGTATTTTACTTTTGATGTAACTCACCTTCTTAGAAGCAGATGAACTATCTTTCTGATAAAACCTGTGGAATTCTCTTTATTCATTTAGCAGCTTATGAATTTCCCCATCATTTTTTATCAAACCAGTCTTGATATTTGTGAGTGTTCTGACCCAGATGAATAAATGCACTTTTTATCCAAGCCTTTGAAAGCTCACTTCTCTTTTTCCACTCCACTGTTGCCAAAAAGTGTCTAAATAATTAGACAAGTGCTCTTTCTTGAAATATAGTCTACTGGTCGACTAGTCTATCTTGCGTTGGTGCCGCTTTTGTTGAATGTGAATACTTAGCTTGGAGAGTAGTCTATGATCAGTCCAGCACTCTGCACCACACATTACATTCACCACTCTCACAACCTGTCTGTTTTTCCTAAAAGTGACAGTTTATTAAATGCCAACATTTGCTATGAAAGTGTATATATAAAGCAATTTTATTGCATTTTGATAAATGAAAGAGTGCTGTGATGAGGTCATGAGACATACACATCTTCAGGAGCAATTGACTGTAGCTGTTGCTCTTTCCAATTCCATTCCTCCCAAGGACTCCCCCTGCCATATCCGATAGTCTATACCTACTCTGACATTAGAGCCACATGGAATTATAAGCACATTGATGATTGGTTTTGTTTTTTCTTTATCTTAGTCTGTTATTACTAAATATCCTGTAGTCTGATTATCATCTAATTTCTTTTCTTACAGGTTAGTCAGTGGACCAGACTCTGTGAGCTCAGCATTCCACTGGCTGTGGAGAAGTTCTTAAGTGAACCTCCTGAACTAGAGCTCCCTATCCCAGAGGAAATACTGCAGCTAGAGAAGAAGCTCAGGGAACCTGTGAGAGTGCATAATGATGACAAAATTCGTAGGCAAAAGTTGAAGCAGCAGCAGGAGGCAGAGGGACCAGTACAGAGTACTGACTCTTGGCACCAAGGAGCATTTGGAGAAAGTGCCAAACCTCCTAGAGAGAGCTTAGAACTCACGATGGCATTATCCAGACTCAAAGTTGAGGAAGCTCCTTCTGAGACCAGTCAGGAACCTGAAACCAGTCGGGAACCTGTGCACATAAGGAAAATGAAAACCTCAGACCTGCCACCTCTGGACCACCTTTTTGCAGAAGGACTTTACTTTACCCTTGCTGATGTAGTCCTTTTGCCCTGTATCCATCAGTTTCTAGTAAGTCAACTTCAAACAATTCTATTTTTGTAGATTTGGGAAAGGTATAAAAAATTTAATTTAAATTATATCAGAATGGTAGGTACAGACCTTAACAGTGACAGGTACCTATTACCTTTTTAGGATAAATATTTTTGTTTCTCAGGATATAGTATGTGTTTCATTAGGGATAATAGAAAGCATCTGACAAAATTGTAAAAAATTACAAAAATTTACAGATTGTACAAAAATTTACAATTGTAAAAAAATGTACAAAAAGGTACCAGTGGAAATAATTGTTATCTTAATTGTTCTTTTAAAAAAATGGATAAAAAATATTTACAGAACCAACTGTTGCAATAAGTAGTTGGTAAAGGTTTAGTCTTAAGAAATTTATTTTTTTTTTTACTCTGAACTTAGAAATAAAGCAAGCATTTCCATAACAAACTGGAATTTAAAAAAAAAAAAAAAAAGGCACCTCAGCCCTGAAGTCAGGAGGACCTGAGTTTAAATGTGGCCTTAGATACTTAACACTTCCTGATTGTGTGATCCTGGGCAAGTCATTTAACCCTAATTGCCTCAGCAAAAAATAAATAAATAAATAAATAAATAAATAAGCTTGCACCTAAAACTACAGATCTCTTAAGTACAACTTGCTATTCCTTTTAAATTTACAACAAAGTTACTTGTAACTTTGTTTTTGTTTCTCCCTCCCCATACTAGAGATTACTACCCTTAGAACAAATACATCTATATATAGGGGTGTGTGTGTGTGTGTGTGTGTGTATAAAATTTGCATTTCTCTATTAATTATTTAGAACATTTTTTTCATATGAATATAAATTATTTTGATTTCTTCATCAGAAATCTGCCTATTCATATGCTTTGTTTATCACTTGGGGGATGACATATATTATAGATTTTACAAGGTTCTATATATTTGAGGCATAAGATCTTTAAGTAACTGTAACAAAAATTGTTTTTTGCTTTCCTTCTGATCCTACATTGGTTTTATTTGTACAAGCCTTTTAATTGAATGTAATCAAAATTATCCATTTTACACCTTACAATATTCTCTATTTCATTTGTTCATAAATTGTTTATCTTTAAGTCTGATAGATAATGTTCGATGTTCTTCTCATTTTTTTTTTATAAAAGAAATTTATATCTAGGTCATGTATCCATTTTGACCATATATTGGTAAATGGTGTAAGATATTGATCAATGTACAATTTCTACCATATTGCTTTCTAACTTTCCACATTTTTACTGAATAATGAATTCTTATTCTAATAATTTGTCTTTGTATTTGTCAAACACTAGGACATTCATTTGCTCCTGTAAACTGTATGCCTATATTTTCCACTAATTTATCTATTTCTTACCCAGGACCAGATTGCTTTGATAATTATTGCCTTATTAATTTAAGATTTAGTATTTGCTAAATCTTCTTCCTTTACTTTTTTTTTCTTTTTTTGGTTCCTTTGATATTCTTGACCTTTTGTTTTTCCAATGAATTTTGTTTTTTTTCCCAGTTAAGTAAAATAAATTTTTGGTAATTTAATTGAGTTGGCATTTGATATATAGATGAATTTATTAAAATTGTCATTTTCATTATATTCGCCCTGCTTGCCCGTGAACAATTTATATTTTCCTATTTAAAACTGATTTTATTTGTATAAAAAGGTTTTTTAAAATTATTTTTCTCATATAGTTCTGGGTTTGTTTTGGCAGGGGTATTCCAAGATACTTTATAGTGTCTGGAGTCATTTTAAATAGGATATCTTGAACTGTCTCTTTCTCCAGGGTCCTGTTGGTGATATATAGAAATACAGCTGATTTATGTAGGTTTACTTTATAACCTGCTACTTTTCTAAAATTATTATTTCAATTAACTTTTTAGTGAAGTCTTCAGAATTTTTCAAATATAAAATCATATCATCTACAAAAAGAGATGGTTTTATTATCTCCTTGCCCATTCTGATTCCTTCTATTTTCTTTTATTGTTATTTCTAAGATTTCTGATACAATATTGAATAATATAGGTAACAGTGGGTAATTCTTTTTCATACCCAATCTTATTAGAAAGCTTTCTAGCTTATCTCCATTATAAATAATGTTTGCTGATGGTTTTAGATAAATGTTTCTTATCACTGTAAGGAAAAATCATTTATACAAATGCATGTTGTAATTTATCAGGTTTTTTTTTTCTGACCATATGGTTTTTGTTACTTTTATTATTAATATAATGTTATGTTAATAGTTTTCCTAAATTAAATCATTCCTGAATTCCTGGTATGAATACCATTTGGTCATGTTGTATTTGTAATATGTTGTGGTAATCTTTTAGCTAATATTTTATTTTATTTTATTTAGGATTTTTCTGATTTTTCATTCATTAGTAAAATTGGTCCATCATTTTCTTTTTCTGTTATTACACTTCCTGGTTTAGGTACCATATTTGTTTCATAAAAGGGGTTTAGTAGAACCCTTTCTTTGCTTCTTATTCCAAATAATTTATTTAATATTGCTATTAATTTGTCTTTAAATGTTTTATAGAATTCACTTATAAATCCATCTGAGTCTAGTGCTTCTTTCTTAGGAAGCTCATTTATGCCCTGTTCAATTTATTTTTCTAAAATAAGTTTATTTAGATATTCTATTTCTTCTGCTAACCTAGGCAGTTTATATTTTTTGTAAATATTCTTTTATTTCAGCTAAGTTGTTAAATTTATTGGTATGTAATGGGACAAAACAATTCCTTATAGTTGCTTTGATTTTATCTTTGTTAGTTGTGTAGTTAACCCTTTTCATTTGTAATATCAGTGATTTGGTTTTCTTTGTTTTTTAATCATATTAATCATTGGTTTATCTGATTTATTGGTTTTCATTCATAATAGCAATTCCTAGTTTTATTTATTAATTAAATTGTTTTCTTATGCTCAATTTTATTAATTGCACCTTTAATTTTTAGGATTTTTAATTGCATACCTAATTCATCCTTAGGTCTGCTTTTTCTCTGTTTTACTGATGTAAGCACTTTGAGATAGAAATTCTGCTCTGATTACTGCTTTCGCTATATCTCATAGGTTTTGATATGTTGTTATCATTATTGTTATTCTCTTTAATGAAATTATTATTTCTGTGATTTACTCTACTCATTCCTTAAAACTACATTGTTTAGTTGCCAATTATTTTTTTTCTATGTTTTCATGGTCTTTTATTAAATATCCTTTTTATTGCATTGTGGTCTGAAAAGGAATCATTTTATATTTGTGCTTTTCACTACAAAACTTTTATGTCTCACTATATGATCAGTCTTTAGAAAGATACCATGCACTACTGAGAAAAAGGCATATTCTTTTTTATTCCCATTCAATTTTTTCCAGATATCTAACATATCTAGCTTTATTTAAAATTCTATTTACTTCCTTGACCTATTTCTTATTTATTTTTTGGTTAGAATTATCCAGTTCTGGAGAAGGGAAGATTAAAATCCTTCAGTATTATAATATTATATCTATTTCTACTGGTGATTTATTTAACTTGTCTCTTAAAAATTTATACGCTACTTCCAATAGATTTATGATGGAGAGAGCCATGTGGATCATAACATTGTATTTTCACCTTTTTTTGTTGTTTGCTGCTTACTTTTTTTTTCTCTCATTTTTTCCTTTTTGATCTGATTTTTCTCATGCAGCATGATAAATAAGGAAATATAGTTAGAAGAACTGCACATGTTTAAGCTATATTGGCTTACTTGCTGTCTAGGAAAAGAAGTGAGGGGAAGAAAGGGAGAAAAATTTAGAACACAAGGTTTTGTAAGGGTGAGTGTTGTAAACTATCTTTCCATGTATTTTAAAAATAAACAGCTATTATAAAAATTTTAGATGCTATAGTATTTGGTGCATATAGATTTAGTATTGATACTGCTTCATTGTCTATGGTATCTTTTATCATAATGTAGGTTCCTCATTTATCTCTTTAATTAAATCTATTTTAGATTTAATTTTGTCTGAGATCATATTGCTACTCTTGTTTTTCTTGTATTGGCTAAGACATAAATTTTACTCTAGCCCTTTTTTTTCCCTTAACTCTGTGTGTGTATTTCTCTCTTTTTTTAATTTTTAATTTATTTATTTATTTTATTTATTAATATGTTTTATTTGCAAAACATATGGATGGGTAATTCCTAAACATTAACCCTTACAAAGCTTTCTGTTACAAATGTTTCCCCCCTACTCCTCACCCCTCCCCTAGATGGCAGGATATCCACTACATGATAATTATGTTAGAATACTTAAGAAATCGAATATATGTATAGTTATTGCCACACATCATTTTTTGTGCAGGAGAAATCGTATCTACAAGAAATAATAATCCAATAAAGGAAATACAATGCAAGCAAACCTCAATAGAGAACATGAAAATGTTATGTTGTGGTCCATATTTCACATCCCTCTCTCTGGATGTATATGGCTCTTTTCACTGAACAATTGGAATTGGCTTGAAGCATTTCATTGTTGAAGAGAGTCATGTCCCTTAGAACTGATTGTTATATATATGGTCTTGTTGTTGCCGTGTATAATGATCTCCTGGTTCTGCTCATTTCACTCAGCATCAGTTCATGCAAGTCTCTCCAGGCCTCTCTGAAATCGTCCTGCTGGTCGTTTCTCACAGAAAATAATATTCCATAATATTCATATACCATAATTTATTCAGCCACTCTCCAATTGATGGGCATCCCTTCAGTTTCTAGTTTCAAGCCACTACAAAAAGGGCTGCCACAAACATTCTTGCACATGTGGGTCCCTTTCCCTCCTCTAAGATCTCTTTGGGATATAGGCCCAATAGAAACACTGCTGGGTCAAAGGGTATGCATAGCTCCAAATTGCTCTCCAGAATGGTTGGATCCGTTCACAGCTCCACCAACAATGCACCAGTGTCCCAGTCTTCCCACATCCCCTCCAACATTCATTGTTATCTTTTCCTGTCATTTTAGCCAATCTGACAGGTGTGTAGTGGGACCTCAGAGTTGTCCTAATTTGCATTTCTCTGATCAATAGTGATTTGGAGCATCTTTTCATATGATTATAAGTAGTTTTAATTTCATCATCTGAAAATTGGCTGTTCATATCCTTTGACCATTTATCAAATGGAGAATGGCTTTAATTCTTATAAATGAGACAATTCTCTATATATCTTAGAGATGAGACCTTTATCAGAATCCTTAAATGTAAAGATGATTTCCCAATTTGATGCTTCCCTCCTAATCTTGTCTGCATTAGATTTGTTTCTACAGGAACTTTTTAACTTAATATAATCAAAATTATCTATCTGGTGTTCAATTAAGAGTTCCAGATCTTCTTTGGATATAAATTTATTCCATCTCCACAGGTCTGAGAGATAAACTATCCTATGTTCCTCTAATTTGGTTATAATATCACTCTTTATATCTAGATCATGAACCCATTTAGATCTTATCTTGGTGTGCGGTGTTAGCTGTGGGTCCAGCCTTAATTTCTTCCACACTAGTTTCCAATTTTCCCAGCAGTTTTTGCTGAATAGTGAGTACTTATCCCAAAAGCTGGGGTCTTTGGGTTTATCAAACACTAAATTGCTAACGTTATTACCTAGCTTGTCCTGATAACCTATCCTATGCCACTGATCGACTGCTCTATTTCTCAGCCAGTACCAAATGGTTTTGATGACCGCTGCTTTATAATATAGTTTTATATCTGGTACAGCAAGGCCACCTTCATCTGTCTTTTTTTTTTCATTAATTCCCTTGAAATTCTTGACCTTTTGTTCTTCCAAATGAACTTTGCTACTATTTTTTCTAGATCTGTAAAATAGTTTCTTGGGAGTTTGATTGGTATGGCACTAAATAAGTAAATTAGTTTGGGTAGTATTGTCATTTTTATTATATTCACTCGGCCTACCCATGAGCACTTAATGTTTTTCCAATTGACTAGGTCTGATTTTATTTGTGTGGAAAGTGTTTTGTAGTTTAGTTCATATAGTTTCTGACATTTTCTTGGCAGATAGATTCCCAAATACTTTATGCTATCATCCGTTATTCTGAATGGAATTTCTTTTTCTATCTCTTGCTGCTGAACTTTGTTGGTAATATATAAAAATGCTGCTGATTTATGTGGATTTATTTTGAATCCTTCAACTTTACTAAAGTTGTGAATTGTTTCTAGTAGTTTTTTAGTTGAGTCTCTAGGGTTCTCTAAGTACACCATCATGTCATCTGCAAAGAGTGATAATTTGGTTTCCTCGTTACCTACTCTAATTCCCTTAATCTCTTTTTCTTCTCTTACTGACAAAGCTAACATTTCTAATACAAATTAAATAGTAATGGTGACAGTGGGCAGCCTTGTTTCACTCCTGATCTTATTGAGAATGGTTCTAGTTTGTCTCCATTACATATGATGCTTGCTGATGGTTTTAAGTAGATGCTACTAATCATTTTAAGGAAAAGCCCATTTATTCCTATACTCTCTAGTGTTTTTGATAGGAATGGGTATTGAATTTTATAGAATGCTTTTTCTGCATCTATGGAGATAATCATATGGGTTTTGTTAGGTTGGTTATTAACATAATTGATTATGCTGATAGTTTTCCTAATATTGAACCAGCCCTGTATTCCTGGAATAAATCCTACTTGGTCAAGATGTATTATCCTGGAGATAACTTTCTGTAATCTCATTGCTAAAATCTTATTTAAAATTTTTGCATCAATATTCATTAGGGAAATGGGTCTATAGTTTTCTTTCTCTGTTTTCACCCTACCTGGTTTAGCTATCAGCACCATGTCTGTATCATAGAAAGAATTTGGTAGTATACCTTCTGTCCCTATTTTTTCAAATAGTTTGTATAGTATTGGAATTAATTATTCTTTGAATGTTTGGTAGAATTCACATGTAAAACCATCTGGCCCTGGAGATTTTTTCTTAGAGAGTTGATTAATAGCTTGTTCTATTTCTTTTTCTAAAATGGGGCTACTTAAATAATTTATTTCCTTTTCTGTTAACCTGGGCAATCTATATTTTTGTAGATATTCCTCCATTTCATTTAGATTATCAAATTTATTGGCATAACGTTGGGCAAAGAAACTCCTAATTATTACTCTAAATTCCTCTTCATTGGAGGAAAGTTCTCCCTTATCATTTTTGAGACTAACAATTTGATTTTCCTCTTTCCTTTTTCTGATCAAATTAACTAAAGGCTTATCTGTTTTGTTGGTTTTTTCATAAAACCAACTCTTAAGTTTTATTTATTAATTCAATAGTTTTCTTATTTTCAATTTTATTAATCTCACCTTTTATTTTCAGAATTTCTAATTTGGTATTTAATTGAGGGTTTTTAATTTGCTCTTTTTCTAGTTTTTTTTTATTATAACCCTAATTCATTGATCTTCTCTTTCTCTATTTTATGCAGATAAGCATCTAGAGATATAAATTTACCCCTTATAACAGCTTTAGCCGTATCCCACAAATTTTGGTATGTTGTCTCATTATTGTCGTTCTCCTGGATGAAATTATTGATTGTGTCTATAATTTGCTCTTTCACCCATTCATTGTTCAGGATTAGATTATTTAATTTCCAATTAACTTTTGGTCTATTTTCTCCTGGCCTTATATTACATGTGATTTTTATTGCATCATGATCTGAAAAGGATACATTTACTATTTCTGCTTTTCTGCATTTGATTTTGAGGTTTTTATTCCCTAACACATGGTCAATTTTCGTATAAGTTCCATGAACCCCTGAGAAAAAAGTATGTTCCCTTCTATCACTATTCAGTTTCCTCCAGAGATTTATCATACCTAACTTTTCTAGCCTTTTGTTTACCTCCCTAACTTCTTTCTTATTTATTTTGTGGTTTGATTTATCTAATTCTGAGAGAGCAAGGTTGAGATCCCCCACTAGTATAGTATTACTGTCTATTTCTCCTTGCATCTCTGTTAGTTTCTCCTCTAGGAATTTGGATGCTATACCACTTGGTGCATATATGTTTAATATTGATACTGCTTCATTGTCTATGGTACCCTTTAGTAAAATATAGTTTCCTTCCTTATCTCTTTTAATTAGATCTATTTTTGCTTTTTCTTGATCTGAGATAAGGATTGCTACCCCTGCTTTTTTTGTTCACTTGAAGCATAAAAGATTCTGCTCTAGTCCTTTACCTTCACTCTGTATTTATCTCTATGTTTTAGATGTGTTTCTTGTAAACAAAATATTGTAGGATTCTGGCTTTTAATCCAGTCCGCTATCCGTTTCCATTTTATGGGAGAGTTCGTCCTATTCACATTCACAGTTAAAATGACTATATCTATATTTCCTGCCATCTTATTTACCCAAAGTTATATTTTTCTCTTCCCTTTCCCCTTACTCCCTTCCCCCCACCCCAGTATTTTGTTTTTGATGACCACCTCCCTCTAATAGTCCTCCCCCTCTTTAGAACCCTCCCTCTTTTTTACACCTTTCCCCTAATCCTTCTATTAATTTATCCCTTTCTTTTCCTCCTTTCCCTCCTACTTTCCTATACAGAGGGCCAAGTTTTTCCCTGAAATCAAATGTGTCTGATATACTCTTTTAGAGCCCAATCTAATGAGAGTAATATTTACACAATACTCATCACCTTCCCTTCTTTCCCTCAATTATATTAGATTTTCTATGTCTCTTCACGAGACTTTGCCTTATTTCACCTCCTTTTTTTTAATTTTATTTTACCTCCTTCCCCTCCCCCTTTTTTTACAGTATGATATACCTTCCACCTCTAATTTCTTTTCGATTATTATCGAAGTAAAATCAAATTATACCCCCATTCTTTAAGGATACCCCTAGTAGAGATATAGTTCTCGAGAGTTCTTTCCTTTTTACCTTTTTACGCTTCTCTAAAGTTCTGTGTTTGGAGGTCAAATTTTTTGTTTAGATCTGGTCTTTTCATTAGAAATAAGTGAAATTCTCCTGTATCATTGAACGACCCTCTTCTTCCCTGGAAGATGATGCTCATTCTAGCTGGATAGCTTATTCTTGGCTGTAATCCAAGTTCTTTTGCCTTTCGGAATATCTGATTCCAGGCCCTTCTATCCTTCAGTATGGAAGCTGACAGATCCTGTGTAATTCTAATGACAGTTCCTCAGTATTTGAACTGTTTTTTTCTAGCTGCTTGCAATATCTTTTCCTTGGTGCGATAGTCCTGAAATTTGGCCACGATATTCCTTGGGGTTTTAATTTTGGGGTCTCTTTGAGGAGGTGATTGGTGAATACTTTCAATGCCAACTTTGCCTTCTGATTCTAAAACATCAGGGCAATTCTCTTTCATGATTTCCTGGAAGATAGTATCAAGGTTCTTTTTTTCATCGTGACTTTCAGGGAGTCCAATAATCCTTAGATTGTCTTTTTCCTGGATCTGTTTTCCAAGTCAGTTGTTTTTCTTAGGAGATATTTCATATTTTCTTCTATTTTTTTTCATTTTTTTGATTTTGTTTGACTGAGTCTTATTGAGTCATTCATTTCAATTTGTTCAATTTTAATTTTTAAGGTATTATTTCCTTCAGTTATCTTTTTTAGCTCCTTTTGTAACTGGCCAATTGAATTTTTTGGTTCATTGCATTCTTTTTCCATTTTGCCAATTTTATTTTTCAGTGAATTGTTGTCTTTTTCCAATTCACTAATTTTGTTTTTCAGTGAATTGTTGACTACCAATTCACTATTTTTATTTTCCAGGGAGTTGGCATTTTTTTCTAATTCACCAGTTTTGTTTTTCAGTGAATTGTTGTCTTTTTCCAATTCACCAGACTTATTTTCCAGTTTTTTACATCTCTGTTGCAGGGCGATGTTTCCTTCTTGCACTGCTCTCAGTTTATTTCCCCAATCTTCTTCTAGCTCTCTTTTGAGATTCTTTATGCGATCTTCCAGGTAAACCTTCTGAAAGGGAGACCAGCTTAAGTCCACCTTTGTGGCTTTACCTGGGATTGTTTTCAGAATCTCAGGTTCTGGGGACTGCTCTAGTTTCTCTCCGTAAAAGCTGTCTATGGTGAGAGCTCTCTTCTTCTTGCTCATGATTTTCAGCAGATGTATCAGTCACCAGCAGGGAATTCTGCAGCAGCAATTTCAATTTGCCCTGGGGCAATTTGTGGAGTTGACTTCCAGTCTGGGGCTGATCTCCCTAGATCTGCACTAGCACCACACTTTCAGCTGCTCTCAATCCACCCTTTATGAAAGATAGAGCTGCCAAAGCACCTGCCAGAAAGCAGAGCAAAGTGGCCCAAGCATCTCCCGCCCACCCCGGGACTTCCTGGCAGCCTAAAATCTTCTGGTCCGTCCCAGCCCCGGACTTGCACCCCGGCTGCGCACTGGCGTCTGAGTGCCGGGAGCTGCTCGATCCCCCGCCCGTCTAAAACTGACCTCAGAAGTTCTTTCAAAGTAGATGTTTGATAGAAGTGCGTTGTAGTCCAAGTGTTTGGTGGCGCCCCCACTCCAGAACCAGTTCAAAGGCTCAATTTGTCTGGGTTTGAGGGAAGGTCTCAGGAGCTCACAGAGAATGCTGTCTGCAGTTTGCCATCTTGGCTCCGCCCCTCTGTCTATTTCTCATTTTTAAATGTTTCTTATAAGCAACATATTGTCATATTCTGTTTTTTTAATCCATTTTGCTATCCATTTTCATTTTATGGATGAGGTTATCCTGTTCATATTCAAAATTACAATTACTATTTGTGTATTTTCCTTTATCCTACTTTCCCTTACTGTTATCCTCAGCCTCTCTTTTTACTACTAGTTCACTTCTAACCACTACTTCCATAATTCACACCCTTTTAAAGAATCTCTCCCTTATCCTCTCCCTTTACCTTCCTATTCCTTAGTCTAGCCAAGCTTATAAGGGGCCTCCCTTTTCCTCTTTCTTTATCCTCCTAAATCTTAGACCACATAGCCTTTTAAAAGTTCCCTTCCTTCTCCTGCCTTTTTAACCTTCTTCTTTCTTTATAAATTTAGAAGACTTTTGTAACTTTCTAGAGGTATATTTTATTCCCTCTTTAATCCAGATGTGAAGAGAATAAGGTTCCAATGTTATCACCTTCTACCCCCATCTGTTTCCTCAGTTCTTCCTCAGACACCTCATTTGCATGAGATAATTACTCCTTTTTAACTTTTTCTACCTAGTTTTTTTTTTTTTATTGTTAACCCATCATAGGTAGCTCAGCCCCCGCCTTTGTTTTCAACTACCCAAATACTGATGACAACCTTAAAAATAGTGATATTTCTACATATAAGAAGTAAACCATTTGACTTTATTTAGTCCTTTGTAATTGCTCTTTAATATTTACCTTATATTTCTTCTGGATCTTATATGTTGGTTTTTCCCATTAAGTTCTGGTCTTCTTGCCACAAATATCTGAAAGTCTTTCAGTTCATTAAATGTTCTCTCCCCCCCCCCCCCCCATTTGGAATTATCCTTAGTGTTTCTGGGTAAGTTATGTTTGGTCACAACCCCAGCTCTTTTAATATTTGAAATATAGTGTCCCAAGACCTATGGTTTTTGAGTGTAGTAGTTGCTAGATAATGTGTAATTCTGAGTGTAACTATAGTATTTGAATTGGTTTTTTTTCTTGTTTCTTGCAATATTTTCTTATAAGAAGCATTGAAACTTAACTGTGCTATTCCTATTCATCTTGGAATGTCTTTCAGATGGTAATCAATGGATTTTTTCTATTTCTACTTTACCTTTTTATTCTAGAATTTTAGGACAATTTTTTATATTTCTTATAATACTGTATCAAGATTATTTTTTTAATTGTAAATTTCAGGTAGTCCAATAATTTTTATAGTGTCTTTCCTCAATCTTTTCTCCAGATTAGCTGTTTTCCGAATGAGAAGTTTCACATTGTCTTCTATTTTTTCATTTTATTATTTCGTTGTGTTTTATAACAATCTTCACTTTACCTTGCCCAATTCTATTTTTCAAGGTATTGGTTTTTTTCCTTAAGGTTTTGAATCTCTTTTTCCATTTGGTTGATTTTTTATTTATAATTTTCTTGGATTGTTTTTTTCCCCTCTAATTCTTCATTGTAATCTCCTTTTGATTTTTCTGATTTTTTTAAAGTTCTTCCAAGAACCTTTTTTGCACTCAACCTTTTGATATCACTCTTTGCAGTAAGAATGGCTTGTTTATTTCACCATCTTCCTCTATATATGAACCCAGATTTTCTCTCAGATATTCCCCGTAATAGTTGACTATAGTTGAATTCTTTCTCCTTAGTCATTTTTATTTTGTTTTATTATTATTTAGCAGGTTATTATTATAATCAACTCTCTTCCTGGGCTGGGGCTAAGGCTTCAGTTGTTTCTTAGTTAATTTTTGAGCTTTGTTGATGTCCAACTTCACCACTCCTTTCCACTCCTCAGTTTGGGGACCCTACCACATTGTCTTGCAAATGCTCTTAACCCTATGGACCCTCTAGTGGCTGCAATCTTCAGCTTTCTCCTCTGATCTGTAGTAGAAACTAGGGACTCAGTTCTCTTGTATGTGGTCACAGCATCCCTCCTCCTCTGCTATTTACTTACCAGATGTGTGGTAGCTCCTTTTTTTGTTTTGTTTTGTTTTGGCTGTCATCACAACCCAGAATCATGTCTGGCTAGCACAACTAGGCCTGGTGTCTCTTGACAGCAGAGAGTTCTTCAGTCTTTCCCTGCTTAGATATCTGACTTTGTCAGTGAGATAAGTTTTTCTAATGAGGAAACTTCCTTAACCAATGCACATCTTTTGTAATTTAGTCTTAGAGAGATTTTTGTGACCTGGAGTACTTCATTGATTTCCTTGGGGGGGAGGGACACAATATATATCAAAACTAGGACTTGAACCAGGGTCTTCTTTGTGATTGAGATATGGCCATTGTGCAGTGTGCTTTCGTTGTCCCAGTAACATGGTTACAGACT
Source organism: Myrmecobius fasciatus (assembly GCA_023553655.1). Lineage (NCBI taxonomy): Eukaryota > Metazoa > Chordata > Mammalia > Dasyuromorphia > Myrmecobiidae > Myrmecobius > Myrmecobius fasciatus. Next base: position 188,902 of record JAJPUD010002520.1, read on the forward strand.
TTCATTTCAGTATTAGGCAGTCTTATCTAGGACTTTGGGAACTATATGTCAGGATCACATACTGGTTCTTTTTAATTCATGACTTACTTTTTTATATTTAGATACTTTTGAAAGATTCATGAATTTACTGGTTTCTATGTATGGCCTGCATACTGTGACATTTAATTGGAAAGTAAAGCTTTAAACTGATCTATTAGAACATTTGTCTTGGACCATATACTATATGTGTACAAAGAACTAGGCCTAAAACTGAATAAAAGGTGAATGACCTGGATTGCATTTAGGAGGTGATATAGGACTTTAATGCTCTAGACTCACTGAAACAAAAACTCATCCTTTTTATCTGAATCTTCCCCCATTGATACTCTATGCATTTTAATTATGAAATATCACAGTTTTCAAACAATTAAAGTTATACAGGCATAGCCCACAGGGCAATGGAGAGAAGCACATAATAGATAAAAGCAGGGTACAGCATATAACCAGTGAGGAACTACACGGAGAAGCAGCAGAAAAAGTATTACTAGATACATATATGGTTCAGAAAAGGAACTGGACTGGGTCTTTTGGGGGGAGGGGGACTAAGAACTAATCTAAGCAGATTGGACAACCTTCATATTCAGGTGGTGTACATATTATTATCAAGAGATATAAAGGAAATCCTTCCATCATGTTGAGTGGATTCCCAATAGAAGGAATCTAAAGGGAGGAGAATAAGAAGACTTAGATGGATTGAAATTTATTAGAGATATATATTGATGGAATCACAGGTGCATTGATCTACTTATTGAAGGTTACTCCTTCCATTTACACAGATTTCAATTTCAGTCTACTCCTTTTACTCCCCTGAGACTTTTCTTTAAGTAGAACTACTACTGATCTTATGTCTTTTGTTCTTGCCATAGAACAAATCTACCTCATTTTCGGGTCATAGGTATGCTCAAAAATGCTTGCTTTTGTTTATGCTGCACCTAGTTACAATTATAGTTTGTGTGCATTTTACTCTACTGGGTCAGACACTTTTTTAAAAATAAGTAAACACAGTAGGTCTTTATGTGTTCGTTGAACACATATTGCAGTAGAAGAGCTTCTTTCAAGATCTCCCCCTTGTTTGGTGCTCTTACTGAGTATGTTAGTATTCTTAGGCCATCTTCATAAAGATTGATTCAGATGAGAAAATAAGTATTTGGACCAGTAGTTTTTAATGTTTTATGATCTCTTTTCCTGGTCTTTTCTTCTTTGGGATATCAAGAAAATTCATTGCTGAGTGTTTATAAATTGTTGTCACTGCACACAAAGTCCTCTATATGTACCGGGACTGGTCTAGTTACTTTCCTGACTACCATCATCCTGTTGTTCCTATAGTGTGGTATATAGAGGTGAAAAGGTGGTTGTTTGTGGCAAAAGGTTTGCTATAAAAATGCTTAACAGATATGTTTAAGGTGAGGCATCATGATATACTAGAAAAAACTCCACTAGTTTCTCAGTTTCCTGTTTTCAAACATGAAATCATTTGAAGCTAAATTAAGGCTAAGGCTAAGAAAAAGTAAAAAGATCTGGGTTTGAATCCCAGCTCTGACATGTTTTACTTTGGGGACCATAAATGTCACTTAATCACTTAGCTTTACTTTTCCTTTTTGTAAAAAAGTGATAATAATATTTTCAATACTTACTTCACAGAATTATTATAAGGGAAAGAACTCTAAATTTTAAGTGCTCTTAATATTTAATATTATCAATATTTAATAATTAAATATTAAGTGCTCTTAGTATTTCTTGCCTGTTTCTTCTTGAGTTTAATTTTAAAACTCTCCATCTGGATAAGCTGTCTGAGCTTAATTATCACACAGATTACTCAGTCTTATTTGCCTTTTGCTGTTAGAGAGGGATATTGCTTTTAATCTTCTTTGCTCCTCCGTAGCATTTTGCAAACAAGTTTGTACTTGTGGTTATAAGCCTTAATTTTCCAATCAATATATTTTTCATTTACCAATTTTATTATTGTTTGTACAAATCTGGATCTGGACCAAAAGAATCAGATGGTAAACCATAACATTACTTTTTTCTTCTTATGTAAAGTCCTAATGTAATATTAAAGCATTTTATTAAAAGACTTCATTTGCATGTCGTTTGACTGGCTTTCTAAGTTTTCACCAGGGGTAATGTAGAAAGAAAAGAAAAAGAAGTGAAATCTATCTTTTTAAGATTAGTTTGTATGTATAAATCTATCATTCTGTTTAGGAGATCCAAACCTCATAGGTCTTCTTTTAGAACAGGGGTGGGGAACCTTTTTTCTGCCTTGGGCCATTTGGATATTTATAACATAGTTTGCAGGGGTTATAAAATTATCAGCTTAAAAATTAGCTTACTATATTTGATCAAACATTTAATCAGAAACTGCTTTTATTCGTTGAAGTATGTGTTGTTAACTGTTATTAATGTTGCACAACTACTTTTCCAGTTTTGTGTCAATTAGTCTGAAACACAGTTGACTTTTTAGTTACAACTGCTTGCAGCAATAAACTTTTCTGAACACAGATACATATTTCAATGAACGTCTCTTCAAAGGGGGAAAATTCTTCACTGCTTATGTAAGTAACATTTATAGAACTCAAGAAGTGGGAGGTTGTTGTACCTAGCTCTCAGCTCATCATTGCTTCACAGCTGAATCATGACACATCAACTGTTTCACTTTGAATGGTATAGCAAAGATGTTCAGTTCCATTTGTTTATTTTTCATTAAATGCCTGTTAGTTTCACACATTCATCAACATATTCAAGTGTTGCTTTTGTCCTTCCAGAATGGGGAAGTGTTATACCTTTTGAGTTGCTCTTGCCTTAGCCTTAATTTAGCTTCAAATGATTTCATGTTTGAAAACAGGAAACTGAGAAACTAGTGGAGGTCCTGTAGCTTGATGTTCAGCTCTCACAGGTACTTGGTAGCATCCACCATGAATGCTAGATCATAGATCATGCAGTCACTTGCTATCACTGAATTCCCTGACAGGTTTTGCTTTTATCTCCATGAATTGCTTGATTTCATCCTGCAATTTGTAAAATCTGATAAGCATGTTCCTGTGATTCAACATGCCGTACTTCACAGTGATAAACAAGATCATCATAGTCAGTCAAGATCATTGAGTAACCACTTAAACTGGTAGCTGTTAAACCCTCCGCTTTTGGCAAAATGAACTGCAACAACTATACACAGAGACTTAAATGGTTTGATGCAGTAGCATATAGTTAAATGACTTGGATCAAGACTGAGACAATAAAGTTCTTTCTCATTTTGTCATCACTGGATCATTATAGTTTCTCCACAGTATGTTAACACTTTTACAATGTGTACACTTCCAGCCTTCCTGGCCCTGACTATACCCTGAGTCTCTGCAGTACAGGCAGATGGGCCACAGACAGCTAACCAGAAACGTATGTGTCTTTCTTGTCATGTATTCGTGTGTGTCCTATTTCATAATGGATGATCCTTGTCCCTCAAAATTTACATTATTATTATGATAAACAGAAATATAAATTTATATTTCTGTTTAAAAATCTCCTAAATATATTGGATTTCAAGTCCCATCTGCAATTGCCTTGGCAGGGCCACACCAAATGATTCATGAGTCTTATATGGCCCATGAGCTGGATATTCTTCACCCATGTTAAAGTAATATTGTCATAGGCCTTTAATCTCCTTGGGATTGTTGTTCAAAAAAGGGGATTTCAAGTTCTAGTGATACAAAAGTATGGTGATGGGTTCTATAAAAATACAGAGATTTATGGAGAAGATACCATATATATTTAAATTATCTTTTGCAGATGTTTAGAAGAATGAAGGATAGTTAACATTTGGTTTCTATTCAGTGTTAAAAGTTTATTTCATTATTTCTGTCTCTCCTTAATTTAACCCTGCCATCTTATACTGCCCAAAAAAGGATATAATTCTTGTTCTTGGCTACAAAATTATTAGTCTCTTCTATAGAAGAGATAGTACTTGAAATTCAAGGAGTGATATGGCTTTTGTAATTGTCTTTTTCCCGTTGAAAGAAAATTATTCAGGAACACTCCCATGAGGGAACCACATTAAGAAATGATTTTTAAAATTTCCTGATAATTCCTGAGGTTCTTTGCTTTTTTTCCTGCTTTTTTATTTTGTATAAGAGAAATCTCATTTAAGAAAGTATAAATCTCTTCCAAGTAAAAGGAAAGAACAGAGATGTGCCTACTTAAGCTTTCTTTCATTTGTTTTCAGATGCTGCCTTTTTGAGTGTTTCCAAGCATTGTTTGTTATTCTCTCCATAACTGAAGATCAGGCTTCATATTCATAGTTTTATCACCCCAATACAAAAAACTTCAGAAAAGATCATGAAGAATTTGTAATGGAGAGTTTTTGAAATATTCTTATAGTCAGTCATTAGTCCTATGGTAGAATGTTGAAATCTTCAGATGCTTCTCTGCCTCTTGCTTGAGTCTTGAGTCTTCAGCCTGTGACAGTGTTAAATAGATACCACTTGGCTGGTTGTTGAAGCTATTCTTGAGTACCATTGTCAGGTTACCTTGCATTTACATCCTGTTCCTTAGTTATTTGAATTCAGTGATTTTATTGATTAAACCAGGAGTCATCAGGTAGTAGGGAATTGAGTCATAGTAATTAAATAAGCAAGAAAATACTGTAGAAACTATGAAAGCCAATACTGATCTTTTGCATAGGTGACTCCTATTCTGACAGGCATTTGTTTGACAGATAAAGAAGCTTACTTGGTAAACAGAATTAAAACCAAAAGAAGTTTAGGGATTTGTAATGAATGTGAGGGATTTGTAATGCAACTCATCATCCTCAGGATAACCATCTATGTCTTATCCTCTAGGTGGGTATATTCCCAGAGCTCTATTCTATTTCTTTTGCCCTTTCTTGATGACCTTATCAGTTCATACTGGTTCAGCATTCATCTCTTTGCAAATTACTCCCAAATATCCTTATTCATCTCTTTTTTCACTTTCAATGTCATAGACTTTTTCAGTTCTTTCCTTTTCCCCACTCCGTGGCCAATCACTTTCATTGTCATAGTCTTCCTCAATTCTTTCTTTTTCCCCACTCCCTGCTCCCTCTGCTAATTCTTATTGATTCTACCTCCATAATACATATTCCACCCATCACCTTCTCTCCCGTCACAGTCAACCTAGTTGAGACTCTCATTATCTCCTGCCTGGATTATTCCAATAGTTTCTTAAAATTGGTCTTCCTGACTGCAGTCTTTCCCTTCATAAATCTATCACTTCACAAAGTTGCCAAAGTGATTTTCTTGAAGTTCAGATTTCAGCGATCTCCTCCCTTGCTCTAGAAACTTTGTTAGCTCTCCATTGCTTTTAGGCTAAAATATAAACTCCTCTATTGGGCTTCTGCAACTCTTCACAGACTTTAAAAAAGCCTTTTAAAAGTATTGACTGATCCTAAATGGACACTACATGTTTTAGCCAGACTGATGGGCTTATTGATCTCATTTCTTCTTATGACTATGCATATCTCCCATGCCTGGAGACTCCTAGAGCAAACTCTTCCTTTTGGAATCTTTAGTTCTCTTCAAAATTCAGTTCAAGAGCTAGAGCCTACCAGAGGTTTTTTCTGATACTACAGTTTTTAATTGCTTCCTCTCCATCTTTCCTTCCCCCATTGTTTGTGTTTTATAAAAAACAAAAATGAATACTTTTTTTACATAATTACATACGCTGTATACACTTATATACAATTAAATTTGGAAATCTTTTAATATGTGTTAACAGTTCCCCTAATAGAAGATGTGCTCCTTAAAGTACTTGTTAGTAACTAGCACAATGTTTGGTACATAGTAGGCACTTTCATATATATTAGGGTAGTTAGTTGGCATAGTGGATAGTGCTCTGGGCCTGGAGTGAGGAAGACCTGAGTTCATATCCAGCCTCTGGACACTTACTCATGATCCTGGGCTTATTTGCCTTAGTTTCTTCATGTGTAAAATGAATTGGAGAAGAAAATGGCAAATCACTCCAGTCTCTTTGTCAAGAAAACCCCAAATGTTTTCATGAAAAGTTGGACATAAATGACCGAACAACAACAATAATCTGAGTCCAAACTAAAGTCAATAAATATATATTAGTGGCTACTACATGAATCAGTGGATAGAATGCCGGGCCTGGAGCCAGGAAGATCTGAATTCAAATCCAGTTTAACACATCCCAGCTCTGTGACCTACCTCTCAGTGTTGTTATGAGGATCAAATGAGTTATTTGTAAAACTTAGCTTAGCCCACAGCAGATGCTTAATTAAATGTTAATTCTCCTCTACTTCCTTACCCTTATATCCTGGAGAAACCTTGCTAAATTCCTTATTCTTTGACTCTTCCTTCTGTTATAGCACTTTTATTTAAAAATGGAGTTTTAAAATTATCTTTATTATAGCTTATTTTTAAGAGCTATAGTTCTATTTTAGTATGGTGTCTTCCTGATAATTTTAGGAGCTAAACTAGCTCCTTGATAATTTAGGAGGCATTCAGCTTTAGAGTCTAGCTTACTTGTGCATATGTTTACCCTGATCCATTTTATGTCAGGTGTGTTTTGTTTTCTTTTTCAATTAGTTTCTGTTTCAAAAGGGAGGGTTTTTTGTTTGTTTGTTTTGTTTTTAAATCTTATTCCAGACTTGGGGAATAGTGCTGTTTTGGAATTGATAATACATTTATGGTTGCTAGGAAATGTCATTATGTTTATGACAATTTCTCAGTTTTGAAATGAGTAAATAATGGGAAGGATGAAGTTTTTTAACATTTTTACTGAGACAATTCAAGTTTGAATAAAGAGTACTTAGAAATTTATGAATTTGAACACACATGTTTTTCTACTGAGCCAGATGGTATTGATTAGTTTTAAGTTGTATTAAGAAATGTATCTTTTCCTCAGAATTTTAGATATAAAAGCCTCATATCTTGGCTTCAGGGGAAGTAAAGGAGTAAGAGAATTAGAGATTAAGAATTTCTTCAAATATTTATTACATGTACTTTTAATGTTTGTTGGTTAGGGGAAAAAATTTGATTTTGTTTTCCCCCTTGATATTGTCTGGAATCATTATGAGTCAGTCTTATAAGATTTAGAGTTGTTTAATTTTTCATAACACAGACAAAATTTGGCATTTCTAGGTGATTTTGTTTGATTCTGAGTTTGTAAGTAGCAACTCTGCATATTCTTAAGAATGATATATGTAAGTTCCTGAAGGGGAGATTTACTTGAATGAAAATATTTTCTGGTCATTGCTTAAATAGTCATTTTCTTTTTAACTATGCAGCATGTGTTCTTGATAATGATTGAGGGACACTTGCATCCCACTCTGCTTCACCCCCACAAATGTCTGAACAAAATTTAAATACAGTTTGGGATATTTTCTGAAAAAGGTGGTAAAACTCATTAGAGTTTGGTTTTTGCCAATTTGAAGTAATCAATTTTAAAGTGGAAAATATTTTTGCCTTGATAGATTTCAATGGGCTCTGAAGGAATTAAAAGGATTAGGAAATCAAGTAGCTTAGATTCAGAATCATTTGTGGGAATTGAATGGTGCACACTGACTCCACTTGTGATTCAGTTGTGGAATTAGTTCACTTCTTTTTTCTGTTCAGTTATGATTCTAGTTCAAATTCTGTCCTGTGAGAAAATTTAATACAATTGTGGGGATTGAGAGAAAACCTTATTGTATTTTTTGAACCTAGAGCTGTAGGATCAGTAAGCTGGAACACAAAGATCCTTAACTAAGGACCTGGGTTATGCTGAACAGAAACCCAGTTAAACCCAAAGATTGATGCAAGGAGTTTTCTCACAATTGTACCTCTCAAAAAATTCTTATATCTTATCTGAAAACTGAACCCATACTGATCAATCAGGTATTGTTTTTATGTTCTTTTGGCTGTTTGCAGATCACATCCTTTTCTAATTATAAGGAATTATAACTTCTCTTACCTCCTCCCAAGTTGGAAAGTGGTCTAGTCTTTTATCCAGTTAGAAATCAGATTATCTAATGTTGTATTGTTTCCTTTTAATTAATTGTTCTTATTTGATTGTTTTTAGTGAGTAAATGTCTGTCATCATGATATTTGAGATCCAGGTTTAAGCTGAGGAGGTCTATTCCTCCTTTGTTAGGCAATTGGCTTGCATTGCTTAATAAATTGATATGTTTGTAAGATCAAAACTTTATTTTTTCAGTCATTTCATCACCTGTCACAGCTCTAATTCACTTCAAATTTACTTCCTGATTAAATTCTTTCACTTCAGCTTTCAAAAATTACATTCATTCTCATAAAGTTTTCTTTCTTTTTCAGCTTTGAGTAGATTTGAGATTTTCTTTTAGTAATGCATTTGTTTGCCATTGATATGCCCTCAACCTGTAGGGTTTCTTATTATTTCCTTTGTTTGTGGAACTCTCAGTGATAAAGGTGTCCCCTCTATCAGTATAGATCAATGCCTTCTCCCAAATTTATATTCTTACAGTGTTGCCTGTGGTCCCCCATGTGAAGGGACTTGTTCACCTCCCATAGGTATGTATGAGAGGTAGGATTTGAATCCACTGATTGGAATTAGATTTTTAAAAAATTAAAGAACAAGCACCTCATTTTAGTTAATAGAGTTTAAAAGTACAAGACCAAATAAAATAATGCCTTAGGATTTTAACTTGACTCTGCCTGAAGTTATCTCTTTCTTTACCTGCTTGCCTGCTTGTTTTGCCATGATGCCCCATCTTTTTCACCAGATTGTGTCTTTTTGAACTCTATTCTTTCACTTACCTTCAGTCTCCTATCATGATCTTTTTTTCCTACTGCCTATAAACATGCCCATGTTTCTTCATTCTCAAAAAAATCCTCCCTTGAGCTAATCATCCTCTCTAGCTTTTGCCATATATTAATCTCCCTTCCTCTTACGACCAAACTTTTCATCTATACTTGCTTCCTTTCCTCTTACTCGTTTCTTAAATAAGTCACTACCAAGAAGAATAGAGGAAGGAATGATCAGAAGAAATGGGATATTTCTGAAGTGATTTATTAATTGATGGCAGAGTAAAGGCAAGGACTCATCTGAGCTCTTCTATGTTCCCCTCCAAACAACTTTAAAATAACATCTCCAAGTGAATTCTCAAGTTGGCGAGAAAGGTCTGTGCTAGGTACAATATCTAAGGGTAGCCGGGTCTCACCTCTCCCGTGCTTAGGTGTGTATCTGGACACACCCAGTGTTCATCCAAAGGAGAGTCAAGCCAGAAGAGGATGAAGATAAGGCAGTTTTTTATTCAGCTCCCAGCCTTACAGCCAGTCTGCCCTTTTATATCTTCCCTCTTCTCCTAGCCTTGCCTCCTAACTTAGTCCCTCCTCCTAGCCTTACCCTTCCTCCTAGCCTGACCTCCCCCCTCCTCCTTGCCTCCGTCCTTCCCCCACTCTCTGTGGTCACGCCCTTTATCCACTAGCCCACACTTATCATTAGCAATTAAGTTTGTTTTGAAAGGAGGTATTCAGTAAGAAGGTGGGATTTTCCATCTTGACAACAGAGCTTGCCTTGAGGCAAGCTGTTTTTCTAAGATCACTACCAATAGCCTATTGTTTAAGCCATTATCAGCAATCTCCATCAAATCTCATGTTTCTCAAGGGAATCACACACCACACCCTTTGATCCTCATTTCAAAGACAAACTTCTCATCTGGGTCCCCAAATTCCTGGGCCCCAGCAGATCTGTCTCACTGGGGGTAAGAATGGAGTGCAGCAAGCATAGTCTTGTATCACAGCAAGCCAGGAACAAGCTCTAAAAGCAATGGAATTGGCAGTAGAGGCTTCCAGAACTCTCATCCTATAGACCATAATGGGGTCAGACAATTGGTCAGAAGGAGACTATGGGGAACCCTTTGCTGGCAGTGGGTACAGAACTCTCTTGCCTTGCCCATATGTGGTGCTAAGTTGTGGCGCCAGGATGAAGAGGAACACTAGGTTAATACTACTGCAGGGGCATAGAAAAAAAATGTGAAGGAAAGTTAGCCTAATCATACCAGATCTCAAACTTGTATTACACAGTAGTAATAATTAAAACAATCTGGTTCTGGCTAAGAGAGTAGAGGATCAGTGGAATAGATTAGTTAGACAATATACAGGAATAAATGACCATAGTAATCTTCTTGTGTCATTTTTCAGTAGTATCCAACTTTTTATGGTCCAACTTGGAGTTTTCTTGACAAAAATACTACACTGGTTTGTCATTTCCTTATCCAGTTCATTTTACAGATAAGAAACTAAAGCAAACAAGGTAAAGCAATTTGCCCAGGGTCTAGCTAGTAAGTGTCTGAGGTCAGATGTGACCTTGGGAAGATAAGTCTTTTTGACTCCAGGTCCAGCACTTTATCCACTGTGCTATTGGCCACTCCTTTTAGTAAAATTCAAAAAGCAAAGACTTTAACAAAAGCTTTTGACGCTAAAATTTGATAGAAACTGCTGGGAAAATTAGAAAGCAGCTTGGTAGAAACCATAGACCAATAACTTATACCATATAAGTTTTGATTATTATTACTTTATCATACTGTTTGAAACTTAATATGGTTAGGCTAACTTTCCGTCACTTTTTTTCCCCCATTAGTTCCCTTAGTATTCTTGAATTTTTGTTCTTCCAGATGAATTTTATTATTATTTATTTTAAGCCCTATATAATATTTTTGGTAATTTGATTGGCATGGAAAAATAAACAAGTTAATTTAGATAGAATTGTCATCTTTATTCTTTCCATTCTTCTAATTTTTTAAAAAATAGTAAGACTTTTTATATTTAGGTCAGATGTTCATTTGTATTTTACTATAGATATGATGTAAAATGACATGAAAAGAGAGATGTATAAACAAAATAAATATAGCATAAATTAAGAGTAGTTTTAGAGAGAAGGAACTAAGATGAACAGGAGATCTAGGAAAAACTGCTTGTAGATGGTGAGATTTTAGCTAAGACTTGAAGAAGGCCAGGAAAACTAAAAGGTGGCCCTGAGGAAGGAAAGATTCCAGGCATGGGGGACAACTATTGGATACGCTAAATATAGAGCAGTCAAGATATTGAATCTAAGGAAACAGAAAGGAGGCTAATGCCACTGGAGTGTTGAAGTTTAATGAAAAGGGTGTGTGTGAGGTAGGTGACATGGTCACAGGCACTTTGGCAGCTGTGTAGAGGATAGACTAGAGTGGGGAGAGACTTAAGGGAAGGAAACCAATGGACATACTTGGCAGTAATGTAGGCAAGAAAAGGGATATGGGCCTGCACAAGGATGGCTGCTGCAATGAGAGAAGGCGGCATATACAAGAGATGTTATCAAAAGAGGACTTGACAGCTGGTTGGATATGAGGCAGGAGATGGGACAAAGAAGAGAGAGTAAAGAGTTGAGGATGACACCCAAGTACTAGCCTGCGTGAATGGGAATATAGTGGTGTCCTTAATAGTAACAGGAACTACAGACGAGGGCAGAGATTTGGGGAGGAGAAATGATGACTTCTGTCCTTGACGTGTTAAGTTTAATATATTTACAGGACATCCAGTTTGAGATGTCTAATAGGCAATTGAAGGTTAGGAGAGAGGTTAGGGCTGAACAAGTACATCTTGTAACCATGTGTATTGAGAGATGATAATTGAAAGCGTAGATGCTGACAAGACAACCAAATGAAATAGTGTACAGGGAGAACAGAGCCTGGGGGGGTGGGGAGGGCCGGGAGAAACTTCAGAGATATGGAAGAAGGTCCAGCAAAGAAGACAGCTAACCATGGCTGAACATGGTTCAACCTTAAATAGTTATTAACTATATGGCCCTTAACTAGTTGCAACCTAAGTTTCCTTATTGTAAGAATAAAATGAGATACTTATAAAGGGCTTTTGGAAATGGCTATACTTACACCCAGAATTTCTTTCTACCTTCAGTCTGTTGACTTCCCACTTACCCTCTGAAGTTTAATTCGAAATGCTCCCTCTTCCTTCCTTGATTCACAGTCAGTAATGAGTTTCCCTTTTAGACTTCATAAAGCACTTTGTATTTTATTTACATAATTCATTTGTCATGATATGCTATTTCTGTATGACTTTTCTTTTACTAGAGTATCTTTGACATGGAGGGAGAAAACCATGGCCTTTTCTCTTCCATTTGACCTTTAACACAATGAATGTCCTTTGCTCTAGATACTTAAGGTAATATAGCAAATGGACATATTCTGTACTTTATAATATTCATATATGGAGAGAAGGGTAAATAAAAAGAAACTCTTCATTTTCATTATGAGTACTTTGATGTACAATTGTACCATTAGGTTTACATTTATCATCAACCAGCATTTTATGAATAACATTCCCAATCTTCCTGAATTTCTTCATATAAATTTGTTCAGCAAACATGTATTTAATGCTTATTATATGTAAAACACTATAATCATTATATATCTGGGTGACAATCAAACGAGTCACACACACATATACATACATATATACACACACACATACATATGTACACAAACACACACGCACATGATTGGCTACATCATTGTTCATCCTAATGCATAACAAAAACTCCTTTGGAAATTACCCATCTATGAACAAACCACTTATATTTCCTTTTAAATCAATTGGCCCCTACTTTTCTTTTCTTTTTTCTTTTTCTTTCTTTTCTTTTCTTTTCTTTTCTTTTTTTTTTTTTGGCTGAGGCAGTTGAGGGTAAGTGACTTGCCCAAGGTCACACAGCTAGGAAGTGTTCCGTGTCTGAGGATGGATTTGAACTCAGGTCTTCCTGACTTCAGGGCTGGTGTTCTATCCACTGTGCCACTTAGCTGCCCCCAGCCCCTACTTTTCTACATGAGGTTATTTAGCTAAGTGATATCTAAAAATTACCTTCTGTTTCAGTGTTCCATGATTTTATTTTTAAAAAATACTAATTTTCAGACTTTCCTTCCCTCTCACTAAGGCTAGATGAACTAGGGCTACTCAGTAGTCTTGGTTCCACTCTGATTAGATTGAAAGTTTTGATCTCCTTCATTTTTTGACTTGGACTGCTTTACCTTTCCTTAGGCAGTGTGATGACGATATTAATGTCCAATTGAACTTAGCTTGGATATCACATCAGAACCCGAAATTCCCAAGCCCAAAAGATCTGCTAGTTTCAGCTTCCCAGGGAAAAGAGATTATAGGTCTGTATAACAATATTCCTGTTGATTCTACTTTAAAAATACAGTTTCCAGAACTACAACTTTTAAGATAATAGCTATCAATAATATGCACCCTACCTTAATTTTCTCTACCCTTCTATATTTTTTTCCTACTTTTCCTTGGCAATGATAGGTCCTGATTCCTTAAATCATAATTCCAAGATTCTTTTTTTTTTTTTTTTTTGCTTTTTGCTGAGGCAATTGAGGTTAAGTAACTTGCCCAAGGTCACACAGCTAGGGAATGTTAAGTGTCTGAGACCATATTTAAACTCAGGTGCTCTATCCACTGCACTACCTAGCTGCCCCCATTTTTTTTTTTTAAAGAAATTTTTTCCATCATTCAAAATATAGCTTTTCATTTTTTAAAGAAAGAGTTTACATTATCAATATTTCTCCTTATCACCCCTTTAGTAAACTAGTTACATCTGATACAAATTGTTCTCAAAGAAGCCATGATAATTCTTTATGATTTTTGCTTAGGTGGCTCAATAGAAAGAGCGCCAGATCTAGAAACAGGAAGGTCTGAGTTCAAATCCAGCTTCAGATATTTACTTACTTTGTGACTTTGGGAAGCCACTTAACTTTTTTCTGCCTCTGTTTTCTCAATTGTAAAATGGAGTAATAAAAGCATCTACTTCCCAAGATGGTTGTGAGGGCCAGATAAAATAATATTTGTAAAGTGCTCAGCACATTGTCTGTCACGTAAGTGTTCTCTAAATGCTAGATATTCCATTAGTTTAAAAATTCCTTGAAGGCAGATAGTCTTTTATAGTTTCATGTCTTCTCAATGGTTAGTACAGTGCCTGGTACTTAGTAGATGTTTAATAATTTGTTATTGATTATTGCATGGTAAACACCTCTGATGTGTTTGTATGTGTATGTATGTACATAAACATACATACACGTATAACCTATATATTTATATATGCGTTTTTGTTTTGTTTTGTTTTATTTTTTAATAGAATTGTGATTTAATTGCTATAGGGAACTTTCCTTTTCCAGGATAAATTTGTTGCTGTAGTTTAGTCATTTTAGTCATGCCTTAACTCTTTGTGACCCTCATTTGGAATTTTCTTGGCAAAAATGGTTTGCTATTTTTTTATCTTATTTTACAGATGTGGAAATTGAGACAAACAGTTAAGTGCCTTTTCAAGGGTCACACAGCTAGTAAATATCTGAGGCAGAATTTGAACTTAGGTCTTCTTGATTCCAGGCCTAGTATTCTATCTGCTGTGCCACCAGAGTAAATAGATTCCGACAATTTAGAAAGTTGAATGGAAGGAAAGTGAGAGATTAAATAGCTTACCAGCATTTCTTAACCTTTATGTGCTAATAGTTGGACTTGAATTTGTGCTTCCTGACTCTGAGTTCAGCTCTGTATCCACTCTGCCATTATAACCTGTGTCTATAGTTTTGTTATGAATCAGATTCAAGCTTCTTGGACTATTATTTTCTTCTCTTAAAAAAAATCAATACAATATTTTTAGAATTCTTGCTATATTGAATGAACATTAAACACATCAAAGAATACAAAGGAATGAAAGGACATTCATGAAATTTATAAAGTTACTACACTCTTCCCAGTGTTGTATTTTATTGTTAATTCAGTTATTATTGATAATCACATTTGACTTTAATGACCAGTATGATTTAATAATAATAGTACTTAAATAAAAAGCTAGCACAGTTTAATAAAATTAATTTAAAATGTACATGGTAAAGCATCATAATTTTGAAATTCTTTACAAGCTATTGATTCTGTACCAATAATTACTAGTTATCATGCTCAAAAAGTTATCAAACTGTGCATACCCTTTGACCCAGCAGTGTTTCTATTGGGCTTATATCCCAAAGAGATGTTAAAGGAAGGAAAGGGACCACATGTACAAGAATATTTGTGGCAGCCCTTTTTGTAGTGGCTAGAAACTGGAAACTGAATGGATGGCCATCAATTGGAGAATGGCTGAATGAATTATGGTATATAAATGTTATGGAATATTATTGTTCTGTAAGAAACGACCAGAAGGACGATTTCAGAGAGGCCTGGAGAGACTTGCATGAACTGATGCTGAGTGAAATGAGCAGAACCAGGAGATCATTATACACGGCAACAACAAGACTATGTGATGATCAATTCTGATGGACATGGCTCTCTTCAACAATGAAATGTTTCAAACAAGTTCCAGTTGTTCAGTGCAGAAAGCCATACACACCCAGAGAGGGGAATATAAAATGTGGACCACAACATAATATTTTCATGCTGTCTATTGTTTGCTTGCACTGTTTCCCTTCTCAGATGTTTTTTTCCTTGTAAATCTGACTTTTTTTGCACAGCAAGATAATTGTAAAAATATGTATACACATATTCAATTTATTAAGTATTTTAACATAATTAACATGTAGTAGACTTCCTGCCATCTAGGGGAGGGTGGGGACTAGGGGGGAAAAATTTGTAACGGAAAGCTTTGTAAGAGTCAGTGTTGAAGAATTAGCCATGCTTATGTTTTGCAAATAAAAAGCTTTAATAAAAACAAACAAACAAACAAAAATAATTACTAGTTATCACTAGGAGAAACTTTTTATGTAGTCTGTGACCTTCTTACTCTTGTTTATAATCATGTCATAATTTTCTATTTGTGACTTTTAACTGTTTCTATGGCAACAGCATCTAGTGTTTCACATAGAGGCATTGACCTCCAGGAGCACTAGGGATAAAAGAACTGGGAAGTGGAAAGATGGTAATAGTCATTTTTGTCAGAAAAGGTGCTGCTTATATATTTAAATTGTTTAAAAACAAACAAACAAACAAAAAACATTTTCCTTAAGTGAAGCCAGTTTTATGCACTTCCTTTCATGCATGACCTGTCATTAATGGTATGGGCACTAAATTTAGAGTCCTGATACTTACTCCTTTGGGCAAGTGACTTCACTCCTCTGCATCTGTTCAGTCTCTGAAATGAGAAGCTTAAAACTCATGGAACAGTTCTCCAAAGAATGGTTCAAGAATTCTGTGAGGTTAAAACTGTTTTCATAATAATATTCAGGTGTGTTCATTTCTAATAAAGCACATAAACAAAAACTCTTTGAAAAATCTTCATTAAATTTTAAGATATAAAGGGGTTCTCAGAACCAGTGAGACTAGATCATTAAGGTCTCAACCTTAAATCCTAAAAATCCACACTTCTAGCAATTGAAATAATATCCTTTTTTTTATTAAAAGCTTTTTATTTTGTTCAGTGAAGAAGGCCATATACACCCAGAGAGAGGGATGTGAAATGTGGACCACAACATAACATTTTCATGTTCTCTATTGATGTTTGCTTGCATTGTATTTCCTTTATGGGATTATTCTCTCTTATAGATGCGATTTCTCCTGAACAAAAAAATGATGTGTAGCAATAACTATACATATATTCGATTTAAGTATTCTAACATAATTATCATGTAGTGGATATCCTGCTATCTAGGGGAGGGGTGGGGAGTAGGGGGGAAAATTTTGTAACAGAAAGCTTAGTAAGGGTTAATGTTTAGGAATTACCCATACATATGTTTTGCAAATAAAAAGTATTAATAATAATTTTTTAAAAAAGCTTTTTATTTACAAAACATATGTGATTTTTCTACATTGACCTTTGCAAAACTTTTTTTGTTGTTTTTCCAAGCTTTTCCCCTCCTTTCCCCCACCCCCACCCCTAGATGACAGGTAATTTAATACATGCTAAATACGTTAAATTATATGACAAATCCAGTATACATATCTATACAGTTAGTTATCTTACTGCACAAGAAACATCAGATCTAGAAAGAGAAGAAGAAAAAAAACAACCTAAGAAGGAAAACAAAATGCATGGAAATATTCACAGAAAGCGTTCAAATGCTGTGTTGTGATTCACACTCAGTTCCCTCAGGCCTCTTTCTGGATGTATATGACTATCTTCATCACTGAACAATAGGAACTGGTTTGAATCACATCACTGTTGAAGAGAACCATGTCCATCACAATTGATCATCGTATAGTCTTGTTGCTGTGTATAATGTTATTCAGGTTCTGCTGATTTCACTCAGCATCAGTTCATGCAAGTCTCTCCAGGCCTCTCTGAAATCATCCTGCTGGCCGTTTCTTACCGAACAATAATATTCCATGACATTCATAAACCATAATTTATTCAGCCAGTCTCCAATTGATGGGCATCCATACAGTTTCCAGTTTCTTGCCACTACAAAAAGGGCTGCCACAAACATTCTTGCACATGTGGGTCCCTTTCCCTCCTTTAAAATCTCTTTGGGATATAGGCCCAGTAGAAACACCGCTGGGTCAAAAGGTATGCACAGTTTGATAACTTTTTGAGCATAGTTCCAAATCGCTCTCCAGAATGGTTGGATCCGTTCACAGTTCCACCAACAATGTATCAGTGTCCCAGTTTTCCCACACCCCCCTCCAACATTCGTCATTATCTTTTCCTGTCATCTTAGCCAATCTGACAGGTGTGTAGTGGTACCTCAGAGTTGTCTTAATTTGCATTTCTCTGACCAGTAGTGATTTGGAGCACCTTTTCATATGACTAGAAATAGTTTCAGTTTCTTCATCTGAAAATTGTCTGCTTATATCTTTTGACCATTTATCAATTGGAGAATGGCTTGAATTCTTATATATTTGAGTCAATTCTCTATATATTTTAGAAATGAGGCCTTTATCAGAACCTTTGAATGTAAAAATATTTTCCCAGTTTACTGCTACCCTTCTAATCTTGTCTGCATTCATTTTGTTTGTACAAAAACTTTTTAACTTGATATAGTCAGACTTATCTATTTTGTGATTAATGATGATCTCTAGTTCTTCTTTGGTCACAAATTCCTTCCCCCTCCACAGGTCTGAGAGGTAAACCATCCAACATTGTTCTAATTTGTTTATAATATCATTCTTTATGCCTAGATCATGAATCCATTTTGACCTTATCTTGGTATATGGTGTTAGGTGTGGGTCAATGCCTAGTTTCTTCCATACTAATTTCCAATTTTCCCAGCAGTTTTTGTAAAATAGTGAGTTTTTATCCCCAAAACTGGGGCCTTTGGGTTTATCAAACACTAGATTACTATTGTCATTGAGTATTTTGTCCTGTGAACCTATCCTATTCCACTGATCCACTACTCTATTTCTTAGCCAGTACCAAATGGTTTTAATGACCACTGCTTTATAATATAGTTTTAGATCTGGTATAGCTAGGCCACCCTCATTTGCATTTTTTTTCATTAATTCCCTTGAAATTCTTGACCTTTTGTTTTTCCAGATGAATTTTGTTGTTATTTTTTCTAGGTCAGTTAAATAATCTCTTGGGAGTTTGATTGGTATAGCACTAAATAGATAGATTAGTTTAGGTAGTATTGCCATCTTTATTATATTCGCTCGACCTATCCAAGAGCACTTGATGTTTTTCCAATTGTTTATATCTGACTTTATTTGTGTGGAGAGTGTTTTGTAGTTTTGCTCATATAGATCCTGACTTTCCCTTGGCAGATATATTCCCAAATATTTTATTCTATTGAAAGTTATTTTAAATGGAATTTCTCTTTGTATCTCTTGCTTTTGCATTTTGTTGGTGATGTATAAAAATGCTGATGATTTATGTGGATTTATTCTGTATCCTGCAACTTTGCTAAAGTTGTGGATTAATTCTAATAGTTTTTTAGTTGATTCTCTAGGGTTCTCTAAGTAGACCATCATATCATCAGCAAAGAGTGATAATTTGTTTTCCTCATGACCTAGTCTAATTCCTTTAATCTCTTTTTCTTGTCTTATTGCCAAATCTAGCATTTCTAATACAATATTGAATACTATTGGTGACAGTGGGCAACCTTGTTTCACCCCTGATCTTATTGGGAATGGTTCCAGTTTATCACCATTACATATGATGCTAGCTGATGGTTTTAAATAGATGCTACTGACTATTTTAAGGAAAAATCCATTAATTCCTATACTTTCTAGTGTTTTTAATAGGAATGGATGTTGGATTTTATCAAATGCTTTTTATGCATCTATTGAGATTATCATATGTTTTTTGTTAATTTGGTTATTGATATAGTCAATTATGTTAATAGTTTTCCTAAAATTGAACCATCCCTGCATTCCTGATATAAATCCTACTTGGTCGTGGTGTATTATTCTGGGAATGATTTTCTGTAATCTCTTTGCTAATATTTTATTTAAGATTTTGCATCAATATTCATTAGGGAGATTGGTCTATAATTTTCTTTCTCTGTTATTGTTTTACCTGGTTTAGGTATCAGTACCGTGTCTGTGTCATAAAAGGAATTTGGTAGGAGTCCTTCATTCCCTATTTTTTCAAATAGTTTGTATAATATTGGAGTTAATTGTTCTTTAAATGTTTGGTAGAATTCACATGTAAATCCATTTGGTCCTGGGGATTTATTCTTAAGGAGTTGATTAATGACTTGTTTTATTCTTTTTCTAAAATGGGACTATTTAAGTAATTTATTTTCTCTTCTGTTAATCTGGGCAATCTATATTTTTGTAGATATTCCTCCATTTCCCTTAAGTTATCAAATTTATTGGCATAAATTTGGGCAAAGTAACTCCTGATTATTGCTCTAATTTCCTCTTCATTGGTGGAAAGTTCTCCCTTTTCATTTTTGAGACTATTAATTTGATTTTCCTCTTTCCTTTTTCTAATCAAATTAACTAGACATTTATCTATTTTGTTGTTTTTTTTCATAAAACCAACTTTTAGTTTTATTTATTAATTCAATAGTTTTCTTACTTTCAATTTTATTAATCTCTCCTTTTATTTTTAGGATTTCAAGTTTGGAACTTGATTGGGGGTTTTTAATTTGTTCTTTCTCTAGCTTTTTCAGTTGCAAGCCCAATTCATTGATTTTCTCTTTCTCTATTTTATGCAAATAAGCATCTAGAGATATAAAATTTCCCCTTATTACTGCTTTGGCTGTATCCCACAAATTTTGGTATGTTGTCTCATTATTGTCATTCTCTTGAATGAAATTAATAATTGTGTCTGTAATTTGCTGTTTGACCCATTCATTCTTTAGGCTGAAATTATTTAGTTTCCAATTGCTTTTTGGTCTATTTTCTCCTGGCCTTATATTTGCATATGATCTGAAAAAAATACATTTACTATTTCTGCCTTCGTGCATTTGATTTTGAGGTTTTTGTGTCCTAACACATGGTCAATTTTTGTATAAGTTCCATGGACTGCTGAGAAAAAAGTAAACTCCTTTCTGTCTCCGTTTAATTTCCTCCAAAGATCTATCATACCTAACTTTTCTAACATTTTGTTTACCTCCTTAACTTCTTTCTTATTTATTTTGTGGTTTGATTTATCAAGTTCTGAGAGAGGGAGGTTGAGACCCCCTACTATTATAGTTTTGCTGTCTATTTCTTCTTGCATCTCTCTGAACTTTTCCTCTAGGAATTTCCATGCTATACCACTTGGTGCATATATGTTTAGTATTGATATTGCTTCATTGTCTATGGTACCCTTTAGTAAGATATAATTTCCTTCTTTGTCTCTTTTAATTAAGTCTATCTTTGCTTTTACTTGGTCTGAGATCAGGATTGCTACCCCTGCTTTTTTTTGTTCACCTGAAGTATAATGGATTCTGCTCCAGCCTTTTACCTTCATCCTGTATGTATCTCTGTTTTAGATGTGTTTCTTGTATACAACACATTGTTGGATTCTGGTTTTTTATTCTTTTTTTTTTTTTTTTTTAAGTTTGAGATCTCTTCAAGGCAAAGGAGGGACAGCAGTTTTAATTTGCCCTGGGGCAGTTCTGCTCATTGAATTATTTCAGGTGCTGGGCAGTTCTGCTGATTGACTGATTGCTTTAGGGTGCTGTGTAATGGCAGCTAGATCCCACGCTCATCAGGGGTTCAGTGGTTCACAATCTCCCACTGCAAAAGGCAGATCCTCCAAACCACCTGCTTACAATCAGGACAGATTGGCCTAAGAGGCCCACAGAAGACTCCCAGGTGTGTGAAAAGCACAAAGCTCTGACTCCTGCTCCAGCTCCCTGCCCCAGTCTCCCTGTGCTGCAGTCTGGTTTCAGCAGACCACCCCCCTGCCCAATTAAAACAGACCTGTTTTGAAGTTCTTCTAGAGTATCTTCTATGAATGTGTTGTCTTCCAGATACTGTGGATTTTTTTGCTTCAGAACCAGTCTAGAGGCTTCATATGTTGTTGGTTTGAGGGAAGGTTAGAGGAGGTTAGAGAGACTCCTGTCTGATCTCCGCTGTCTTGGCTCCACCCCCAATAATATTCTTTATAGAACAATTATAAGCAGTTGATTTTAAAGTAGTTTGTCTCTGTCATAGCCCAAACCTTATTGGGATGATGGCAACAATAAGGTCATTGTTAAAATAATGTTTAGTTTACCCTGCCACTCCAGAATTTTATTTGAGGCATTATTTTAAAGTTGTTCTGTTGGGGAGAGGGGGGGATTTTGGGAAGATTCAACTAGATTGCTGCCTCTATTCTGCCATTTTGGCACTGTTTATCACTGAGATTAAATTATGATAAATTAAATGAAACCTCTACCGAAATGTTTCTTTAAAACATCCTTTAGACCCACATGTGCAAAAATGTTGGTAGCAGCCCTTTTTTGTGGTGGTAAGGAACTAGAAACTGAATGGATGTCCATCAGTTGGGGAATGGTGAATGTTATGATATATGAACATAATGAAATTAATATTATTTTATAAGAAACAATCAGCAGGCTGGTTTCAGAAAGGCCTGGAGAGATTTACATGAACTTATGCTAAGTGAAGTAAGAAGAACCAACAGCAACAAGAAAATTATGTGATGATCAATTGTGATGGACTTGGCTCTTTTCAGCAATGAGGTGATTCAGGCTAGTTCCAATAAACTTGTAATGGAAAAAGCCATCTGCATCCAGAGAGAGGACTATAGGGACTGAATGTGAATCACAACATAGTATTTTAACCTTTTTTGTTGTTGTTGGTTTCTTGTTTTTTCTTTCTCCTTTTTCCCCTTTTGATCTGATTTTTTTGTGTGCATCATGATAAATGTGGAAATATGTTTAGAAGATTTGTGTGTTTACCAATATTGGATTATTAGCTGGCTAGATGAAAAAAGAAGAGGGAGAAAAAATTGGAAGGATAAATGTTCAAAATTTTCTTTGCATGTATTTTGAAAAATAAGTTTTTACAATAAAAAACTTCTTTAGGTTTTTTACCCATTATACTTTAAAAATTAGGGTTTTGTGTTTTTTTTTTTTTTTATTAAAGCTTTTTATTTGTATAACATATGTATGGGTAGTTCCCCAGCGTTGATCTTTACAAAGCTTTCCATTACAAATTTTACCCCCAGTCCCCTCCCCTCCCCTAGATGGCAGGAAGTCCACTACATGTTAATAATGTTGAAATGCCTGAGAAGTTATGCAAGAAAAATCCTATCTACAAGAAAAAAAAAAGAATCAGAGAATCATTACAATTTCAGATTTAGGGTTAGAAGGAAACTTTGAGATCATTTAGTTCACCTCCTTCATTTTATCTTGAAAGATAGGACTAGTGGGATAACAAATTGTTGGAATTGCCCTCATTTTGTTGTACTAAATAATATATGTCTAGGAAGTGACACTGAGTATTATTATTTTTCCTTTAAGACTCACATCTGGAAGAAGTTCTGTGGAATTCTCACACATTTACCTGGGATAGCTTCTTGGTACCAGAAGATTCAGGAAGTTCCTGGAGTAAAAAGAGCTGCAGTTAAATGCAGACTACAGTTTCTTCAATTATCAGACTTCCTACCCATCTTGGATAAGCAGCCACCAATTTTAAATGAGAGTCCTAAAATGGAGGAAAAAACCTGCATGCATTTTATAGGAGGACCAAGGCCAACAATTTCCAAACTAATGGTAATTAAATGATTATGCTAAGAGTCTTAATCTTTGAAAATGTTTGCATTCTCTTGATGAACATTTTAACCTCTTCCCCTACACCTCAAATTTTTGTTGGTTTTACTCATTATTAATTAAAATTTTAATCTTAGTTACATTTTACTAATTTTTTTATTTTGCTTTTGCTTTTGCCCGAATTTTGGTACTTCCTAAATTTACAGAAGTATTTTGTATTCAGCCTCCTTCATTCCTCCCTTTCTTTTTCCACTTTCTCTTATATTCCTTCCTTCACATTCCTTTCATTCCTTTCTTCCTTTGCATTCCTGTCTACCATTCTGAATATATAACAATAATTATTTAAGTAGTCAACTTGATCAACTATATTGTTTTTATCTGAAAATTTCTTGTTGTAAGACTGGCTATAGTCATTTTTTTATGGCATTAGAATGTGGGTTGCTTGATAGTAGGGACAGTTTCTGATTTTTTTTGTATCCCTGCATTTAGTAAGCATTTAATAAATGTTTTATTGATTGACTAGTGGTCAGTAGTCCTATGAAAACCCAGTAATAGGTAGTAAATGAACTCAGTTTTCAAGATGTCTGCTAGTTTGTTTTTTAATGACTCAATAGCATTTTATTTTCTAAAAGTGTTATTTCTATAAATTGTTTCTAATGCTACATTGACAGTGTTCACAAAGCTATTTATTGTTTATAAGATCATATATCTGGTGCTGAAATGGGACCTGAAAGGCCATTTAGCTAAATTCCCCTCATTTTTCAAATGAGAAAACAGACTCAGTTAACTATAGACTGTATCGGCAGATAGCACCAGAACCTAGGTCCCTACTTGCAACTCCAAAGTTCTTCCCACTTTCCATACAGCTGGATCCATTTCCTCTATTAGAAAAAGTAAATATTTCATAAATTTGCTTTTATTTTTGTTACCCTACAAAGAGTGCAGAAAAAAATTTTTTTTTCTATTGACTTGAAGATTAGTTTGGGATTTATTTGAATTGTGGGTGTTCTGTGAAGTAATTTGGTGTCATCAATCTGAATCTCATGATAAAAATGAAGCTAGAGGATGATTATGTCTATCAGATGGACCTGGGAAAGGGTTGATGTCCCCTGAAATTGATGATATCACCATGCCCCTGCAGCTAAGCTTTTTATTCAGCTTGTTCATTAATATAAACCATGTTTAGTGATTAAAAAAACCAATTTTAGAGGACACCATAAAAGCAATATCTTGGATTTGATTGGCTTTCATATTGTCATATTGATTAGAGACTATCCAGGAATAAAACTGTTGCCTCTTTTGATCTGCAGCCTCCTGGGGAATTTGAAAATAGTTCATTCTCAGAAAAGTTAATTTGATTAAGTGTTGTAATTTTCACATATCTGCCCAATGAAGTTTATGTTCATCTGTAACTATTAATTGCCAAATATGAAAATTTTTATTTAGTGATTCATTCTGAGGCAAGGATCAATGGAAAGTTGTCTAATTTTGCTTTGGCTTTGTTGTGCTTGCCAGTTGCATACAGGAGCACTGTAATGAACCCCAAAAAGTTTAGGTTTTCTGTGCATAAAATTAATTTGTGAATGGAGAAAAAGTGATAAATAAAAATAAATTTTAGCAATAGTCAGTGAATTACATATTTAAATAGTAGTAAAATTTTGTCAAAATTTGAAAGGAACTTTCATTTCCTTCTTTAAAGTAGTGGCTGTTTTAATAATGGTGAAAGAAACAAGATCACTGAGCCAGCACTCATGAAACTTGGGTTCCAAGTCCAAGCCCATTCTTTTTATCACACTAGATATTTTCATAAGCACTAAATTTTTATCATTCTGGATCACTGTTTGATTTTTATGTTTATTTTCAGTATAGATCCTCAATTTTAATTTCAAAAATAGGCTCTGGCATGAGAACAATTCAACTGTAATATAACTAGTTGGCTATATTTTGTTTATTTATTTTTGCTGAATACTTTAGTTACTTTTTTATGTCAGCTCAGTATTAAATATTTAGACATTAAAAGCTGATATATATTATTTCTGTGAGCTGATAAATATGTGTATTATCTCTGTTCTGCAGTCATATAAATTTGTGTCAGTCATTAATTAAGAAAAGATATATTTGAGTCTTTTCTCCTTGTAGATCCTACAACTCCTTTTGGTTCTACTTCCTTTTTAGTTTCTTAGTGCTTCCACATCCATTGATTACCAAGATCGCTTCATGGTAACATTGCACCTGGCCTACCATACTGTAGAGGAAAAAAAAATACCATGTTCTCCTAAATCATCTTATAAGTGATCTTTAAGTTACTTGTTATCTTGGACTTTCTGTACTTCCTTTTATTAATGTAGGTAATCCTGCATCGACTGTATAAGATATACAAATATTTTAATATATTGATGTGGAAAAGACATCTTTCACTTTCTAGAAAAAAGGCATCGAGGCAAAGTTTTCTTCCCATCCTTGCCCCAACTGGACTCTGGATTGGAACAATTTGCCTGCAGCAGTAAGTCCAGAAGAGGGTCAGTATTTTACTTTCTTTTCTTTAATTGTATTTTCTCTTTCAATATATATTCACAAATATTTTAATGTTTCTAAGCCCAATGTAACTACTAAATTAGAAATGCAACCTTTGGTTCTCTCAAATAGTTGCCTTCCTCAATTCATTTCAAAACTTTCTATGCCTTTGTATCAGTGAAGGGAAGTAATTTTTAGCACTCTTTGGGAGATTTACTCCATCTTAATGCCTTATCCTTTTTCCTATGTATCATAAAATCATGAGCTAAAAGGTCATCTTAGAGGTCAAATAGTGCAAAGTTTCTCAAACTGCATTATGACCACATTTGAGGTCCCGTAACTGAATGTGGGGATTGCAAAAAATTTGGCAACAATAAAAAGTATCAAATATTTTGCCAAGATTTAACTATTTATGTAAAAACAAATAAGCACGTACATCTCATTAAAATGCAAATTTGCTTTTGTCTTTAGTAAACAATAAAATTATATGTACATCAAAGAATTGTAAAAAAAATTTCTTTATGATTTGTTATCAGTAAATATTTTATATACCTATGTATTTGGAGTAATGTAAAAATTTCTCTGGCTAACAGGGGTTGCAAGTGGAAAAAGTTTAAAAAGCTTTGATCTAGTGTGACCCTTTAATTTTACATAGGAGGAAACTATCTTTGTTCCTGCACATTTCTAAGTTGTTTTTATCATTATTATTCATGGAAGTGAAATAGTTAAAATTAAATATGAACTAATTCTTGCCTTTTTTGTTGTATATTGTATTTATTTAACTTTTTTCAATATAATACAACATTCTTAGTGATTTCACTTTTTTTTTAATCATTTCCAATAAGTTTAGGTTATTTTTAATTAAAATCCTATTATTGGTGGGACTAAAATAGGATTCTGCTCTAGGAATCACCATTATTTTAAATACTTTCTTTACCAGTAGTCATTGACAGAAACATTCTTTAACATTAAGTCTTTGAGACATTTTATGTTTCCCACTAAGATCTGAGAAATTTTAATTGACGAAAACTAGAATTAGAGTATATACAGTCTGGTATAAAACAATTGTTTCTGAAAATGAGTATTTTCTACCTGAAAAATATATGTTAAATTTCACTAATTAATTTGGTTTCATCATTGGCCCCGTAATGGTTTCTATCCAGGAAAACACTAAGCCATTTAAATTAAACTGATGACTCTGGGATTGGTCTACATTGTCTTATCTAGCCTCCCTCTCCCTCTTGCCCCCCCACCTGACCTGATATTAAACTAAAGCCTTCAGTAATAGCCTGGTGCTAGTACCCAGTGTATACTTGGTTAATATTTGTCTGGCATTGAAGACATCCTCTTCTAAGTATCATGCTAAAAGCTATTCTGTCAAAAAGGCTATTTTTAAAAATTTGACAGCTATTTTTGTTTCCCTTATATAAATGTGATTTCTTTAGTTTTGTTAATTTTCTTGTTTATGGAATTCTTATTTTTATAACTGTTTTGGAATTGAATTACTATGCATAATATATAAACAAGTTACTATTATAGTCTTCAGTTTTAATCTACTAACTTGATAGCAAACCTTGATTTGTATGGGGGGAAAAGTAAAGCCACATTTATAGAAAATAAAGCTGATAAGAGAAGACATCTCTACAGGAATTCACCTCCTTTCCTGAGCATTTCTTATCAATCTACTATTTTTTTCTCCCTGAACTAGAGATTCCAAAGATAAGTTCTTGTATTCTATTATCTAATCATATTTTTATCTTCACACAAGTCGGTTTCTATCTGAGGTTACAAGATAGAAAGTCTACATCAGAAATCTATCATTGAAAGAACATGTTTCATTCAGCATACAGTCAGTCAATTCACATTTAGTAAGTGCTAAATTAAATTGCTATTATGTGCTATGTACAGTGCTAAATAATAGGATTGTAGAAGGAGGCAAAAGACTCATGTCTCTGAAGAAGCTGTATAGCCAACTACAATCTAGTGGGGGAAACAACAAACACACACACATACACACACACACACACACACACACACATACAAGCTATATACAGGATAAATGGAAAATAACAAAGGGAAAGGTCTGGATGTAAGAGGGGTTGGGAAAGACTTCCTGTAAAAGATAAAATTTTAGTTGAGACTTAAAGAAAGTTAGATATATCAGTAGCAATTCTTGTTCTATTCCCATGCTGTCAGAATCCCTTCTTTGGTGCTATTTGTTCCTTTGATGTTGCATCAAATCTCATAGCTACCTGGACTGAGAATAATGTGAATTATTCCTCCAGGGTAAAGAGGAATATAATAGAACTTAAAAATTGAAATGGAGGAGAAATGAACTTAAATTTTATCGTAGATGATCCTTATTTGAATGGAATGATATTCATTAAAAAAAAAAACTATAGAGTAATAAGATGAGAGATTTTCATTGCTTGGGAAATTTTTTTTCTTTCCTTCTGTGTTCCTTGTGTATCTTCTTTCAAGAATAGAGAAAAGAGGAAGTGGCCATTAAAGTTGTCTTCACATATCTGCAAATACCCAAAGGAGGATCCCTAGTGACTTAGAAAGATTGATCCACCTTAATTGGGGTCTATGAACTTATATTTTGATATTTTTAAAAATTATGTTTTAGCGTAATTGGTTTCCTTTGTAAATCCCTTGTATTTTATTTTATAATTTTAAAAAGATTATTTTGAGGGAAGGATGCAAGACTTCAACAACCTGTCGATGCAATTCATGGCACAAATAAGGCTAAAAAAAATCATTTTTTGATCTAAAATGCAACTCTGAGAGGGTATTAGCATAAACTATCCTTATTCTTCCCCTTTACTCTGTATTCTTAGAGGAAAGATGTGGAAAACCTGAGAGCTGTAGCAAGTTCCCAAGGGCCTAAAAATGAATTACCTTGGAAAGAATTTCATAAATTAAGGAAAAATGAACAGGAAGACTTGACCACTGATTTCTTCACTATTCTTTAATGAACAAGAATGATCATCTCAAAGTTAGATTTAAGTTAAGGGTAGCTAGTACTGGCTGTAATCTTTTCCTTATACTCTGGACTGAAAATAATGGAGGAAGAAGGGAACCTATAAAAATTCCTCAATTTGATATTAAATCAAGCATCTCTTACTATGAACTTATTTGAGATACCATTTTGCTGGTTTCAGGACATGAGGAATTATAAAAAGCAAAGAGATTTATTGATTATATTAAAAAGTTTCTAAAGCTAATGGTGTTTTTCTGTCATGAATTTAAATCTTATTGTTAATTTTATACTGGAAAATTTTATTTTCACAAATACTGATTTATGTTTTTTGATCTTTGGGGAAAAATTAAAGAAGATGCTTGTTTTTATAGTGTCTGCAATTGGATTAAGATAATACAATTTTGACTAGTGTGGATATCAGAGTCTATTATTCAGTGAATAAAAGTACATTCTTATTTATATTGATATAAAATAAGAATAGAAGCAAACGTTTCCAGTGGCCATATATCACCCTTCTATCCAAGAGCTAGAATGGCAATGGCAGGATCAGTGGTACATGTTTTCACATTTAATGATTGAGCTATGAGTGTTTACTTGACACTCGTGTGTTGCACTGACTTCTTCAGATTTTGATGCTGTCTTTTAAGTGCATTCTGACTTCATGTTATTGAGCATTTATGTTTGCTCATTTCAAATTCTTGACTATTTTATCCTCTGAGAGTACATTGGCTTGATATTCTTGAATGTGGGCTAAGAAACTGAATTGTAATGTCAGAACCTAGTGGAGTATTAGTAAAGAAAAGAGTATTCTTTTTTTCTTTATCTTAGAGGTAATAAAAGACAAAACTGGTCTTTGAATTACAAAATATATAGCAAGGTAAACAAAGGTAAAATCTTTTCTAGATTTTGTTTATTATGTTTTTAGCATGTAGTGAAGTGATACATCAGATATTCGATTCTGTATTCCTCTGTGCTTTTTGTATCTATGACATTTTACACTTTAAACCAAATAAGCTAAAAAGTATCATGATCTCATAAGTTTTTATGTTTTTTGATGTGGATTGCCTGTCTGTTCTGTGTGACAGCTAGCCTTCCATGCCCTTTCGTTTTTTGGGGTTTTTTTTTGTTTTTGTTTTTTTTAAAGCAGGGTCCATACAGCATTCTAGAAGTCTTCCTCTTTTTCTCCTGACATCCCAAGATGAGTCTTTTTTTCCCCCTTAATATGATGGAAAAATGAGCCAGCAATCTAGATAATTCAAATAGAAGACTTCCATTGGCTTCCATTATGTAGATATTTCAGTTAAACTGATCCCCATCTCTCTGAATTATCATGATTATTTTTCTTTATAACGTGCTCACTGCTTGAATTTTCTAGACAGGTCTTCTACTCCTTTCCCAGCAACTTTCTTATCCTAGAGATACCTCTACTCTTATGGCCTCTTCCTTTTTTCAAAACCTTTATTTGCTTTCATCTAATCAGGTCTTCCTGGTTCTCCAGACAATTTTTCCACCTTGTCCCTACAGGTACCTTTTTAGCTCCCTTTTGTGTGTTGTTTTCACTCAAAAATGTAAGTTGTGTGAGGACAGAGACTGTCTTTTTACTTGTATTTGTATTCTCAGTGTTTAGCATGGACAGTACCTGTCTGTCTGTTTATCTTATCTACATCCTGCTATCGTTAGTTTTTAATATTTGTTTTCTTTAATTTATATTTTGGAACAAAAATGGAAGGGATTTTTTTAAAATGAAATTTTAAGGAAAACCTATGAAGAAGCGCAAGAATTTAAATTAGGAGATTGTTACTTCTCTGCATTTTTACAATACTGTACTTTAAAAAGAACAGAAAAAGAAACAGAACAAGAGAGAGAATATGAAGAGATTTTCTATCATTTCAAGAGATTCCTCATCTTTTAGCACAAAGATTTTTCATGTCTTAGCTTATGAAATAAATGCAATTGTTTGACCCCCAACTCCACAATTTGATAGTGATTTTTTGTTCCATCAAGACCATAAGACCACTAGTAATGAAAGCCTTTATCTACTTTGCTTTAAAGCAAAATACTGCTCCAGTAAAAATGCATGTCTAAATTACCTTAGAAGGTATTTTTGTAACACAGGAGAAAAACAGATATTGCTTTTTCAGCCTGCTTGAATTTGATTGTCAGAATTCTGGTTTAATATAGAATATAGAACAAATTGTCTATTAAATTGCTTCTCTTGTCCCCATTTCACCAGAATATCCTCTAGGAAAAATAATCCCTCAAAGTCTGAGCATAGGAGCGAGCAGCAAAGTGAATAAGAATCCATCCAGTAAGAGGCATGTTTCTTCCAAAGAAACTTTTTCACCAGAAATCCTTTTGCCCTGCTGAATGCTTTCATAAACTATGGTCTTATTATCCTGGTGCATTTTTAAAATCATAATATATAATGGGTAAACCTAATTGGTTATAATTTTTATTGTGATTTTACTTTTCCATATTTATTTAAAGGAATTTTTGTAAAAGGGGGAACAGAGAAAGGAATAAGCATTGTATGGCACCTACTATGTGTCAGGCACTGTTAAATGCTTCATAAATATCTCATTTGATCCTCACAACAACACTATGAGGTAAAGTACTTTTATTAGCCCCCTCCCCTTTTTTTTTTACTGTTGAGAAAACAATGAAAATTTAGTACTTGACCTAAAAAAATTATATTCGTGTTTATACAAACACTTGATATTTCCAGTTTAATTTGTTAATTTCCAGAAAAATAGTCATTATACTATTCTTTTTCTTACCTCTAAGGAAAAAGAAACAGGAAAGAGAAATGAAACATGTTGCATTTACTTAGGTGATTTGGGATCTCTCTGAACCTCTTAGGGGTTGCTGTTACCATACTGGGTTTAAAAATAACAAGATGTCTATCTTGGGAAGGAACATTGTTGATAATATTTCCTTAGTCAATAAAGGTAACTTCAAAACACGATATTTGGTGTTCATATTGCCAGAAATAGTTGTAAAAATGGTCCTTTTGAAGGCTGAAAAACTCTTGGTATTAACAATGGGCCCAGGTGACAGAAATGCTGAGAAGGACCAGGAGGGATTTGTGTGAGTAATGAAATGCTGCTTTGAAATAACCACCAAAACCCAAGGGTTCTAATCCCTTTTCAATAAGGGCTGGAATGTGTCTGGGGTGGCACCATTTTCATTTAGTTTGACCTTTCTGTTGAGTGGCCCTGGAACACTTGTTGATCTTTGGCTCCTTGCCAATCCTTGTCATTTTGTATACAATTTCTCTTAGGAGTTACAAGAGTACTGTGCCCCTTGGATGAGGAGACTTTGCTTCAATTTTTTTTTCCAGTGGCACAAATTCTTTCCATTTTCTACTCTATGTAGATAATGGATAATCCTGATCACAATTATATTTGTTATTATGAGACAGGTTTGTATGCATTTTAACAATGTTTTATATTCAGTTCATTGTGACTTTAAATTGTAAATTTTGTTGTTAGTTGTACCCGGTAAAAATAATTACAAACAGAAGAATTATTCTTAAGGCATGACATGGCTAAATTATTTATTCATACTAAGAACAAATTTCCTTCTTTCAAATATTGTTTTCAAAGAAAAGCAAAAAAAGGCAAACATTTCCCATTTTTTTAAAACCTGACAAATTATTGTGAGGGAAGCCCCTAAAGTTGATTTTTCCTTATTTTAAATGCTAAACTGACCCTTTAAGAACTCTATTCTTCCCATGCAAAATGATAATTATGTAAAGAAGCTTTTGAGTCTGAAAGTATTGGAAAATCTTACATATTTTTTAATAAAGGATTTAGATGTTACAAACTTGCAAGAACTGTATTTTAAATATATAAATTCAAAATATTTACAATTAAATGTAGAGAGTAAAAATATTCAATGACCCAGCTATTGCACTGCTGCTAATGGAATTATACTCATTAATTTTCATCTTAGTTTAAATTAGAATTCCCTGTACTGCTCTAAACAATTAGGGTTTAAATCAGCCCCATTCTTAAAAATGATCTGTTCCATTGAGCATTTTGAATAAGCCCCGCCTGGCACTTATGTCCTCCACATTTTTTTTTTATTTAATTGTGTTTCCCATTGGAGTACTGATTTGCAGCAATGAAATTTCAACTTATAGTACCTGTCATATTGTTTGAGCATATAGCCATCAGAAAAAAAAATGATTTTTACAATGAAACAAAAATGTTAAATTATAAATAGATAACACCCTCTAGTTAAATTGTGACCATAGCCATGATCAAAAAGATAGTATAACAAAGGTATTAGTAACCAGATAAGATAATGTATATAAAACCATTTGTACACCTTAAAATCTTAAATAGATGTCAAGTAAAAATAATAGTCACTAAAATAGACATTCATGATTCTAGACATGCATATTTATGTGCCTATAATAGATATGCTATCCCTGGTTGTCTTTCTATCAGTATTTGTGATTACATATGAGGGCTGACTATATTCATAAATGGGACAGAATGAGGTAATAATATAAATAAATTTTTCAATTTTAAAATACCATATAAATGTTACTTATTATTATTGATCACATAGTAAACACATATATATACATTTATTTGTTTCTACAATACTTGAAAAGTGATTTGCTTACCTCCTATCAGTATACTCTAGATCACAAAATACGTGTAGTCTAGAATTAAGATCAACTGTTAATTTTGAAGCCAACTATAATCCTTAAGACAAACTCTTTTTATGGCTCCCAGACTCCTTATGAAGAAGATGGCAGGGGGGAAGCTTCCTCTGTTTCATCACATTCTTCCAAGCAAGGGATATTAAAGTGATTTATATTGTTTCACCTTATGGTGGATAGAAGCAAAACTTTGTTGTTATTATTTCTTTCCTTTTCCCTTTCCCTCCCCTCCCCTCTCCTTCCCTTCCCTCTTCCCTTTTTCTTTTTCCCTTTCCCTTTCTCTTTGCATTTCCCTTTCCTTTCCCCTTTCCTTTTATCTTTACTCTTTTCTCCCTCCCTCTCATTCCTCCCTCCCTCTCTGCCTCACTTCCTTCTTCCTTCTCTCCCTCTCTCCCTTCTTCCCTTCTTCCTTCTCTCCCTCCTTCCCTCCCTTCCTTTTTCCCTCCTTTTCTCTCTCCCTCCCTCCCTCTGTCCCTCCCTGCCTTCCTTCTTTCCTCCATCCCTTTCTCACTTTTTCTTTTTCCCTTTCCCTTTCTCTTCCTTCCTTCCTTCTTTCCCTCCTTCCCTCCCTCCCTCTTATGTAACCTGGATAGTCACATTGAATTTTGCTGAAATGTTCATGGTAGAATATTTTTTCTTACAAAAAAAATGATAATGAGAAAGGAGAGTCCCTCTTCTGAAATGGAAAGTAAGAATAATGCTTTAAAAATAAGCTTTCTATTCAATTCAGTAAAGATTGTGTCTTTTTTTTCATTTATTTTTATTTAAATAGTTTGAGTTCCAAATTCTCTCTATTATTTCCCCAACCATTGAAAAAGCAAGCAAATAATCTTAATTAAAAATATGAAGTCATACAAAATATATTTTCATATTATCCATATTGCTTATGGTAATGATGAGGATGATTGTGAGGATGGTGATACCTTTAAGCATAATAGCGACATTTATATTTCTAGTCATATGAAAAGGTTCTCCAAATCACTATTGATCAGAGAAATGCAAATTAAGACAACTCTGAGGTACCACTACACATCTGTCAGATTGGCTAAGATGACAGGAAAAGTTAATGACGAATGTTGGAGGGGATGTGGGAAAACTGGGACACTGATACATTGTTGGTGGAACTGTGAATGGATCCCGCCATTCTGGAGAGCAATTTGGAACTATGCTCAAAAAGTTATCAAATTGTGCATAGCCTTTGACCCAGCAGTGTTTCTTATTGGGCCTATATCCCAAAGAGATCTTAAAGGAAGGAAAAGGCCCCACATGTGCAAGAATGTTTGTGGCAGCCCTTTTTGTAGTGGCTAGAAACTGGAAACTGAAGGGATGCCCATCAATTGGAGAGTGGCTGAATAAATTATGGTATATGAATGTTATGGAATATTATTGCTCTGTAAGAAACGACCAGCAGGATGATTTCAGAGAGGCCTGGAGAGACTTGTATGAACTCATGCTAAGTGAAATGAGCAGAACCAGGAGATCAATATACACAATAAGAACAAGAATGTATGATGATCAGTTCTGATGGAGATGGCTCTCTTCAACAATGAAATGTTTCAAACCAGTTCCAATTCTTCAGTGATGAAGAAAGCCATCTTCACCCAGAGAGAGGCCTGTGTAATCTGAGTGTGGACCACAACATAACATTTTCACATTTTTGATGTTTGCTTGCATTTTGTTTTCCTTCTCAGGTTTTTTTTTTTTTTTTCCCCCCCTTGGAGATCTGACTTTTCTTGCACAGCAAGATAACTGTAAAAATATGTATATACATATTCACTTTGTCAAGTATTTTAACATAATTAACATGTAGTAGACTTCCTGCTATCTAGGGGAGGGGTGGGGGCTAGGAGGAAAAATTTGTAACAGAAAACTTTGCAAGGGTTAATGTTGAAAAATTACCCATACATATGTTTTGAAAATAAAAAGCTTTAATAAAATGAAGAAAAAATAATAGGAAAGTTTAGGGAAAAAAATGTTTTGAGGAGAAAACAATGATTTTTTGTTATTATATATATGGGGAAGTTTGATATGTGTGTGTGTGTATATATATATATGAAGTTTGATATCTATCTATCTATATATATATTTATGGAGGCTTTCTGTTTGAGATGTCCAAAAGGCAGTTGGTGATGTTGAATTGCATCTTAAAAGAGAGAATAGAGTTGCATGTATAGATCTAGTAATTAGTAAAAAGCAAAAAAAAAAAACATAAACTGAAAAAAAGTATGCTTTAGTCTGTTCTCACTCAGATCCTTTCTGGAGGTAAACATTTTTCATCAGAAGTCTTGGTTAGATCCTGCTCATTATTCATTATAGAACAAAAGCATTCCATCACAATCATATACCACAAATTGTTTAGCCATTCCACTATTATGGGCATTCCATCAATTTCCAATTCTTTGCTACCACACAAAAAAGGCTGCTATATTTTTGTACAAATAGGTCCTTTTTCCTTTTCTTTAATTTCCTTGGGATATAGTTCTAATAGTATTGCTAGTCAAAGAGTATGCACAGATTTCTAGCCCTTTGGGCATAGTTCTTAAGATTATTCTTCAGAATGGTTGAATTAGCACAACTCCACCAATAGTACATTAGTGTCCCAGTTTTTTTTTCACATCCCCTTCAGTACTTGTCATTTTCCTTTTGCATCATATTAGCCAATTTGATAAGTAGGAGGTAGCCTCTTAAAGTTGTTTTAATTTGTATTTCTCTTTATCAAAAGTGATTTAGAGCATTTTTTCATATTGATAGCTTTGATTTCTTCAGAAAACTATATCCCTTCATCATTTATCTATTGGGTAATGGTTCCTATTTTTATAAATTTGACTCAGTTTTTATATATCTGGAGAAATGAGACCTTTAACAGGGACACTTGCTGAAAAATTTCCTCCCCAGTTTTCTGTTTTGCTTCTGATTTAGTTTTGTTTGTTCAAAAGTGTTTTAATTTCATGTTCCACAGAATTTCATCGAATATATCTTTTATTTTATTATTGTCTGAAAGAAATGCATTTAATAATATCTGCTTTTCTGCATTTGATTTTGAGATTTGTAATACCTTAATACATGGTTAAATTTGTGAAGGTGCTGTACATAGCTGAGAAAAAGGTATGCGCCCTTCTATTCCCATTCAGTTTTTTCCAGAGGTCTATTATATTTATGCTTAGATTTATGTACTTCTGAAAGGGAAAATTGAGGTCACTATTAATAGAGGTTTACTTTTTCCTACTCTTGTTTAAAATTTTCTTTAAGAATTAAGAATTTGGGGGGCAGCTGGGTAGTGCAATGGATAGAGCACCAGCCCTGAAGTCAGGAGGACCTGAGTTCAAATCTGGTCTGACACTTAACATTCCCTAGCTGTGTGACCCTGGGCAAGTCACTTAACCCCAATTGCCTCCGCAAAAAGCAAAAAAAAAAAAAAAAAAATTAAGAATTTGAATACTAATTTCAATGAATATTTGATGCATTATATATATATATATATGTTTACTTTTGATGCTTCATTGTTCTTGTGTCTTTTAGTAAGATGTAGTTTCCCCACTTATCTATTTTAAGTAATTCTGTTTCTACTTTTATTTTGTCTAAGATCATTATTGTTATAAATGCCTTTTTTAACTTCAGCTGAAGCGTAATCTAGTCCATTATGTTATCTTATATTTTAAGTAATATCTTGATAGTTTACACTAAATCTATAAATAAATTTATAATAACAAGTACCACTATTTGTATTATTTTGACATGACCTAACCATAAGCAATGAATATCTTTCCAATTATATCTTCCTTCTTTTCTGTAAATATGGATTTTTTTTTTTTTTTGTATATTAGATGTTTCTTAGGTAGGCTCCTAGGTACCTGTCTTGTAGTTATTTTAGAAACAATTTCTCTTTCTTCTGGTTTTGGTTTTTGTTATATGGAAAAGTCGACCATTTTTGTACATCTTTATATCCTATCTTAATAAAGTTTTTCTCCCAGTTCTTTAATGATTCTACATTCTAGACCCTTATTTTAACTGTGTAACTTTCTTTTTTAAGTGTGTTTCTCATAAGCAACTTGTTATTATAGTCCATTCTGCTATCTGTTCCATTTTATGAATTCATCCCACAGCCATAGTTATGATTACTAATTTTACATTTCTCTGCATTCTCTTTTCTTCTGTTAAATCCCCTTCTCTCTTTCCTTTTCCCACTTTTTACCCCCTCTCTCTTCCTCCTCAGTGTCTCCTCAAAGGTCTGTTTTAGAAAATGGTACATCTCTCAGCTGGCTCTTTTTTTTTTCCTTATCATCTTCCTCTTTCTCTTATCTCCTCCTTTTTCTCTGTTGAATAACATAAATATCTTTACCCAGCTAAGTAACTGCTTTGAACTACTTTAAATGAGAGTTCAGTTCAAGCTTATTCTCCCCTCCCCTCTGCACCATTTTCCCTTCCACTATAAAAGCTATTCCATGTCTACCTTTTTCATGAAGTATTTTTCTCCATTCTTCCTTTCCCTCCCTCTACCTACTTTATTTCCTCTCCCACCCATCCATTTTTTTGATGATCCTAGTATAATCAACTCACTTTTTTGCTCTTTATGTAGAGTCCTCACTGCCCTAATAATGACAAAAAAGGTTCTTTTTTTAAAAAATTTGCTGAACTAAATATAAAATAAGAAAAAATAAATAGAAAAAGAAAAGGAAAATAAACAACAACAACAAAAAATTTCCATCTGCCCAGCAAAATATCTGGGAGGATTCAAAACATAATACAATAAATTTCCATTTCAACAAAGCATATAGGAGAACCTAAGTTCAAATCTGGCCTCAGACACTTAACACTTAACAACTAACTGTGTGATCCTCGTCAAGTCACCTACCACAATTGTCCCCCACCCCCCCAAAAAAGTGACTTACTTGGGGCAGCTGGATGGCACAGTGCATAGTATTCTGGAGTCAGAAGGATCTGAGTTCAAATTTGGCCTCAGACACTTCACACGAGTTGTGTGACTCTGGGTAAATCACTTAACCCCAATTGGCTCTCAAAATAACAAAATCCAAAAAGGCCATAAATAATAATAGAAGAAATTATATTTATGATTGTCTCTCTTTTCTTTGCTTCCTTGTAGATTATTCTTTTGTTTTCTGCTGAGCACTTTTTACTTTATTCTTTATTCCTCTTTATTTCCCCACTACCACCTTTTTCAAGCAGGCTACAGTTAAGCACAGATATATTTATGTATGCATATAAATATACATTATACACATGCATATATATGTGTACACATTTATGCCTATATACATATGTATGTACACACATACATAGACCTACCCTACATACCCACATATACTCAGATATATGTATGTTCATATGTATTTACCCATATGTAAACATGCATCTAAAATAACAATAATGTAGCTGATATATAATGTAGATTTCTCTCTTGATTGAATCTTTTTTTTTTTCCTCTTGCTGAGGCAATTGGGGTTAAGTGACTTGCCCAGGGTCACACAGCCAGGAAGTGTTAAGTGGCTGAGACCAGATTTGAACTCAGGTCTTCCTTACTTCAGGCTGGTGCTCTATCCACTTCACCACCTAGCTGCCCCCTCTTAATTGAATTTTTAAGTTTGACTTTGTCCAAGCTTAATGATTACTAACTCTACTTTTTTTTTTCCCCCATTTCTATTGAATTCTGGTTTGGTTTGTTGAATTTTTTTTTCATTCAATATTATGGATAATTTTGTAGGATATGACATTTTTGTCCACCGGTCTTGTTGTTTTGATTATATATGATTTCACAACCTGGGATCTTTTATTGTGGCTGTTGATAAATCCTGTACAATTCTAATTGTAGCTCCAGTATATTTGAATTGTTTTTTGTTAGTTGCAAAATTTTTTATTTGATCTGAGGTTTTTAAAATTTGGCAGTGATATTCCTTTGTGTTTCCCATAAAGGATCTCTTTCAGGTGGTGATCTCTGTCTGCTCTTTGTTTTGTTTTGTTTTTTTCTATTTCTATTTTCCACTTCTGTTCTGTCACTCCAGGACAAATTTTTTGGATTATTTCTTGCACTATTGTATCAGGGTTCTTCTTTTGGTTACAGCTTTCAGGTAGTCCAATTATTCTTACATTTTTTCTTTTTGATCTGTTTTCCAGATTTGTTTTTTTCTTATGTTTCATATTCTCTTTTATTTTTTCATTCTTTCTATTTTGTTTTGTTTCTTAGTCTTTTAGAGCTTCATTGGCTTTCCCTTGGCCAATTCTAATTTTCAAATAATTATTTTCTTCTTTAAGGCTCTGTATCTCCTAAAGAGTTATCA
Source organism: Myrmecobius fasciatus (assembly GCA_023553655.1). Lineage (NCBI taxonomy): Eukaryota > Metazoa > Chordata > Mammalia > Dasyuromorphia > Myrmecobiidae > Myrmecobius > Myrmecobius fasciatus. Next base: position 228,480 of record JAJPUD010002520.1, read on the forward strand.
AACTGTGCATACCCTTGGACTCAGCAGTGTTTCTATTGGGTTATATCCCTAAGAGATCTTAGAGGAGGGAAAGGGACCCACATGTGCAAGAATGTTTGTGGCAGCTCTTTTTGTAGTGGCTAGAAACTGGAAAATGAATGTATGCCCATCAATTGAATAATGGCTGAATAAACTATGGTATATGGATTTGGGGGACCCTGGTGGTGGAGGTTTGTCCTTGAATTGGTGATCAAGGGATGTGGTCTGTGATTCCCTGGAGAAACTTAAGGCTGAGATACTTGACTGATAGTGGCTTTATAATAGCTATTCAGAATGATCTTTTATTGAGAGAAGAATCACACCCTTTATTGAATACCTCCTTTCAATACAAGCTTAATTACTGATGGTTGGGTGTGGGCGGATGGACAAAGGGCGTGACCCAGAGTGGGGGAAGGAAGGAAGGAGGCAAGGAGGAGGGGTCAGGTGATGAGGAGAGGCAAGACTAGGAGGAGGGACTAAGCAAGGGGCAAGGCCTAGGAGAAGAGGGAAGATATAAGCAAGGGAATGGAGGCAAAATAAAGAACCACATTATTTCATCTTCCTCTGGCTCATAACACTCCTTTGAATAGACATGCTGAGCATGGACAGAATGTGCACTGAAGCTCTTAACAAAGAGGTGAGGACTCGCTGCCCTTAGGTAAAACACCTAACATATGAATGTCTTGGAATATTATTGTTCTGTAAGAAATGACCAGCAGGACGATTTCAGAGAGACCTGAAGAAACTTGCATGAACTGATGCTGAGTGAAACGAGCAGAACCAGAAGATCATTATACACGGCAGCAACAATATTACATGATGATCAATTTTGATGGACATGGCTCTCATTAAATAATGAGATGTTTTGAATCGGTTCCAATTGTTCGTGATGAGGAAACTCATATACACTCAGGGAGAGGGATCTGAGTGTGGACCACAACATAACATTTTCACGCTCTCTATTGATGTTTGCTTGCATTGTTTCCTTTCTCAGATTTTTTTCTTCCTGTAGATCCGATTTTTCTTGTATATCAAGATAACTGTATAAATATGTATACACATTCAATTTGTCAAGTATTTTAACATATTTAACATGTATTATACTTCCTGCCATCTAGGGGAGGGATGGAGACTAGGGGGGGAAAATTTGAAACAGAAAGCTTTGTCAATGTTGAAAAATTACCCATGCATATGCTTTGCAAATAAAAAGCTTTAATAAAAATTAAAAAAAAAAACAAAAACTCTGTATTTCCTTTTCTAATTGGTTAACTTCCCCCCTCCCCCCCATAATCTTGGTTGTCTTATTGTTTGGTGTTTTGTTTTTTAAGTATTTCCTTAATTTCACTTGTTTTTTAAATCCTTTTTTGAGTTGTATAAATTCTCTCTGAGCAGAGAGCCATTTAACATTATTCTTTGGGGTAGAAAAAGTTTTTTGTTTTTTTTTTTTGTAAAGTCATTTTCTTAAGATGAACTCTGGTCTTCCCTATGCCCATAGGAAGTTTCTATGGTTGGGTTCTTTCTTTTTTTTTTTTTAATGACTTTCTTTTTTTTAAAATTAGAGGTGTAATCACCACTAATTGTGGGAAAGGGGGATGGTACCTCAAGCTTTACTTCAGGTCTCCCCTCTGAACTGGAACCCCAAACCAAGAGCTTCTTCCTCCAAGTGCCCACAGCCAGCAGCATCCCTGCCCCATTGCTTCTACACTCACAGGGTGTGCTGATTCCTTTCTGCCTAGGGCTATGTCTCTGCAGCACAGCTGGGCCTAGTGTTCCTAATCAGCTGAAGTTCTCGGCTGTCTTCTCAGACTGAAACCCTCAATTCTGCAGTCTGGGAGGTAAAAAGTTTCTGTGGTTCCTGCTGAGGCTCCAGCAGTACCACAATACCCGGTTCATGGTAGGCACTTAATAAATGGTTTGTTCTCATTCCTTATCCCCTTGCATGATTTGTAATCTGGGGAATCTCTCTTTTGGGTCCTACAATTCACTTCTGCAATGTCTCAAGACTGAGCTATTTGTCCTTCACTAAAACTCTTTCCCAATGTCTTCCCTAGTGGAGACAACCCTAAATTATTGTGGAATATACTCTTGGAACATAATCCTAGTGAGATAAATAAATCATAGATTTATAGCTAGAATGATCCTTAGAGGCCATTGAGTTTGCTCATTTTATTTATAAAGATCTAGAGAGATGAAGGGATGTGTCAAACAAATGTCTAAAGTAGAATTTCAACTCATTTCTGATTCCAAACCCATCTCCCTATCCACCACGCACAACATGCAGTATTGAGATAGAATAATAGCAATTTTTTAAAAGTGCTTGGAAATCTGCCAGCCAAACTAACAGAGACACTCACAGGAAGTTAGTTGGCTTGATGAGGAAGAAAATGATCAGTAATTTTTTTTTTTCCTTAAAGATTAAAGCTCCTGAAGGAATAAATTTGTCCTTGGTCCCTTTGCTTGTTATCCCTGCTCTCTTGAATAATTTGTTTTGAGCTGAATTAAAGTCTGTAGAATTGGGTTTGTCAGGCCATTTTGCAAGACAAAAAGCATGCTTTGGGGGAAATGCAGAAATACAGCATTTGTGTAAAAGAGATTGATATGGGCCCTTGGATTATGGACAGTAAATACCATCTCATCTATTCAGAACTAGAAACCGAGGGGATCCTACTTGGTGTTTGCACTTCAAGTGGCTTAATCTCAGCCAGGAGTCTTTCTTCAGATCTTCTTGGGTTGCCTCAGAAGGATGGCTGTTTTGCTCCAAGTCTTTTTGGTTTTTCCCCAGCATTGTTCTTGTTTGTGGGAGAAATCTAGAGGGCTTGAAATTTACTGACTTACTCCATCTTCCCAGAATCCTCCAAAATGATAAAATTTTTAGGAATTACATATAGCATCTTTCCATATAGAAATATAAAAAGTGTATGTAACCTTATGATTTCTCTTTAATGTTTACCTTTTTATGCTTTTCTAGAGTCATGTATTTACATGTCAAGTTTTATATTTTCTCTGGTTTTTGCATTAGGAATGCTTGAAAGTTCTCTTTTTTCATTAAATTTTCATTTTTCCCCCTTACAGATCATACTCAGTCTTGCTTTGTGTGTATGATTCTTGTTTTCAGTCATAGTTTCTTTGCCTTCAGAATATTAAATTCCAAGCCATTCCAATCACTCTTTTAACCGAGTGATTGCTAAATATTGTGGAACTTTGACTGTGACCATTATATTTTAATTTTCTTCCTTGGCTGCTTAAAGAATTTTCTCTTTAATTTCACATCTCTGTAATTTGACTATAATATTCCTGAGAATTTTCATTTTGGAATCTCAGGGGGTGATTGGATTTTTTTTAGTTTCTGTTTTAGCCTCTGGTCCTAGAATATCAGAGTAGTTTTCGTTTCTTGGAATATGATATCTATACTCTTTCTTTCATCATGGCTTTGAGATATTTATTTACTTTCAAATTAGTTCTTTTTAATCTATTTTGCAAATCATTTGTTTTTCCAATGAGATAATTCACATTTTCTTCTTTTTTAAAAAATCCTTTTGATTTGTTTAATTTTTTTTTTTGATGTATCATGGAGTCATTAACTTCCACTTCTCCAGTTTTGATTTTTAAGTAATTTGTTTCCTTCAGTAAACTTTTGTAACTTTTTTCTATTTGTCTGCTTTTTAATGAGTTCATTCCTTTTCTTTCCTTTTTTATTAAAACTTTTATTCGAAAAACATATGCATGAGTAATTTTTCAACATTGACCCTTAAAAATGGTCAACAGAAAGATTTCCTTTTTGTTCCAAATTTTTCCCTCCTTCCCCCCACTCCCTCCCCTAGATAGCAGGTAGTCCAATACATGTTAAATATATTAAAATATATGATAATTCCAATGTATGTATACATATTTATACAGTTATCTTGCTGTACAAGAAAAATCATATCTAGAAAGAAAGAAAAAAAAAAACCTGAGAAGAAAAACAAAATGTAAGCAAACATCAACAGAAAGCGTTAAAATGCTATGTTGTGGTCCACACTCAGATCCCACAGGCCTCTCTCTGGTTGTACGTGGCTTTCTTCATCACTGAACAATTGGAACAGGTCTCATTGTTGAAGAGAACCATGTCCATCAGAATTGATTGTCATATAGTATTGTTGTTGCTGTGTATAATGATCTCCTGGTTCTGCTCATTTTGCTCAGCATCAGTTCATGCAAGTCTCTCCAGGCCTCTCTGAAATCATCCTGCTGGTCGTTTCTTACAGAACAATAATATTCCATAACATTCATATGTCATAATTTATTCAGCCATTCTCCAATTAATGGGCATCCATTCATTTTCCAGTTTCTTGCCACTACAAAAAGGGCTTACACAAACATTTTTGCAAATGTGGGTCCCTTTCCCTCCTTTAAGATCTCTTTGGAATATAAGTCCAGTAGATATGTTGCTGGGTCAAAGGGTATGCACAGTTTGATAACTTTTTGAGCATAGTTCCAAATTGCTCTCCAGAATGGTTGGATCCATTCACAGTTCTAACAACAATGTATCAGTGTCTCAGTTTTCCCACATCCCCTCCAACATTTGTCATTATCTTTTCCTATCATTTTAGCCAATCTGACAGATACATAGTGGTATCTCAGAACTGTCTTAATTTGCATTTCTCTGATCAGTAGTGATTTGGAGAACCTTTTCATATGACTAGAAATAGTTTCAATTTCTTCATCTGAAAGTTATCTGCTTATATCCTTTGACCATTTATCAATTGGAGAATGGCTTGAATTCTTATAAATTTGAGTCAATTCTCATGTATTTTAGAAATCAGACCTTTTGGGGCAGATAAGTGGTACAGTGGATAGAGCACAAGCCCTAAAGTCAGAAGCTCTGAGTTCAAATCTGATCTCAGACACTTAATATTTCCTAGTTGTGTGAGTCTGGGCAAGTCACTTAACCCCAATTGCCTCAGCCAAAAAAGAAAGAAGGAAGGAAGGAAGGAAGCCTTTACCAGAACCTTTGAATGTAAATGTTTTCACAGCTTATTGCATCCCTTCTAATCTTGTCTGCCTTATTTTTGTTTGTACAAAAACTTTTTAACTTAATATAATCAAAATTATCTATTTTGTGATCAATAATGTTCTCTAGTTCTTCTTTGGTCACAAATTCCTTCCTCCTCCACAGATTTGAGAGGTAAAGTATCCTATGTTCTTCTAATTTGCTTATAATATCACTCTTTATGTCTGAATCATGAACCCATTTAGATCTTATCTTGGTATATGGCGTTAAGTATGGGTCAATGCCTAGTTTCTGCCATACTAGTTTCCAATTTTCCCAGCAATTTTTGTCAGATAGTGAGTTCTTATCCGAAACGCTGGGATCTTTGGGTTTGTCAAACACTAGATTGCTATATTCATTGACTATTTTGTCCTGTGAACCTAACCTACCAAATGGTTTTGATGACCTCTGCTTTATAATATAGTTTTAGATCCGGTACAGCTAAGCCACCTTTATTTACTTTTTTTTTTTTTCCCCATTAATTTTCTTGAAATTCTTGACCTTTTGTTCTTTCAGATTAATTTTATTATTTTTTTTAGGCAGTAAAATAGTTTCTTGGGAGTTTAATTGGTATAGCATTAAATACATAGATTAGTTTAGGTAGTATTGTCATCTTTATCATATTTGCTTGATATTTTTCCAATTGTTTAGATCTGACTTTGGGTGTAAAGTGTTTTGTAGTTTTGCTTATATAGTTCCTGACTTTCTCTTGGCAGATAGATTTCCAAATATTTTATACTATCAACAGTTATTTTAAATGGAATTTCTCTTTGTATCTCTTGCTGTTGGATTTTGTTAGTGATGTATAAAAACGCTGGTAATTTATGTGGATTTATTTTGTATCCTGCAGCTTTGCTAAAGTTGTAGATTATTTCTAGTAGTTTTTTAGGTGATTCTCTAAGGTTCTCTAAGTATACCCTCATATCATCTACAAAGAGTGATCATTTGCTTTCCTCATTACCTGCTCTAATTCCTTTAATCTCTTTTTCTTCTCTTGCCAAAGCTAGCATTTCTAATACAATGTTGAATAGTAATGGTGATAGTAGACAACCTTATTTCACTCCTGATCTTATTGGGAATGGTTCCAGTTTATCCCCATTACATATGATATTTAAAACCATGCTTATGGTTTTAAATAGATGCTACTGACTATTTTAAGGAAAAGTCTATTATATTCCTATACTCTCTTGAATTTTAAATAGGAATGGATGTTGGATTTTATCAAATGCTTTTTCTGCTTCTATTGAGATAATCATATACTTTGGTTAATTTGATTATTGATATAGTCATTTATGCAAATAGTTTTTCTAATATTGAATCAGCCCTGCATTCCTGTTATAAATCCTACTTTTTCATGGTGTATTATCCTGGGGATGATTTTCAGTAATCTCTTTGTAATATTTTATTTAAGATTTTTGTATCAGTATTCATTAGGGAAATTGGTCTATACTCTTCTCCGTTTTTATCCTACCTGGTTTAGGTATCAGTACCATGTATGTATAAAAAGGAATTTGGTAGGAGTTCTTCATTCCCTATTTTTTCAAATAGTTTATATAGTATTAGAATTCATTGTTCTTTAAATGTTTGGTAGAATTCACATGTAAATCAATCTGGTCCTGGGGACTTTTTCTTAGTGAGTTGAGCTTGTTCTGTTTCTTTTTCTAAAATGGGACTTTTTAAGTAGTTTATTTCCTTTTCTCTTAATCTGGACAATCTATATTTTTTTAGGTATTCCTCCATTTCACTTAGGTTATCAAATTTATTGGCATAAAGTTGGGCAAAGTAAATCCTAATTATTGCTCTAATTTCCTCTTCTTTGGTAGAAAATTCTCCCTTTTCATTTTTGAGACATGCAATTTGATTTTCCTCCTTCCTTTTCCTAATCAAACTAATTAAATTCCTAATCAAATTAAGATTTATCTATTTTATTGCTTTTTTCATAAAATCAACTTTTAGTTTTATTTATTAATTTATTAGGTTTTTTTTCTTTCAATTTTATTAATCTCTCCTTTTATTTTTAGAATTTCAAGTTTAGTGTTTGATTAGGAGTTTTTAATTTGTTCTTTTTCTAGCTTTTTTAGTTGCAAGCCCAATTCATTGATTTTCTTTTATGCAAATAAGCATCTAGAAATATAAAATTTCTCCTTATTACTGCTTTGGCTGCATCCCACAAATTTTGGTATGTTGTTTTATTATTGTCATTCTCTTGGATGAAATGATTAATTGTGTCTGTGATTTGCTGTTTTACCCATTCATTCTTTAGGATGAGATTACTTACTTTCCAATTACTCTTTGGTCTATTTTCTTCTGGCCCTATGTTGCATGTGATTTTTATTGCATCATGATCTGGAAACAATACATTTATTACCTTTCTGCATTTGATTTTGAGGTTTTTATGCCCTAACACATGGTCAGTTTTTGTATAAGTTCCATGAACCACTGAGAAAAAAGTAAACTCCTTTCTGTCTCCATTTACTTTTCTTCTAAGATCTATCATACCTAACTTTTCTAACATTTTGTTTACCTCCCTAACTTCTTCCTTATTTATTTTATGGTTCGATTTATGTAATTCTGAGAAAGCAACATTGAGATTTCCCACTAGTATAGTTTTGCTATCTGTTTCTTCTTGCATCTCTGTTAACTTCTCTAGAAATTTCCATGCTATACTACTTAGTACATATATGTTTAGTATTGATATTGCTTCATTATCTATGGTACCCTTTAGTAAGATATAGTTTCCTTCCTTGTCTCTTTTAATTAGATCTCTCTTTGCTTTTACTTCATCTGAGATTAAGATCACTACCACTGCTTTTTTCCCTTCATCTGAAGCGTAATATATTCTGCTTTACCTTTACTTTCACTCTGTATGTATCTCTATGCTTTAAATGTGTTTCTTATAAAAAACATATTGTAGGATTCTGGCTTTTTATCCAGTCTGCTACCCACTTCGATTTTATGGGGGAGTTCATCCCAATTCACATTCACAGTTAAAATAACTAATTTTGCATTTCCTGCCATCTTATTTACCCAAATTTATGTTTTTCTCTTTCCTTTTCCCCATTTCTCCTCCCCAGTATTTCACTTTTGATGACCACCTCCCTCAGTCTTTCCCCTTTAGAGCCCCTTCCCCCTAATTCTTCTATTTTCCTTTCTTTTAGTCTTTCCCTTTCTTTTCCTCCCTTTCCTCCCACTTCCCTGTAAAGTGGGACAAGTTTCTTTGTGAAACCAAATGTATCTGATATACTCTTTTAGAGCCCAATCTGATGAGAGTAAGATTCACACAATGCTCATCCCCCTCCCTTCTTTCCCTCAATTATAATTGGTTTTCTTTGCCTCTCTGTGAGATGCAATTTTCCTTATTTTACCTCCTTTTCCCTTTTCTTCCAATATGATCCCCTTTCCACCTCTAGTTTCTTTTCCATATTACGGTAATAAAATCAAATTATATCTGCATTCTCTAAATAAACCCATAGCAGAAATATAGTTGTTAAGAGTTCTTTCCTTTTTACCTTTTTATGCTTCTCTTGAGTTCTGCGTTTGGAGATCAGTTATTTTTTTGTTTGTTTGTTTTTTGTTTTTGTTTTTGTTTTTTGGTTCAGTTCTGGTCTTTTCATTAGAAATAGGTGAAATTCAGAATATCCATCTTCTTTCCTGAAAGATAATGTTCATTTTAGCTGGATAGCTTGTTCTTGGCAATCCCAGTTCCTATGCTTTTTGGAATATCAGATCCTTCTATCCTTTAAGGTTGAAGCTACTAGGTCCTAGGTAATCCTAATTGTGGTTCCTCGGTATTTAAATTGTTTCTTTCTGGCTGCTTGCAGTATCTTTTCCTTCGTGCTGTAGTTCTGAAGTTTAGCCACAATATTCCTTGGGGATTTAATTTTGGGGTCTTTTTAAGGAGGTGATCAATGCATTCTTTCGATGGCTATTTTACCTTCTGATTTTAAAATATCAGGGCAGTTTTATGATTTCCTGTAAGATGATGTCTAGGTTCTTTTTTTCATCATAGCTTTCAGGAAGCCAATAATCCTTAGATTGTCTCTCCTAGATCTATTTTCCAGGTCAGTTGTTTTTCCTAGAAGATATTTCATATTTTCTTCTTTTTTTTTTTTTTGTTTGACTGTTTCTTAGTCTTATTGAGTCATTCATTTCAATTTGTTCAATTCTGATTTTTAGTGTATTATTTTCTTCAATTACTTTTTTTAGCTCCATTTGCAATTGGCCAATTGCATTTTTTTGTTCACTTAATTCTTTTTGCATTCTTTCTTGCAATGATCTCATTTCATTTCCCCATATTTCCTCTAATTCTCTTTTAAAATCCTTTATGCAATCTTTAAAGAAAGCCTTGTGAGATGGGAACCAGCTCACATTTCCCTTGGGGCTTTTTCTGGAGTTGCTTTACCTTTAGGGACCTCAGGATTTGAGGTCTGTTCTCTCTCTTCATAAAAGCTGTCTATGATGAGAGTTCTTTTTTGTTTTTTATTCATTTTTTTAAGGTTTGAGGTCTGTTCAATGCAAAGGAGCCACAGTTGCTTTAATTTGCCTTGGGGCAGTTCTGATTGATTTCCAGTGCTAGGTAATGGTGGTTAGGTCCTGCATTCTTCTGAGGCTCAGTGGTTTATCATTTATCTTTTCCAAAAAGTAAATCTGCCAAACCACCTGCTAGCAACCAGGTCAGAGTGACCTAAAAGGGTCACCAGTGATTCCCAGGTGCGTTGAAGCTACAATGCTCTCAGTCCGGGCCCAGCTTCCTGCCCTGGTCTTTCCACTCTGTGGTCTGAGCTTGGCAGACTGTCCCCCTGTCTGATTGAAACAGACCTGTTCTTTAGTTCTTCCAAATTATCTTTTTTTTTGTCTTTTTGTGGAGGCAATTGGGGTTAAGTGATTTGCCCAGGGTCACACAGCTAGGGAATGTTAAGTGTCTGAGACCAGATTTGAACTCAGGTCTTCTTGACTTAAGGGATGGTGCTCTATCCACTGTGCCACCTAGCTGCTCCCCAAGGTATCTTCTTTTGGGAATGTGTTTTACACAAATATTTGGGGGTGCTTTTACTCCAAAACCAGTTTAGAGACTTAATCTGCTGTTGGTTTGAGAAAAGGTTAGAGGAGGTTACAGAGAGTTGTGTCTGCTCTCCACCATTTTGGCTCCACCCCCAAGCTGAATTCATTTCTTGAGAGTTTTCTCACCTCTTTTTCCATTTCCGTTCTCGTTTTTTTTAAGGAGTTATTCCCCTCAGGGTTTTTGCATCACTCATTTTTCTTCCCAATTTTTTCTTATTTTATTTTGAAAATCACTATGAAAATCTTCTATGAGTTTTTTTGGACTTATGTCAAATTCACATTTTTCTTTAGTCATTATTTTCTTAGCAGTTATTTTGACATTGCTCTCCTGGATTTTTCTTGATCTTATCTTTCATAGTAGTAGCTTTTTATGATGGGATTATTTTTGTTATTGTTGTTTGCTCATTTTTCTAACCTTTTTTTTAAAAAGATGAGCTTTGTTTTAGGGGTGGGGACATACTCTCCCACATGTTAAACTTATTCTGCATTGTTATTTTCAGAGTTAGTTCTTAGATATTTGGAAATTTTCAGTGCTTCCAAAGTGCTATAATTTGGGGAGGGCATGGTCACTGATCCCTTGTGACAGGAAACACTATCACCCTTTAGGGCCTGTGTTCCCTCTTTGCCCTAGAACTAGACACTTAAATAACAAATGCATTTCCTTCTTTAGGCAATTTCTACTCCTAACGCTTTTGTACAGTTTTCTTTTCCATCTCTCTTACCACCCTAATTCATACCTTTTTGCCCCATTAAACTCCATGGTGTTGGCCTGCAGAATTTTCCTCTTGTGTAGTATACTTGTGTTCAACTCCAGCTGCGTTTGTATGTTCTGAAGGAACAGGCAAGGAAGCCACTCTCAGTCTGGTATTCCCAAATCCCAGGAAGGCTTTGATGCTGGTATTCATTGTAGACACAAAAGGCTTCCAAATCCTCTCCTGGAGGATTCTCTGCATTTGTGATGACAGATGTCATTAGCCTGTTGCTCTCATTGTTGCTAAGCAAACACCTGCTTCTCTGCCTTCTTTTCTCAGGATTTGTGTGAAATAACTGAACTCCTAATCAAAGCAAAACAGCTTTATTTAAACACTTTGCAGAGTATGGTTTTTGATGTTGCTATATCAAAGAAAAGAAATCATCAGACATCATCTGGATGCTGCTCCTGCATAGGAGTTTTATTTTTTATAGTTGCCCAGTCACTTAAAAAGCTGAGAAAAAAGCTAAGTTTTCCCAAGTTTCTCAGAGTTTCTTACTGCACTTTGAATATATATAAAACATTTATCTTATGTAAAACAATATGTCTATGATAGTTCCGGCCCTCGTTTCTTCTTGCCTAGGTTATTTTAGCTACTTTCTAACTGGCCTAACTTTGTTTTTCTATCCAACTCTCTGACAAGTCTTTCTTTCTTTCTTTCTTTCTTTTTTTTTTTTTTTTTGCTGGCCTCTGTACAATTTGATAGGCATTATAGGCAATTCCCAGTAATTCCCATTTATATGTGTAATCTTGGGTATTTCTTTTTCAGTAGGAAAGTCTTCTCTTAGCCCCATAATGCCTTTAGCATAAAATACAGTACTTAGTTTTGATCCTAGCATTCAAGGCCCTCCACAGTCTAGCTCAATTCTTATCGTATATTTTTCAGGTAATCTAGCTGTGACTTTATACTATCTCTTATTCTTGTAACTCATTCTAAGAAATGGATCTCTCCTTTCTTTCTCTCCATCTTTCTGCTTTTGTTTCCCCAGACCTTTCCATTTCTGCCCCCATGCCATTTCTGCTGAAGTCTCTCCTTTAAAGGATTACAAATCAAGTTGTATGCCATGAAGCTATCCTAGTCTCTTGCTCCAGTTGAAAGTGGCCTCCCAGCCTCTGACATTTTATCACACTTGGCTAGACAAGTTTGTTACATTTTTTTTCTTCTCTTATCACAGTGCAAATTTATTCAGAAAAAGGGTCTTAATAATAGCCGTCTTTGTAACCCTACTGTCTAACATAGTACCATGCATAAAATAAAATGTATTATTTGTTTAACTAAAATGGATTGCTTTTTTCTAAATTAATTGTAAATGAAAGAAAAATTATTTTCTGTCTTGGTAGAATAGTTCAGTAATAATTGAACTGTGAATCAATACAAAATAATTAGATTTACATACTTTAAAGGGTATGATTTTTGCCCTGGCTTGCTAGGTTTTAAAACTTTTCCCCTAATCTAGGTCTCTAATTTATGAGTATATATGAGGGCAGTTGGTGTTATGCCAAATTTTGTAGAGAAGTATTCAGATACTTAATGTAAAATCTGTTACAGCATATGCATCTGAAAAGTTTTTTTCTAAAAAGTTTTCTAAAAGTTCAAGCTTTTGTTTTAGTTCTCATGAAATTACATGATATTTAGCAGAGATGAGGGAACCTTTCTTCTAATTAAATATCACTGACTTACAGAAAAAAAAGATACATATGTATATAATTTTTAAATATTTAATGGGAATATATTCTTGTTTTAATTTTATAGGATGAAAAAATATTAAATTTACTAAATTTACAAATTTAGAATAAACAGGGGATATAAAATTATATCAGGTTCTTAGACAAAATTGTTAGAAACAGTTTTTGTCTGCAGCCAACTCTTTCTATACCTTTCTTTGGGTATTTAATGTCCCCAACCTTCTTTACAACCTATGAAAAGCTATTGTCAGGAAAGTAGTAATCAGCAGTTTCCAGTTTACATAAATTGAAGTCACCCGTATTTAATTTTATTTCTAAATGTATAATGGAAGACTTTCCTGCCTGGAAGGAACAGTTGGGAAGCTGCATTGCTAAGCTATATTAGGAATACATCCTTAAAGAACAGAAACTATTTCATACTAGTCTATTCCTGTCCCCTGGTTTAGTGCCTGGTACATAGTAGACACTTCTTAAATTCTAATTGATTTATCAAAATAAAGGAAAGAAAAACATATTTTTTAATAAACTATTCAAATCTCACAGAATATGTATTTACTCAGATTATTTACTTATGTACCTGACACAACCATGATTTTAAAAAGAAGGAAATAATAAGAAGCAAAAAAAAAAAAAAAGAAAAAGAAAAAACCAAGATAAGTATACATATGTAACTACTTTAAAAACAATTTCATAGTTAATCTGCAACAATTAGTATTTCAGGTTGTTTTCTCAGTTAACTTTAAATTAATTACCCTTGTATTATTACAAGTTAATCTGAGATACTAGGTAAATGGTAAGACTAAGAGTTATACATAACCAACCCAGAATTGCCCAATAGAAATGGAATAAAAGATGTCTGAAAGAAAGGAAGATGAATTAGTCATGTGAGAGGGATAAATGATAAGCAGCATATGTACTCCATTGTTATCTGTTTATTATCAAAAGAACTAGAAGCTTCCTTTCTCCATACTTTGAATGAAACCTTTGTGAAGGATTTATAAGAAGATGCTACAAGTAGCATAGAGTGAGAAGATGTAAACAAGTTGATATCTACACTTTGGTAAGATTGATGACTATAAAAATCTATCTAAGTACCATTTTTTTCCTTATGATTCTTGCCAGAACTGTATGTTCTTAAAGTCTTTGTGCTTAAGTTAAAAATGAGGGAGTTGGGAGGAAAAAGGAGGAATTTTTCCAAATGATTCTCTGGTTCAGATCTAGTTGACTTTTTATTTTTGTTTTTTGTTTTCTGTTTTTTATTAAAACTTTTTATTTGCAAAACATATGTATGGGTAATTCTTCAACATTAACCCTTACAAAGCTTTCTGTTACAAATTTTTCCCCCCAGTCCCCACCCCTCCCCTAGATGGCAGGAAATCCACTACATATAAATCAAATATATGTATACATATTTCCACACTTAACATTGTTGTGCAAGAAAAATCATATCTACAAAAAAAAACTGAGAAAGGAAACACAATGCAAGCAAATTATCAATAGTGAGCATGGAAATGTTATGTTGTGGTCCACATTTCATATCCCTCTCTCTTGGAGTATATGGCTTTCTTCACTGAACAATTGGAACTGGTTTGAAACATTTCATTGTTGAGGAGAGCCATGTCCATCAGAAGTGTTCATCATATAGTCTTGTTGTTGCCATGTATAATGATCCCCTGGTTCTGCTCACTTTGCTCAGCATCAGTCCTTGCTCATTTCGATCAGCATCAGTCCGACTTTTTAGTTTTAGAGAAGATAATCCCATTGTTATGTTCTATTGATTAAGGAAAAGAAAGTATAACAATTTAAATTAACCAAATTTATGTTAACATGTTCTTTGTGGGAATTACTAAGAAGAGCGATATATAAATCTTTATGTAAGAAGTAAATACTAAGAAATTTTAGTTCCTTAGAAAGTTAAGTAAATATAAAATATAAAGTATTATTGTCATATGCTATTTTGGACTCGAGCTAATGGGCAAGAAAGCTTTTGAAGCAGGGATTGCTTAAGGCTAGAAAATAAAAGCTTGGTGTGATTACTGTTTGGCAATTCAGATATGTGATTCATGTCCTAATAAGAAATCAAAGGATTGTAGTAAAGAATCTAAAAATTGTGATTATTTTTCCCCTCCTGCTTTAAATGGTAAGTGGAGCAATGTGTAATAACCTTGAAAGAAGATCTAGGTGCATATTTATTCTGTAAAAGAGAGAGAGAAAATGTCAAATGAATTGCTTTAAAGTTTTATTTCCTTCCTATCCTCTTGGAATTTTTTAAAAGTCTTTGAAGGTTTATTTTTATAGGTTTACTAGTTCTTTCCTCCATCTCAAGAATCCTGAAACAAGAACCCCTTTTCTTCTCTTTTACTTTTAGCTGACTTTCCATAATCAGTCTGTGAACCACATGAGTAAGAACAAATCAAAGTAAGGTTTCAATGAATGTGAGGGACTGCTTCTTATTAACCTTTTATTGGCATTTATTTCAGAACCTGACTTGTTTGGTTTTGTTGTTGAAGGTCAGAAAAAAGTTTCTAGGTGCTTTGTGAGTTTTTCTTAATTTTTTTTTTCTAAGATATTTCTAAGATAATTGTTTGGTTAAAAAACTGTTTATGGCCCCAGGAAAAAGTTGCCTATATAATACATTTCAAATAGTACCTCTTCTTAATTTTGTGAGTACATTTACTTTCTTTTCATTGTAATTTATATTCTTCCTTTTATAATGGTACTAAAAAATCAAATGTGATATACACAGCAACAAGACTATATGATGATCAGTTCTGATGGACATGGTTCTCTTCAACAATGATGTGATTCAAACCAGTTCCTATTGTTCAGCGATGAAGATAGTCATATACATCCAGAGAGAGGCCTGAGGGAACTGAATGTGAACCACAACACAGCATTTTAACGCTTTCTGTGAATATTTACATGCGTTTTGTTTTCCTTCTTAGGTTGTTTTGTTTTTTTTTTCTTCTCTCTTTCTAGATCTAATGTTTCTTGTGCAGTAAGATAACTGTATAGATATGTATACATATATTGGGTTTGTAATATAATTTATCATATTTAGCGTATTAGATTACCTGTCATCTAGGGGTGGGGGGTGGGGGGAAGGAAGGGAAAAGCTTAGAACAAAAAAAAAAAGGTATTGCAAAGGTCAATGTAGAAAAATCACTGGTATGTTTTGTAAATAAAAAGCTTTTAATAATTAATTAGTTTTTAAAAAATCAAATGTGAGCACATATCAAGTAAATTTCCTTTCCTTTGAAATAAAGAATCATAGTGATTCACCAAAAAGACAAATTTATTTCTATTCATTTCCAGGTTTGTATCTTAAAATATTTTAGGATTCTCATAGTCCTAGGCCTCTGCCAAAGTCCTCTCCAATTTTTTCTATGGAGTGAAAATGACCTTGAATATTTGAAGGCTATGCCAGATACCTTGAAAATTATGTGTATGGGTACAGACTGTTTTTATGGTCCCCATCCTGCATAAGTTTAGAAAAGTTTATTATCAGACAGTTGACAATCAGTAAGTAAGTTATTCAGTGTCAACTGTGTGTCAGACATTATAAGTTAGGCACTAGAAGTATAAAGATAAATATGAAACAGTTTATAACCTCAGGGAGCCTACATTCTATTTGGGGAAACAACATTTGTGTTAACATTTTTTAGCCACTGTAACTCATGGAATATTTATGAAGACATTGTAAGTTGTGATCTGCTAAGAAAAAAAAATATCCACACTGATAAAATTAGATTTTTGTATAATTAAAGTAGAATTCCTATTATTGCTTATCAATACCCTTACTCAAATTAATTAATATAAAATATTGGTTGATTATTTCTGTGTTCAGGATACTGCTAAGTGCTATGAAGCCTTCTATAGTTTATAATCTATTCTAGGGACCAAAAACATATTAAAAAACTATTGCACAGGGGCAGGTAGGTGGCGTAGTGGATAGAGCACCAGCCCTAAAGTGAGGAGGACCCAAGTTCAAATTTGGCCTCAGACTCTTAACATGGCCTAGCTATGTGACCTTGGGCAAGTCACTTAACCCCAATTGTCTCAGCAAAAAAAAGCAAGAACAAAACAAACGAACCAAAAAAAAACTATTGCCCAAGTGAGATATTATGGTATAGGTTCCATATGTATGGCATAATGTTATGAAACTTCAGTATAATGAGAGATGACTTTCTGTTCACATGGTCAGGAAAAGATCACAGATTTACAACTAGAAGGGACTTGAGCCTTTTAGTCCATTGAAAAAAAGCATACAATCCATATTTGGGGGATAGTGAATACATTGGATTGGAGATATAGAAGGAGATAGAAGATTTGGGAGTTTGAATTGGGGCTGTGAGGAAGTATGATGATACCATTAGCATAATCACAGAATTTGAATGTTAGGACCTTAGTAACCCTCTAAAGTAAACCTCTACACAAAAGCAACCCCAAGGTTAGCACCCCTAACAAGTGGCTGTTCAACCTCAATTAGATTTCCAAGAAATGATTTCATCACCTTTCTAGGGAAACTAATCCACTTTTAGAGAGGTTTAATTATCAGAAAATTTATCCTCACATATATCTTATCTTTTTGCAACTTCCCCCCCATTGTTCCTATCCCAAGACCAAATGGAATAAGTCTTGTCTCTCCTCCACATGACAACCCTTCAGATACTTGAGGATAGCTCTCATATACTCTGACTCTTTCCTCCTCAAAACTATACATACTGAGTTACTTCAACCAATCCTCATGTGACATGGAATTGAGACCCTTAACCCTTGCCTGAACATTCCCCAACTTGACATGACTCCAGATGAGGTCTGATAAGGATAAGGTACAGTGATAAAGGTAGGGTTTATTCTTGGAATGTCTCACATAGTGTAAGGAAAGATTGTTATTAGTTCTTCTGGCCATCATATACCTGCTAACATATACTGAGCTTGTATTCCATTAAAACCTCCAGCTCTTTTCACAACTATAATAATCTCTGCCATCTTTTACTTATAAAGTTGATATATTACACCCAAATCTAGGACTTTACATTTATTCCTTATTCATTTATTTCATCTAAATGCATTCACCGTAGTATTCTAGCCTGTCAAGATACTTTTGGTTTGTGACTGTTGTTCAGTATGTCATCTCTGCCTCCCAGTTTGCTATTAAATCTGCAGATTTGATGAGCATGCCATTTGTGTTTTTATTCAAAGGAAAGGGGGTCAAAACAAAACACAACAAAGTCCCCGCACAGGGCTAAGCACAAATCCCAAGAGTAGACTGTAAGAAATCTTCTGTCATATTGATAGTTATACCCACAGAATTTCTTTTATCTACTAGTTTAGTACATTAGAGGAATTTGAGGAAATGAGGTTAAATCTAGCATGACCTGTCTTTGATGAAGACCTATGTTGACTCTTTGTAAAAACTACTTTCTTTTCTAGGTGTTCATTAATATCCATTCTAGAACTTTCTGTTAGTCATAGTCAAGCTCACTAACCTGTAATTTCAGACCTCTATTCTCTTCCCTTTTTTGAAAATAGAGGCAACACTTGCCCTTCCCTAATTTTGTACCTCTCCCATCTTTCATGACTTCCAGAATATTACTGACAGTGGCTCAACTATCGCATCTATTAGTTTTTTCAAGATCTGAACACATGGGTCATGTGGGCTAAGTTACTTGAATTCATCAAGACTATCTAAGTGCTTTATTAACATCTACTTCTTTATCTTAATGTGTCAATTCCCTGTTATTTTTTGTACTCTCATTTCCAGTGAAAAGTCATTCTCCTTAGCAGAACAATTAGAAGCAAGAGTTATACAGTTCAACCTTCTTTCTGTTAATCATTTAATCATAGAACTGTTTACCCTAAGCAAAAATTTTATCCTTTTTTCTTCTTATAAAACAATAACAACAAACCACGATTCCACATTTGTCAATATCATGCAAATTTCAAATGCTAAACATTAATGTATGAGACCTATATCACCAAAGAAACAAACTTTTGAGGAAAAATAGGAACTATTTAGAAGACAGACATCAACTTTTTTTCTTCCAGAAATACCAAATGGAATCTTATGTAGTTGCTACCTTATGTTGTTATACTCCTTTCCAAGTGGTAGTACTTAGTCTTGTACTGAATTCCAATCTTTAATTTCTGAGTGGTTGTAATATGAATAGAGAAAGACATTGGAGTAATTAGCCTGGATGATTTGTCTTTTTTCTATGTAGTGTCTTCTTTTACTTTACAATATAGTATGCCATATTTTTATAGAATGAAAATGATTTTTTCCCTGGTTGACATTGAAGTGAGAGACAGTGTCTTAGGATCCCTTTATATTTCTTCAAGGTGATACAGATAATGGAGAACTTTGAGTAGGAAGCAGAAATATCTACTCTTTTTCCTGCTGAATTCTTAAAAAACTTTCTTTTCTTTCTTTCTTTTTTTTTTTTTTTTGGTAGCTTTTTTCCCCACAAAACTTGCAAAGATAATTTTCACCATTCACCTTTACAAAACCTTGTATTCCAAATTTTTCTCCCTCGTTCCCCTCTCCTAAATAGCAAACAATCCAATATAGGTTAAATATGCAATTATTCTAAAATTTCCATATTCATCATGCTGCACAAGAAAAAAAAAATCAGATCAGAAAGAAAAAACAACCAAACAACAACAATAAAGGTGAAAATAGTATCTTTAATTCACATTTAGTCTCCATAGTTCTCTCTCTGGATGTAGAAGGCTCTGTTGGAATTGTCTTGAATCACCTTATTGTTAAAAAGAGCCAAGTCCATCACAGTTGATCATTACATAATGTTGTTGTTGCTGTGTACAATATACTCTTGGTTTTACTCGCTTCACTTAATATCAATTCATGTCTTTCTGTTGTTTTTTTTTTTTTTTTTTTTTTTTTTTTTTCTGGTCAGCCCACTTGTGATTTCATATAGAACAATAATATTCCATTTCACTCATATATCATAACTTATTCGGCCATTTATCAACTGATGTATATCCAATCACTTTTCAATTCCTTGCTACTACAAAAAGGGCTGTTCTAAACATTCTTGCACATGTGGGTCTTTTTCCTTTTTTTAGGATCTCTTTGGGATTCAAACCAGTAGAAACATTGCTGGATCAAAGGGTATACACAGTTTGATAGCTCTTTAGGTTGGATCAGTTCACAACTCTACGAATAATGCATTGGTGTCTCAGTTTTTCCATATCCTCTCCAACATTTATCATTTTTTCTGGTCACCTTAGCCAGTCTAAGAGGTGTGAAGTGGTACCTCAGAATTATCTTAGTTTGTATTTCTCTAATCAATAGTGATTTGGAACTTTTTTTTTTTCTCATGAATCTTTCTAAGCCAGCTTCAAAAAAGATACTTTTTCTGTAAACCATCTCTATGGTTCATCTCATTTTCTCCCTTGCCCAAGTAATAACCTGTCTCCTAGGTCTTAGAATCATAAATGCAGAACTGGAAACACCTTTCTGGTCATCTGATTCAGTACTTGGGTTTTAAAAATGAGGAACCTGAGACTCAGAGAAGTTGCACACTTTTAATATTATTTATTAGTGTTATGGGAACATATTTTTGATAAACTTTGTTTTTTTCGAAGCCCTTGGAATGAAAATGTGAACATTAACTATTTAATGCTGACTAACTTAATTTAGATTCGTTTAATTTATTTTTACCTACCCTGTGAAGTTTAAGAAATATAGGCATGGGGCAGCTAGGTGGCACAGTGGTTAGAGCATTAGCCCTGAAGTCAGGAGGACCTGAGTTCAAATCTGGTCTCGGACACTTCCTAGCTGTGTGACCCTGGGCAAGTCACTTAACCCCAATTGCCTCAGCAAAAAGCAAAAAAAAAAAAAAAAAAAAAAGTATAGGCAGATTTTTTTTTTTTAGTTCCAAATATTTCACTAAGTGTTCTCTGCAAGGTATTTAAAATCCCAGTTTGTGGGGATAAACTCCATTGGGGAGAGACAATACAGAATGCAGGTAGCCATGGAACTGAGGAATTTTCTTGATCTTGGGCAGGACCTGAGAGTCCACTGTTTTTCTGATCAGCCTTGCGCTGTTTTGTAATCTTGTATTTCTCTTTTTTCTATGTCAAAAATCTGTCCTCTGTGTCGAGATTTGCAGAGGCTCTTCTAGAAGTAGACATCAGTAAAATGATTTGGAATTTTTCACTCAAAAGGTTAACCCTGGTAGAGGTGGCTATGACAAATTTCTGATGGGTCCTTCATAGAGGAACACAGTTGATGGTTAGAGGTCCAGTCACTAGTAGCAAGCCACTAGCCCACTGCTTCAGGAAAACTTGATCTTATGGCAGCCAGTGAGCATGATCAGAATTGTGCTTGGGGTGATGCTATATCAAAGACTTCTCATATGCTGGCTGAAGGGCTTTTTGCCTTGACTTAGCATCTTTCTAGGCACATCCTTAATAGGGTAATAACTAGGTATTTTGTGAATTTTTACCACATAGGTACATCCATTCTTTTCAGCTGTCTTTGAGATAGTAGCAGGCACCTTCTCTCTTTTTTTCCTTTCAATCTGGATTTTTGGTGTAGTATATTTCTACTTATACATGGCTCCTCAGGAATACATTGCAGACCTGGGGTAAATATTTACCGATCCCTTAGACCAGAGCTGGGTTCTGACTGCAATGCTTTGGAGGCTTTTTCATCATCTTTTAAAACCACATTTCCCCCTTTTTTCTTCTTTTCTTTTTTTTTTTCCTTTTTGATTTTCTTTTCTTTTTGTCTGCCATCTTGAGAGAAGGGAAAGAGAGGAAGCAGATCTTAAAGAAAAAAGAACTGGAATGTTTTCCCTATCACCTTCTCTTTCTTTTCACTGTCACTTCTTCTCCCTCTCCCTGCCCCTCCCCATACTTCCAGTCTTTTGGGTTTGGGGAGGAAACCAAGATAAATTTAAATGAAAGAGCTGAATAAAACTTTCTCATTCAACCTATCCCAGATTGACAGATTCTAGTGGTGACTATCATGAGTCAGAGGCATCATATTTTAATGGTGGAAGAAGTTTGGCCTCAGAGTCAGGAATCCTTCCTGCTTTGTAACGCCGAGCTAGTTGTCAGCTTTGTGTCTCATCCACTGACTTCATCTGTAGGATGAAGATAGTTGTACCTTCCTCACAAGCTAGTGGTGAAGATTCTTTCTCAAACTTGAAAACTATTTAAATGTGAGTTATTATATATGCTTTAAAATTCCACATTGTTTTCTCATGCCCAAGACCTACTCTAGTAAAAAGCATTACTGAACTCCGTGTAAATTCTCTCCTACCTTTTGTTCACTTAGCAAAGGACAGACTTTGTACAGTTTGGTTTTTGATTAGAAATTACAGAATAAAAATGAGGTTTTTGTTTGGACCTGCTGCTTTCTGCTTCTTATGTTAAAAGGATTAGACAGACTGTCATACTATTATGTCAACAGTTTTTTCTTAACTTGGGAAGATTGTTACTGTATGTTCACTTGTCACTTTAAGAAATAAATGTACAGCAAATACATCACAAAGTATCAATGAACTAAAATGTTTGACTTAAAATTAACAAATGCATTTTTGTTTAAAGAGGCTATTTTCTGCCTCTAGAAGCTGGAACGTCCCTACATTTAGTCATCAGACATGCATTTTTCTAATCATAGGGAATATTAGCTTATAAAGAAAGGCTGGTATTCATTTATAAAACCCAGACGTTTAATTGCTTTGATTAAAAGAAAATGAACTGTTAGCCCAATTGCTTCTACATTTCTCCTCAAGAAGACAGAGAACATAAACATACAGAAGAATATAGCCTGCATGAGTTTATATTGAGTGCTTATGGCAGTGCCAAACAAACATATCACTGCTGCAGGACATTCAGTTACATGTATAGCCACTTTTATAACATGTTACAAAACATATATGATAATGTGTTTGTAATTTAGGATTTTCAAAATTGTGGCTGTTATCTTGCATTTTGAATGAATTAACTTTTTTTTTTTCCCCCAAGCCAATTGGGGTTAAGTGACTTGCCCAGAGTCACACAGCTAGGAAGTGTTAAGTGTCTGAGGCTGGATTTGAACTCAGGGCCTTCTGACTTCAGGGCTAGTGCTCTATCCACTGTGCAACCTAGCTGCCCCCTGAATTAACATTTTTTTTTTTTTTTTTTTTGCTAGGGAATTGATCCAGTGAAAACTCCTGAAGCCCTAATATGTCTTTTCACCAAAGAACTTGACTTTAAGGTTATTCTGTCTGGGGCAGTCAGACCATTTGAACTTGGCATACCTCAGTTCCTACTCATGGTTTATTTTCCAACTTTTTTATGCAGTTCATTCTTCTCTTTAGTTTTCAACCTTTCCTTATCTGATAACTGGCCTTTGCTTGCTACCTACCAATGTGCCCAATCTTAAAAACTGCTTCAACTTAAAAAAACAAAAAACTTTGCTTGACCATACCACCCTCCCAAGTCATGTTTCATAGCCAACCTCCTAGAAAAAGCTACTACATTTCTTACCTCTACTTTGTTACCTCCCACATTCACTTGTCAGTCCTTGCAGTTTGGGTTCTTCTATCCCTACCACTGGGCTGAAACTTAGAGGTTCACAAATTTTGAGCTGAAATGAACCTTAGAGACCATCAAGTCCAATTTCTTCATTTTACCAGTGAGGAACTGAGGTTCAGATACATTGTGCCTTACTCAGGATTACATAGCAAGTGAATGTCTGCTCTCTCATGATCACCAATGATTTTTTTTTTTTTTTTGGCACCAATGATTTCTTTATTGCTAAATCCAATTCCTTCATCTGTCTTCCTCTATTCTTCCTTTTCATTATTTCAGGGAAATTTTTCCTTATATTATTTCATGAAAGATGAGGTTAGATTCTGTTTTATAGTTTGAGATTGCTTACATATCTTTTTAAAGTTGTATAATCTTCTGGGCTTATTTTTGTGTCTCTTCTACTGTTTCTGCTATCTTGACCTTCACTGTCATCTGGAATCTTTTTCATTGAATGTAGTTTTATTTACATTTCTCTGCACATATATCCAAAAGTTTGAAGCTTCATGATTATTTTGTCCTTAGGCTTCTTAGTTAGGCATTTAAAAAAATTTTCTCCTGATATTTTTGTTAATTTCATCTTTAATTTATACCACATCCATTGAGACAATTATGATTTTGTTTCTGTTGTTCCCTGTTTGTGAAATTTCAGTAGATTTTTCTCCCCAAATTTTTTCTTTTTACATCTTTTAAATCCATAATGTTTTCATTGTGCTCTTCCTTCCAATAGTTCCTTCTTTGAGTATTGGAAGTCTGTGCAACACAAGTAGACACACTGAATTTGAAGTGTTTTCCCAGCTTTCCCTTGTTCTTCTCTATGGGTCCATGAACTACAGAATCCTTGCCAAATACATTTCCTGCTCATTTTAGATTTATATTTTAGAGGAGGCCTAGGTGTTTTGTTTTAGCCCTAGAATGGGATTTTCAAAACTATGGGCAGCTCTAATGAGCCACGACTGATGGTATTTATGAGGAAAATGTCCTGTAGGCAGTTGGAACTTTAGAAGCCATGAACTTATTAAAGGCACCTGAACTAGAAGCCAAGCTATAAGGACCAAGTCCAAAATTTTGCCCTTCCCCCTTCCCATTTTTCTGCTTTTTTTGAGATAGGATTTGAGGAAAGAAGCTCTTTTAAAGTGATTTAGATCAAGCTTATTTTAGTGAGTCTTTTTATTCAACACTGTTGGCACCTTTCCTGGATTTTGTTCTGAGGACTAAGTGGGTGAAAGGACCAGTCCAATATAGTCTTCCCCATGCATACCAATTACCTTCTTTCCTTTCTGAAGATTCTTCATCTGAGATAAATTTCTTAATTTAAACATCTTGTCCAGTGGTGTTTCCTGCTTCTCTGGGAAGAACAGTCTATCAACAAGCATATGTTTAGTTACTATAGTGTGTCACTCACTATGCTGAAGTGTTGGTGATACAAAAACAAAAGTAAAACAATTCCTGCCTTTGAAGAACTTAAAATTTAGTTAGAGAATACATGTGTACATCTATAGTTACATACAAATAGATACAAGATAATTTGAAGCAGAAGTCATTAGTGGTTGGGGAGACTGGGAAAGGTTTTATTAGAAAGTACACGAGGTAAGTCTTAAAGGAAGCTAGTGGGACAGCTAGGTGGTGCAGTGGTTAGAGCACCACCCTGAAGTCAGGAGGATCTGAGTTCAAATATGATCTCAGACACTTAACACGTCCTAGCTGTGTGACCCTGGGCAAGTCACTTAATCCCAGTTGCCTCAACAAAAAAAAAAAAAAAAAAAAAGCTAGCTATTCTAAGAGGCAAAGGTGAAGGAGGAATTCCTTCCAGATATGGTGCTTAGTATGTACATGTGTACAGAAATGGGTATGGTTTAGGAACAATTAAGCCAGAAGCAATATTGACCAACCAACCTATCCCACTCTGGTCATTTCTACTTCATCTTACTACTTTGCAGATTTTCCCCCAAATCCCAAATGTCTCTGACATCAAGCTTTTATTGTAGTTCCTGACCCACCTTTATGAATCCAATTTAATGGGAAAGCTCAAGTCTATTACCAAGGGAATGATATTAGCTGCCTATTCCATCAAAAGAGATCATTAGGACCCCTTAATAAAACATAGGACCAATATGAGGACAGAGATACCTGGATAAATCCTCTTAGAGGGTTCTCCACTCTCTCCTGCCTTCTTCAGAAATGGTTTTCACAAATTTTCCTGAGTCAGGTGGCCCTGAGCTCTTCACATGAAACATAACTTCAGATATGCTCTATGATTCTTTTAGCTTCCTGGTCTAATTAGGTCCCCACTGTAAAGACATAGGTCAATTATTTCTCTATTGCTTACCCCCTCCTCCTGCTAGACACACAATCCTCCCAGTCCCATATTTCCCTCCTTTTCTGATGTTCTCATAAATACCAACTAATCCATATATCCTATCAGATTATCTGCTTTAATTCATCTTCACTATTCTTTTCTTGTCATATGTTATATGGGGCTGCAGCTGCCCTCAGTCTTTACTCCCTAAGTGCATCATGTGGGAAGATCACTGATAGAGTGACATAATTAATAATGTGGTGAGTGTAAAGAATTATGAATAAATAAATTGAAGTTTAGCCCCAAGCAAAAACAAAAGAAAAAAAACAACCAAAAGTAAGACAAACTCATCCCTCATTTTAAAGAAGAAAGTTCAGTTTTAGGATAAAGTTATCAGATTTCCTTTCCTATTCCATTTATCCTATTCCCATTTACAGGAAATCAGGAAACATGTGTGTTTTACAAAGAACACACTTGTATTTTGATTTGAAGACTTTTTAAAAATAATTAGCCCATAGAATAATAAAATAATAGCAAATTAAAGCTGCATCTATGATTTACTGATTTTTTTTTTTTAAAAAAAAGCATTGGATACCAAAATACAGTATTTCCTTTGAATATTTTAAGTAGTACACATTTCTGTGGCAGATCCAACTATGGAAATTTCTTGTTCTGTGACTTCTTTGAATGTTAACATGGAGCAAAACATGCCAGAGAGAGCTATTTATTCAGTTTAACTCAGTTCAGCAACCTTTGATGAAAGACAAGTAGTCAAGGGATAAGAATAAAGGATCTTCAAGAGAAAAATTGCAAATATTTAATCAAAAGAAAACATGCTTTTATCACTAATAAGAGAAATGCAAACTAAAACCTTCAGCTTTAGCCACACATCATAGATTGTCAGCATTAACAAAAGGTGGTAACAATGATAGGGACCTCTCTGTGGGAAGATAAACACACTGAAGCACTATTGGATTTCTGTTTAGAATTATCTAAGGAAAGTGGTTATGTTGCCCATAACCATGTATAGAAGATAACTAAGTCAAAAACAGGACCCAGAATTTAGTATATTCCAGAATGTTCATAGCTTTTTATAGTACAAAAGTACTAAAAATGGATTGTATGACCACTGACTAATGACTAAAGAATCTACTGGATACTAATATAATGGAATATTACATGTAATAAATAGTTACATGTATAAAAATTTACAAAAATATGGGAGATTTTTATATATTGATTTGTGGAAATTAATATTGTCCAAACTATAATAAAAGATGCAGAGTTCTGAGCCAATGGTACTTTATTAAAAGGTTCATGGTCCCCTCCAATGGAGTACACCTCAGATCTTCCTCACAATCTGAGATGCCTCCTTCTTTCAGTACTTTGTTTTTATAGAGTTTGATATCCAAATATGTGAAAGAGGCAGGGCAAAATAAAAGACTCATTGCTTATTTGATCTGACTTTTGAGGGCCAAAAATGATATTAGCGGGAAAGAAGGGGAATCATAGGTTGAATGAAGTATGGTGCATCTTTACTGACCAAGTGGTCATAAGATGATCCACCTGTTCTTGTTGGACAAGAGAGAATGGTATGAAGGTACAAAGATAAATTGGGAAACTTTCCAAAGCTTCAAGACATTCCACCCATGCTGGATTTGCACATGGAACCTGATGGGGGATGCAGTTGTCTTTGTCACCATTGATCATGCAGGTGAGCTTCATCACTTGATAAACAAGTAAATACACATTAAAATTTGAGGTCCAGCATGAGGACCCTATGTGATTTATGTAGAATATTAATATTGATTGGAAAAGTAGGGTTTCAACTTTTATTAATAATGATTAGTGGCAGTAATTGTGTGTGTGTGTGTGTGTGTGTGTGTGTGTGTGTGTGTGTGTGTGTAAAACTAAAGCACAGTTTCATTTTTTTAGTTGGCTTATGTCAAAAAAATATTCATACTGAAACTGCCAACTTCCCATTGCTACATTACTGTTTCTTTGTTACTTTCAGTTTCCTTAAGAGCCAAACCAATTCCTTCAAATTTTCTAAATTACTAATTCTTTAACATGACTATTTAAAGCAAAAGAGATAATCTTTTCTCTATCAATATATTAATTAACTTGCATTTTATGAAATTTATTTTGTAATCTTATATAGATTGGGAAAGGAAGACATGAAGCAACTATCAAAAGAACATAGCTTAAAAATATTTCTATTTTTTTTCTATTTCAGTGGGATTAAGACCCTCATTGAAAACATCTTTTCAGATCCAAAACCCTTCACTTTTTTTTTTTTTTTCCTTTTTGCTGAGGCAGTTGAGGTTAAGTGATTTGCCCAGGGTCACACAGCTGGGGAATGTTAAGTGTCTGAGACCAAATTTGAACTCTGGTCCTCCTGACTTCAGGGCTGGTGCTCTATCCACTACGCCACATAGCTGCCCCGCCCCTTCACTTTCAAATCCTGAATGTGTGCTGTGTTACTACAGACTCCAAATTTCTTTATCCTTTGATTCATTCTTAACTTTTCTAATTTCCTTATTTGAGACTACTCTTTCTTCTATTACAAATACACAGTTCATACCAATTTCTTTAATAGTTTTTAGGCAATTAGAATTAGTTACAATCAGTTTTTTTTTTAAGCTTTTTATTTTCAAAATGTATGCATAGATAATTTTCAACATTCAACCTTGCAAAATGTGTTCCAAAACTTGTTTTTCTCCATTCCTCCCACCCCTTTCCCTGGGCAGCAAGTAATCCAGATATACTAAATGTGCAATTCTTCTATACATGTTTCCACATTTATCATGCTACACAAGAAAAATCAAATCAAAAAAAGAAAATTAAGAAAGAAAACAAAATGCAAACAACAGTAAAAAAGTGAAAATACTATGTTGTGATGCAGACTCAGTCCCCAGCCCTCTTTCTGGGTACAGATGGCTTTCTTCATCACAAAATCATTAGAAATGGTCTGAATCACCTCACAGTTGAAAAGAGCCACGTCCGTCAAAATTAATCATCGTATAATCTTGCTGTTGCTATGTACAATGTTTTCCTGGTTCTACTCACTTAGCATCAGTTCATGTAAGTCTCTCCAGGTTTCTCTGAAATCATCCTGCTGTTCGTTTCTTTATAGAACAATAATATTCTATAAGATTCATATACCATAACTTATAAGCCATTCTGCAACTGATAGACATAGATAGATATCCAGTTCCTTGCCAGTACAAAAAGGGCTGCCACAAACATTTGCATATGGGGATCCTTTTCCCTTTTTTATGATCTCTTTGGAATACAAGCCCAGTAGAGACACTGCTGGATCAAAGAATATGCATAGTTTGATAGCCCTTTGGGCATAATTCCAAATTGCTCTTCAGAATGGTTGAATCAGTTCACAACTTCACCAACAATGTATTCATGTCCCACCCAGTTTTCCCACATCCCCTCCAACATTCATCATTCTCTTTTCCTGTCATCTTAGCCAATCTGTGAGGTATGTAGTGGTACTTCAGTTTTATATGAATATAAATGGTTTTAATTTCTTTATCTGAAAATTGTCTATTCATATATCATTTGACTATTTTTCAGTTGGAAAATTGCTTGAATTCTTATAAATCTGAGTTAATTCTCTATAAATCATAAAGTTTTTTTAATCAGTGATAGACAAATAGACCCCCAAATCACTCACTCAGCACAAGTCAAGTTCCTTACTGTAGGATGTCATAAATTCCAATAAGCAGAATCACTTTGGAGAAGAAATCATCTATCTCCTCAAAGTTAACCTCTTTTGTACTGAAAAGGCATTTATCCAGCTATTTCACAAAGAAATTCATTTGGCAGTGTCTCATCTATGGCACAGGAATGACACATTAGTAACTTAAATTCTCTTCACAATTTTAATTTACTATTGCTTTATTTTATATCATTCATTCAAAATATTGAATGGTTTTCTTAGAGATAACTTCAGTTTTGGTGCTTGCTAACTGTGAATAATCTTGATTCCTTAGTTGCCTCTTTCATTTGCAAAGTTTTGATAATTTCCAAAATGGTAGTTTCTGTGTTAGGAATTTTATGTTTGCCTCTCATCAGAAGAGCTAACTTCCTAATGGTTTTTTCTCAATTATATTTTATTTTTCCAAATATATGTGAAGATAATTTTCAACATTCATTTTTAAAAATTTTTGTGTTTTAATTTTTTTGTCTATCCCTCCTTTATTTCTCTTCTCCCCAAGGTAGTAGGTAATCTGATATAGGTTATACATGTATAGTACTTGTAAACATATTTCCATATTTGTCATGTTGTACAAGAAAAATCAGACCAAAAGGGGAAAAAAACATGAGAGTGGGAAAACCAGGACGCTAATGCATTGCTGGTGGAGTAGTGAAATATCCAACCATTCTAGAGAGCAATTTGGAACTATACCCAAAGGACTATCAAACTGTGCATACTCTTTGATCCAGCAGTGTCTCTACTGGGCCTATATCCCAATGAAATCATAAAAAAGGGAAAAGGACCCACATGTACAAAAATATAGCAGCCTCTTTTGTAGTGGCAAAGAACTGGAAATTGAGTGGATTCCTTTCAGCTGGGGAATGGCTGAATAAATTATGGTATATGAATGTAATGGAGTATTATGAGTATGAGAAATGATGAGCAGGCTGATTCAGAAGAACTTGGAAAGTTCTACATGAACTGATGCTAAGTAAAAGTGAGTAGAACTAAGAACATTGTACACTATAACAGTAGGATTATGTGAGTATGAACTATAATAGACTTGGCTCTTTTCAACAATGAGCTGATTTAAGACATCTCAATAGACTTGGGATGCAAAGTGCCCTCCACATCCAAAGAGAGAGAACTATGAAGACTGAATGTGTATCAAAGCACAGTTTTGTTGTTATGTTTGCTTGGTTTTTTTTTTTCCTTCCTTTTTTGCCCTTTTGATATGATTTTTCTTGTGCAGCATGACAAATTGGAAATATGTTTAGAAGAATTGCTCATGTTTAACCTGTATCAGATTGCTTGTTGTTTTGGGGTAGGGGTAGAGAGAGGAGGAGGAAGAAAAATTTGAAATTTTGCAAGATGAATGTTAAAAACTATATTTGCATGGATTTAGAATAATAAAATACTATTAAAAATAATTTGCACTTCAATCAATTATAACTTAAGAGCACTTTTTGGGGGGGGCTATAAATAGCCTTGATTTATTTTTTTATCTTGATCTGAAAACTGTTCTTATCTTTTAATTAACTTAAATTGATAAAGATTAACTGGGGAATAGTTCTCATTTTTGTAAACTTGACTCAGTTCCTTATGTTTAAGAATGCAGTTTTTATCAGAGAAACTTGCTTAAATTTTTTTCCTCACAATTACTTTTGCTATTTTCCCCATTTATTCTATTCTCTTTCTTTCATCTTTCCGCTCCTCAAAAGTGTTTTGCTTATTTGGAACTAAAGGACTATCAAATTGTATATACGCTATGATCCAGCAGTATGTCTACTGAGTCTGTATTCCAAAGAGATCATAAAAGAGGGAAAAGAACCCACATATCTAAAAGTATTTGTAACAGCTCTTTTTGTAGTGGCAAGAAACTGAAAATTGAGTGGAAGCCCCCTCAGCTGGGGAATGACATATGAATGTAATGGGATATTATTGTTCTATAAGAAATGATGAACAATTGATTTTAGAAAAGCCTAGAAAGACTTTCAACTGATGCTTAATGAAGTGAGTAGAACCAAGAGAACATTGTACACAGCAACAAAAAGATTATGTGATGATAATCTGTGATGGACTTGGCTCTTTTCAGCAATGTGATGATTTAAGGTAATTGCCATAAACTTGGGATGGAAAAGCGCTATCTACATACAGAGAGAGAAATAAGGAGACTGGGTGTGGACTAAAGCATAGTATTTTCACCTTTTGTTGTTATTTATTTGCTTGCTTGCTAATTTTTTTTTCCTTTCTCATATTTTTTCCCCTTTTGATCTGATTTTTCTTGTGCAGCATGACAAATATGGAAATGTTTAGAAGAATTTCATGTTTAACCTATATTGGATTACTTACTGTCTAAAGGAGGGGTAAGAGAAAGAGTGAGAGAGAAATTTGGAACATAAGGTTTTGCAAATGAATGTTGAAAATTATCTTTGCATGTATTTGGAAAAATAAAAAGTTATTTAAAAAAAAGAAAGGAAAAAAGTAGTTTGCTTTTCACTATCCCCTCCCCCAATTTACTCTCCCTTCCTCTTCCCCTCCTACTATCGGGAGAATAATTTAGGTTTCTATATGCAATTGAATGTGTATGCTATTCCTTCTGAATCAATTCTGCTGAGAGTAAGGTTCAATCATTCCCCTTACCTGCTCTCTCTTCCCCTCTAGTGTAAAAGCTTTTTGTTACCTCTTTTATGTATGATAATTTACCCCATTCTACATCTCCATTTTTCCTTCTCTTAGTGCATCCCTTTCTCACTCTTTAATTTTTTTTTTTTAGATATCATTCCTTCACATTCAATTAATATCTGTGCCATCTGTCTGTATAAACTCCTAAGTGCCCTAATAATGAGAAAGTTCTTAGGAATTACAAGTATCATCTTCCCATGAAGAAATGTGAACAGATGAAATTTTCCTTTCTTTATTTCTTTTTTTATGCTTCTTTAGAATCTTGTATTTGAAAATCAGATTTTCTATTCAGCTCTGATCTTTTTATCAAGAATGTTTGAAAATCCTTTATATCACTGAATGTCCATTTTTTCCCTTTGCTGGATGGATGATTCTTGGTTGTGATCCTGACTCCTTTCGCCTCTGGAATATCATATTCCAAGTCCTCTGATCCTTTCATGTAAAAGCCACCAAATATTGTGTTAGCCTGACCCTGACTCCATGATACTTGAATTGTTTCTTTCTGACTGCTTATAAATTTTTTCCTTTGTCTAGAATTTGAGTATAACATTCCTGGGAGTTTTCATTTGGGTATCTCTCAGGAAGAGATAGTGGATTCTTTCAGATTCTATTTTACCCTTTGTCACAGAAAACTGCCCTGACATTCTAGAACCAATTTCTTAAAAGATGATTTCTGGGCTCTTTTTTTGATCATAGCATTCAGCTGGTCCAATAATTTAAAAATTATCTCATGGATTTATTTTCCAGTGAGATATTTAAAATTGTCTTCTTTTTTTCCCATTTTTTAAATTTTGTTTTCTTGTTTATTGATTTCTCATAAAAATCATTAGCTTCCACTTGCCTAATTTTAATTTTTAAGTAATTAGTGAACTTTTTTACTTTTTCCATTTGTTCAATTCTGCTTTTTAAGCCATTCTCCTCATTGGCTTTTTGTACCTTCTTCACCATTTGCCTGGTCTGTTTTTTAAGTTGTTATTTTCTTGTGTTTCCTTTACTACACTGTTGACTTGTTTTTCACAATTTTCTTAGATCACTCTGATTTCTCTTCCCAAATTTTCTTCTCTCTCTTTTATTTCATTTTCAAAATATTTTTTGAGCTCTTGGTCTGAGACCAATTCATATTTTTCTTGGGTGCTTTGGATATAGCAGCTTTGACCTTGTTATCTTCTGAGTGTGTTTTGATTTTCCTTGTCATCATAGTAATTTTATGTCATCAGAATTTTTTTCTAATTTTATTTTCCCACCTTATTGACTTTTAACTTTTTGTTAAAGTAGTGCTCTGCTTCCAAGGTGGAAGGTGTGCTGTCCCAAGCTTCAGGCTTTTGTATACCTGTTTTCAGAGATTCTTCTAAGTACTTGTAAGTTTTCAGTTCTTCTAAGCTAGTATGAACTAAGAGAGGTAATTTTGCTTGCTTTGCTGGCCTCTGCTCCAGTCTGAGTGACTATGGGCATTCTTTTCTTCCCTAGAACTATGAGGAGGGTCTCCATTCTATTGTGGCTGTAAAATACTAGTTTTCTTCCTCACCCTGGCACTGCCATCCAGGACTGGGACCAAGTATGGGCAAAGGAACAGAGTCCTATCTTAGTTTTAGCGAAGAGAGCCCCATAATCTCCTTCTGACTAGTTGTTGTGTACCCCCTTATCATCTATAAGCTGAGAGCTTCAGGAGCCACTGCACCTGTTGCTGCTGACTCAGAGGCTCCCAAGACCTGTTCCTGTTTTGCTGTGTTGGATTGTGCCCCACTCTCATTCAGGTGCAGCAAACCTTTCTTGAGAACCTTATAAATTGTCATTGGCATCTGTAGTCTGAGAGGTCTGGAAATCACCACTGCTGCCACTAAATCACTTGTTCTGAAATCTGTTCCTGTTTTGCAAGGACTGTGCTGTGCTGATGGGGCCTGGGTGGGCCTAGACTTGACTTCACTCTCACCCTGTATGACAGACCCTTCCTGCCAACCTTCCAAATTGTCCTGGATTGAAAAATTGTTTTATTCCATCATTTTGTGGGTTCTGACACTCTAGAATTTGTCTAGCATCATTATTTAAAGGTATTTGAAAGGATTTAAGGGAGAACTCAGCCGATTTCCTGCCTTTACTCTACTTTGCCTTCCCATCCATATGTGTCTCTTTATTTTTTAGTTTACTTATTTAAGTGAAACAAAAATAAACTGTAACCTAATTCTCCCCACCACCAACAGAAAGAAAATGCAAAACTTTTTAATTTGAGAAGTTTTTCTGATTAATTTAAGATATAATGGATCAGAATCCTGTTCAAATTGTCATTAGGTGGCTTAAAAGTTTGTCTTAAATATTTTTTGTAATGGAAAAAGAGGGACTTGGGGTAGAATTTGACAGTGTAGTTTTTGACCACACTAATACTGGTGAGTTACTTTGATGAGTTACTTCATCTATAAAATGGTGTTCTGTGAGGCAAAGCTTTTTAGTCCTTTTTAATGATTGCTGTACATATGTAAGACTTAAATTATTTCTCTCACCCTCAGTTTCCTCCATTACAAAATGAGGAAAATTATAGCCCTAGAGTAAAGATCAAATCAGATAACGCATGCAAGTAGACTTTTGAGTGCTATTTAAATGAAAACTATTACAATTGTTATTGGTACATTTCTTGAAAATTGTTGTTCAGTTGTACTTCTTGTATACAGAGTTCTCATGGCAAAGATACTAATTTGCTATTTCCTTCTCCATTGTGCTCCCATTTTTCAGATGAGACAAGCAGATTAAGTTTTGTTTGCCCAGGATCATAGAGGTAGTAAGTGTGTGAGGCCACATCTGAATTCCAGATCCTAACTGAATCCTGACTCCAGTCCCTCTCCACTGCATTACCCAGCTATTCTATTTAGAGAAACCTTAATTTTAGAAGGAATATTATGTTTATTGAAAACAGGAAGAAAATGTTATGGGATTTGTTCCTTTACAAACAATTATTTACAGTGCCTTGCCCTGAGCAGATGTTTTATTAATATTCGTTGATTTGAAGCAATTTAAGCTGCATTGAATTACACATTTCTTTATGGATTGCCTAAAGCAGTAGTAATTAAATTGTCCTGTTCTCCATATAAGATTGAGTTTAGTGACCCTTATAATAAGGAAATAAACTTTCTGATTTTTTAACATGTTGTTCAACCTTATTTTTTTTTTAACCCTAACTTGTTCTCAACTTGCCAGAATTTTGAAATGGTGTTAATTTTATTGTTTTCTTAGTTCAGTTGAAAAACAACAACAGGATCAAGAATGAAAGCCACCAAATTTTGAAAAAACAAGTGATGTAGTCTTTTATTTTATACTCCCTTCACACTGAAAAAAGGGTTGTAGAAGTTGGTGAGTTGTAGCCATAGCATTGAACTAGTGACAGAATTTCTTCTGCAACAAGCCTTACCTCCTGGGCTGCCCATGATAATTTAAAGACAGACTTGTTTAGCATTATATCCTACAAGGAATCACAAGCAGAGGGAAGGGTATGGGTGAATAATTCAAGGAAGAACTTTTATAGTGATCCTTTTTTTTTCCCTATGGGAAAGAGGTGAAAAAAATAAACCTTCTTTCAGTTAGGTCAACAAAAGGAAAAATATCATAGCTACTGAAGGGAAAATTGGCATATGGGTCAGCAATATTATTGTGTCTGGATGATTTATTTACTGGATTTGACTATATTTACTTGAATTTTAAATTACTAGACTATTATTATTTTAATTGAAGTGTTCTACCTTACCTCTGTACCTTTTCGAGGTCTTTCCCAGTCTAGAATTTAAGTTCCTGGAAACCTCCCTGACACTTAGCCTAAGGCCTTGCACATGAATGAATGAATGCATAAAAGGCAGTGCAAAGAATTCCTATATAGAAACTTTCTCCATCATTGAGTCTTAGGGTTTCTTGACTTAGCTTAATATGTGTAAGTGTCAGCATTTGAACTCAAGTCTAATTATAGCAAAAGAGAGCTTTCTCTTCTCTATGCTAGGCTGCCTCTCCTGCATTTGATTTTAATTCAATAAGCATTAAGCACCTCTTACTTGTGAGATGTTATGCTAGATCTGGGGACACAAAACCAATAATTTAGAAATCCTTGCCATCTAGGAGCTTACTTTTAGTAAGAAATAAGTGAAAACTATGATAGATTAATATAAATTAATTTAGAAATGGTGAGAGTGGTAATAATTGGGAAGATCAGAAAATGCATCTTGTGACTTGCATGTGACTCATGCCTAATAAATGCCTATTCACCGAATTGATACTTTAGCCAGTAAGTCATCCAGTCAGAAAGTACTCATTCATTGCTTACTGTGCTAGGTAGTAGCGCATGTACTTTAGCAGTGTAGGGGCAGTTAGGTGGCACAGTGGCTAATGTTGGTAAGGTCAATAATTCAAAATTTGCCTAAACTCATTCCCTTGCCTCAATTCACCTAGATAAATCACTTACCTCTCTCAACTGTGTTTTTCTCATTTGTAAAATGGGGACAATAAAAGCACCTACTTCACAGAGTTGTTGTGAGCATCAAATGAGATGACATGTAAAGAATCTTGCAAATATTAAAAGTGTTATATCAATATTAGCCAGCCAGTGACATTGATGGAAAAAGTAAATAGCACTGATACCCTCCTTCTGAATTTTTATGAAGCTTATATCTCTTTCAGGGTCCCTATTAGTATAAAAGCTTGGATATTGATCTGTATTTAAAAGAGCAAATTGATGATCAAGTCAGTTAAGGTTTTAAATGCAACTTTTACATGAAATGTTCTCCTAAAATAGGCAAGTTTCAGATTTTAAACCTAATCCTTCTTTCTAACCATTTTCCTGCTTAGAATAAAAAATGAATAGAAAACCTACTGTGTAAAGGCAGTATCTAACTGCATATTCTATATGTTGCTAGCACACTAATAAATTTTAATAAAAATGAATAGCCAACCTCGTTTAATAGAAGCAGATAACAAAAAAATCTTCTGTCTTCCTTCCCTATGGTGATAGGCTTAGGGTGCTTCAAGGGTGGAGTTCTCACCATTTAGGTCATTCTTTGCTTATTAACAACAATCTACTATGTTGGATGAAATGAGCAATGCTTTGGTCTGGGATTTCCTACTTAGAGAAAAGAGATCTCACTATATTTGGATAGCAAGCAGATAACATAAAGCAGCTAGGAAATCTGACTACTTCCTATTATAGCTGGTGATAAGATGGGTAAGGCAGCTTCAGATTGATGGGACAGTGATGGAATGGATGAAATGAATAGTGGTGTCATTCTAGGGGAAGATGTTCTTTCATTTGCCAGGCAGCCACCAGACTCATATGGGCAGTCTGAGAGAAACAAGACATTTCATGGAGTCTCCCTTCATTGCTTGGGATTTGTTGGCACACAAATCATCCTGTTAGCTTTAGCTGAGCTTTCCTTTATGTATATTTTTTTATAGTTCACATGGTATCATAGATCTAGAGGTGAAAGATTTTGTAGAGGTCATCACATGCAACTTCCACATGCAAAATAGTACCTCTTAGGAGCATATGGGACTTAACTCAGATTTTCACAAATGTGGAATTTGAACTCCATTATACCTATCCCATTTAATGAATCAAGCAAAGCATTTGGGAAGCAAAGTAGATAGATAGGAAGGAAGGAGAGAAACAAAGAAGGAAGGAAAAAGGAAAAAGAAAGAGAATATTTTACAAAATATTTGGTTATAGTATTGTTATTCCTAGAGCTGTTTTTTCAGCCTTTTTTTACATTTGGAATTCTTTCTCAGTTTTTGCACCTTGGTTAATCAAGTGATCTTAACCAGCTATTGTAATAAAAACCTCCCTTATGGTTTCATTCTGAGATCTATGGTTTTTCCTCCCAGTGTACCAGAAAATAATTTTTCCCTTTAGTCTTGGATTCAGTTGTTGAGTAGGGGACTAGATGAGATGACCCCTCGATTTCTTTCCAAGACTAAGATTTTTTTTTACTCTATAATTCCTTTGCATACATGAAGTTTTTTGCAACAAAATTGAAGTAGCACATGCAGTCAAATTCAAAATAATGTTACTGTCTGCACGAGGAGAAAAGAAATGAAAATATATCATGAAGTATCTTTGGCACACATCTTTAAGATATCATCTGGATTTCCACTTGTAACCTGTCTCTTGATTTTGTTAACTTACAGTTTGGGTCTTTTGGCATGCATAATTGGGGGTGGGGGAAAAGAGGCAGCACTGCTGTCAATGATAAGGAGTCTGCCTTATAACTATCAGGGCTTACCACCCAGGACTGCTTCTGTTTGCAGAGAAGTACAGCAGGGGGGTAGGCTACATTTGGCAGTCCAGTGCCTTACACTTCAGGAACTTGTACCATGAGATGCTTTTCGAAGTCTGTATGTTTCATTTTAAGTACCTTGTCAAAAATGTTAGCATAGGATGTCACCTTTAGTGCCTTTACAAGATCAGCAAACTCTTTAGGCCTGATTGCCCCAGCAAGATTCATGCAATGTTTGTTTCTGCTACTAAATGGCCTGTGGCACAGGCTCAAGAAAAGAGGATGGAGGAGAAACAGAGTAAGTGAAGTAGAGAATAGGTGAAGAACACAACTGTGAGAAGAAAAAAAAAAGTCAAAAAATTACACAGTAAAATTTTTGCTTCACTTTGAGAGGCCAAATTACACCAATCTTTTCATCATTTTTTTACTTTGTGACATTTGCAACTTTTCCTCCTAGCTTTTCCTTCTATCTTCTCAAACTCTGAGTTATCATTCATGTCTCACACCCCAACTATGGGAGTATTTCCAGCATTCCATCCTTGGCCATCATCTCTTCTATCTTTTCTTTTTAAATAGATCTATCAGTTCCTTTGGGTTGTTACCACCTCTGCACAAATGATATACCCCAGATATATTGAGATAGTCCCTCATCACCAATTTTCTATTGGACATTTCTAATTCTTTATCTTACAGACATCTCAGACTCACCAGGTCTAAAAGAAAACTTATTATCCCACCATACTCAATTCTTTCTTTCTCTCTCTCTCTCTCTCTCTCTCTCTCTCTCTCTCTCTCTCTCTCTTTTTTTTTTAAACTTTTTATTTGCAAAACATATGTATGGATAATTCTTCAGCATTAACCCTTACAAAGCTTTCTGTTACAAATTTTTCCCCCCTACTCCCCACTCCTCCCCTAAGTGGCAGGATATCTACTACATGTTAATTATGTTAAAATACTTGACAAATCGAATATATGTATACATATTTCCACACTTATCATTTTTGTGCAAGAAACACTATCTACAAGAAAGAAAAATCAGAGAAAGGAAACAATGCAAGCAAACATCAGTAGAGAGCATGAAAATGTTATGTTGTGATCCACATTTCAAA
This sequence comes from Myrmecobius fasciatus, assembly GCA_023553655.1. Lineage (NCBI taxonomy): Eukaryota > Metazoa > Chordata > Mammalia > Dasyuromorphia > Myrmecobiidae > Myrmecobius > Myrmecobius fasciatus. The sequence goes on from JAJPUD010002520.1 coordinate 267,614, forward strand.
TCCCTCTCTCTGAGTGCATATGGTTTTCTTCACTGAACAATTGGAAGTGGTTTGAAACATTTCATTGTTGAAGAGAGCCATGTCCATCAGAATTGATCATCATATAGTACTGTTGTTGCCGTGAATAATGATCTCCTGGTTCTGCTCACTTCACTCAGCATCAGTTCATGCAAGTCTCTACAGGCCTCTCTGAAATTATCCTGCTGGTCGTTTCTCACAGAACAATAATATTCCATAACATTCATATACCATAATTTATTCAGCCATTCTCCAATTGATGGGCATCCATTCGGTTTCCAGTTTCTAGCCACTACAAAAAGGGCTGCCACAAACATTCTTGCACATGTGGGGCCCTTTCCTTCCTTTATGATTTCTTTGGGATATAAGCCCAATAGAAATGCTGCTGGGTCAAAGGGTATGCACAGTTTGATAACTTTTTGAGCATAGTTCCAGATTGCTCTCCAGAATGGCTGGATCCATTCACAGCTCCACCAACAATGCATCAGTGTCCCAGCCTTCCCACATCCCCTCCAACATTCATCATTATCTTTTCCTGTCATTTTAGCCAATCTGACAGGTGTGTAGTGGTACCTCAGAGTTGTCTTAATTTGCATTTCTCTGATCAATAGTGATTTGGCGCACCTTTTCATATGACTATGAATAGTTTTAATTTCATCATCTGAAAATTGTCTGTTCATAGTCTTTGACCATTTATCAGTTGGAGAATGGCTTGAATTCTTATAAATATGAGACAATTCTCTATATATTTTAGAAATGAGACCTTTATCAGAACCCTTAAATGTAAAGATGATTTCCCAATTTATTGCTTCCCTCCTAATCTTATTATTGATCTCCTTTGGTGTCCAAGACATTCCCAGAAATCTTCTCCACAATATAATTTGGAAGTGTTGTTTCTGTGGCACTCAGTTTTTTTTATACTCCAACTTTCACAGCCATACATTGCTGCTGGAAAAAACCATAGGTGTGACTATATGAGCCTTTGTTGACAAGATGTTATCTCTTCTTTTTTAGTGTGCTGTCCAGATTTGCCATAATTTTCCTTCCAAGAAGCAAGTCTTTTAATTTCATGATTGCTGCCACCATCTACACTTCTTCTCCCTCTGTCTTGTCAGAAAGTGATGGGACCAGTTGCCAAGATATTTTTTTTTATGTTAAGCATCAAGCCAGCTTTTATACATTATTATTTTATTCCTATCAAAAGGCTTAAGAAGCTTTTTCACTTTCTGCCATCAGAATGGTATCATCTGCATATCTGAGATTTTGATATTTCTCCTTGGCATCCTTAATTCCAACTTTTGATTTATCCAGCCTAGCCTTTCCCATGATGTGTTGTGAATATAAGTTAAATAAAGTGACAGTATACATCCTTGTCATGTTCCTTTTCCCATCTTCAGCTACTCAGTTTTTTCATATTCAGTTCTAACTTCTTATTTTTTATTCAGTTTCCTCAGGAAATGAGTAAGATAATCTGGCACTCCTATCTTTTTGAGGAGTTGCCACCTTTTGCTGTGATCCACACAAAAACTTTAGTGTAGTGAGTGAACTAGAGGTAGATTTTTTTTCTCCCCTGGAACTTCTTTGCTTCTCCATAATCCAACAATGTTAACAATTTGGTCTCTAGCTTTTCTACCTCTTTGAAAACCAGTCTGCACTTCTGATAATTTTTGGTTTATATATTGCTAAAAATCTCACTTTCAGAATCTTAAAAATAACCTTGCTAGCATGTGAAATTTTATATCAGTTATAATTGACATGTAATCGATCTTTTCCAATCCAGTGGCCACTGTTGTGTTTTCCAAATTTGCTGGCATATTGAATCCAATGCTTTAACAGTATTATCTTTTTAGGATTTTAAATAGCTTAGCTGTGATTCTGTCTTAATAATATTAGCCTTATTGTTAGCAATGTTTTCTAAAGCCCACTTGATTTCTAAGATGTTTAGCTCCAGATCAGTAATCACATGGTTATCAATGATGTTGAGATCTTTCTTATATAGCTCTTTTGCATATTCTTGCACATCTCAATTTCCTTAAGCTATTAAAGCTTGTTAAAACTTAAAGCTATTAAAATTCCATTAAGACTTTTGGAACATCCTGTGTCTTGTATAAAACTATTTATATTTAATAAAGTTACTATCAAGAATCAAGTACTTACTTGCAAAGAGTACCCAAGCAAGAGAGTTTCAGAGGAGTAAACCAGGCTTGGCTAATTAATGGCTCACTGAGCTAATGGTTTGATCTTTATTCTCTCTTCATTTATAATAATGCTTGGATTTTTTTTGTCATGAATTCACAATAAAGATCATTCACAAAAATGTGAAATTAGAGAGTCTACATGTGTAGACTAACATGCCTTTGACACTCCTATAGGTATCTTTGGATTCAATATCAGCAACACAAACAGACATAGAACTCTCATGTTAAATTCCAAAAATCTGAAGAAACAGATAATGCCCCAATTTTCAGCTTTTTCCTTATGGAGATCTTTCAAGAGTAATTTTTTTCCCCCCAAGAGATCAGGGGTGATGACAGTAGAATCTGTGTCAAGCAAAGAGCAAGCCAATTGCAGAAATAGTGTGGCAGTAGACAGCAAGTCAGCAATAGACTTTTTAAAGACCAACTAAATAAAAGTCAGTTGATAGTTAATGTAATTCTTTGCCTTATCTACCTCCCTTGAACTTACAGGGAGACAACCATCGGGTTACAATGTAGGTAAGTGCCTCAGAGTAAGACCTGAGTCAGTGACAAAGGGGCATGAAACTTTTGTCTGATGATGCATAGTTATTTTGCCTTTTGCTTTCAGTGAATTAGAGCAGTTTTCCAAACTCAGCATGTTCCAGGGATGGGGGACAGCCAGAGAAAATACCTAGAAAAGAGAGATGGGATGTTATCTTTATGGAACACCTAAGAGGCCAGTGTCACTGAATCCAAAAGGATATGACAGAGAATGAAGTGTAAGAAGTCTGGGGAAGTAGGAGGAGGGTAGATTATAAAGAACTTTGAATGCCATATAAAGCATTTTTAAAAATTAATCCAAGAGGGGTAGGAAGCCATCAAAATTTACTGAATAAGAAAGTAACATGATCTCATCTGCACTTTAGGATTATCACTTTTAGTGATGGAGTGGAAGATAGATTGGAGTATGGAAAAGAATTGAGGCAGGCTGACTCACTAGCAGGCTATTGCAGGAGTGTTATAGGCATGAAAGTGATCAGGGTTTGTAACCAGATTGGGAGCAGTGTCAAAAGAGAGAAAAGGGCATATTCAAGAGATGTTGCAAAGTCAATTGGAAAATGAAATTCTGGATTCTTAGAACCCAGTCAAGTAAAACATGTTCTTTCAGATACTATGAGAATTCTGTATTCCAAGTATATAAAACAATCAGAAGTATGCTGTATCAATCTTTTTTAGTATGCATTAAAATGAAAAAGTGTCAGTGAAGCAGCACAGACCTTTCCTAGAAGTGGTGGAATTAATCAAAATTCATGTCCTCTCCAAGATCGAGAGCACTAAGCCATCAAGCATAGAAAGCACTCAAGACCCATGGTTGTGTCAATAACCTTCTTAAAACATTAACATCGTGTCACCTAATTGAAATCAGAAATACCTGAGACCAGCATTATTTTTGAAGCCAAGGTTAGGAGCACTGCAGATTAGAGTTAAGAAAAGTAGGGATAACTCCAAAGATCAAGAAAGCACCATAGTTCACATTTGCAGGAAGCTATGGGTTTGAGTTGTAGATTATCAACAAATTAAGTTTCTGTAGCTTTTAAATGCCTGTACATCCTTGGTAGTGTCTCTCTAGACCAAAGACTAACTTATGTGTTTTACCCCCCCTTCCCTACAGATTCCAAATGTGGCATAAATCATGCAATATAATTTTGCATATGATAACCTAAATTCCATAATATATAACTACTGATTGGAGAGCCCTCATCAAAAATATCTTTTTCCACAGTTGCATTTCTGTATATTTTTCAGATCTGTTGAATTAGGTTTAGCTAAGCACTATAACCTTGTGCTAAAAAAAAAGCATTTTTATCTACTTCCAGTTTGATTTTAGGTCTACAACATGTTGTTTAACCACTGAAGTATTGTATTTATAGCAAAATTCAATTTTTGTAAGGATACAATATTGCCTCGCAAAAATGAATCATTTTAGAACTGTATCATATGTCAAGTGAACAACCAAATAAAATAGTTTTAATTCTTTCTAAGAACACTCAAATGACAAAACTTACATGACTTCAAGGATCTAAATTGTCTTGGTTTAAGTCTGTATTTTCCAGGAAAGGAGAGGAATAAGAGCTCTCCATCATTGGCTATTCTTGGAAAGGATATCTGAGGGAATTCCAATATGGATTTGGTGTTGAACTGATAGTCTCTGGAGTCCCATCCACCTTTAAGATTCTCTGGTTCTCAAAATAAGGTCAAAATGGATAAGTGACTTAGACATAAAGGGTGGAACCATACACAGATTGGGAGAGCAAAGAATAGGTTATCAATGGAAAAAGGAAGAATTTATGACCAAATGAGATGAAGAACTAAGGTAGAGGAAAATAGGCAGAGTAGTTTTTCTGCATGTATTTTCTGCATATCTCTTCATATTTCTCTGACTTTTGAATCAAGTCCAGGGATCAATAGATACTCTTGTCTCCAGCCTTCATATTTTTTGACCAAAGTCCTATATGATATTTTGATTATTATCATCTTCTGGAAAGGAAAAGAGAATCGTAATCAGTTTCAATAACAATAATCTATTTGTTTACCTCCATTCCTCTTTCAGATTATAAATCAATATAATGCCAACTGGCTAGCTAACAAAAAGAATCTTAAAAAATAAAAAACTGAAATTGCTTAAATTGTAAAAACAAAAGGAGTCATAATTAGTGGCTTTCTCCCAACAACCTTGACAATAGCCAAGAAGTAGCCAGATCCAGGAAAAAAAGCAGATATTAAAAGAAAAATCAATCCTTATGAAAAATATACATAGTCAAGCAAAACATAAATTCCCACATCGGTCATGTCCAATAACTGTCTCCTTCACTTTGAATTTGCCACTTCTCTGTCAGGAGGTAGGTAGTGTGCTCTAGCCTAGCCCTGTTATCTTAATTTTTCTTTGGGCTAACAAAAAAAAGTTAGCCTGAAACTGATTGGGATTATATGTGATAAAATTTCATTGTGAGCTTCTTATACCTCTCAATTTTAAAGCAGATATAACAGAGTGAAATGAAGTAGGAATAGTTCTGAACACGTAAATTAGGAAGATGGATAAGAAGAAAGGAATTGGAGAGTTTATCAGAGACATCAGACTGTCATGTTTTTAGATGGGAAAGTTTCTTTGGTAGAATAATTTCTACATTTTATTTGCTTTACATATAAGGTAACTGATCAAAAATATTGCTTACACATATGCCAGAGGGATTTGTTTTGTAAGAGACACATTATCTTAATTCTTTCCTACTTTCTTTCCTATGAATGCTGTTGTGTCTGCCCATTCTTTCCTTCTCAAATTCAAATGACCATATTTTAGTAACTTCCTCTTCTACATCTTTGAATTCTTATCCCCTTGACGTTCCATCTTCCATTCTTCCTATGCTGATTTAATGCCTTACCATTTATCTCCACTGATTCTGTTCAACAAAATATGTGCAGTTCTATCATAATGCAACATAACCTTTCTAAAAATAACCTTACTATGCAAAATCATGGAATAAAAACAAGTACAACACTCAAAAAGTTTTTCAGTATATAAAAAAGATTAAGAACTTAATAAAAATAATAGCATATTTCTTTTATATGTTAAATGGTTAAAAAAAATTAAGTACTACAACAACAGTGACAGAACCTAAACTGGACTGCTCCCCAATTTCTTTACCTAAGCTGGCAAAGTAGATGGCTACAAATGGGTTGCAGCTTCAAGGAAGGCAGAATAATAGCAAAGGTGGTGGGGTAAGGATACAATACTTGGATACCAACCAGTCCTCTTCTACCCATAGCTCATCTCTTACCAGAAGATAGACCATAAATATGAAAATCTGTTTGTGAGAATGAATTCATTTTGGAGAATTACACCTTGTGAGTTACTGTAAAATGGTTCAGGTTTCTACATTCTTGTTGTTTCTTAGGATGGCAGACAAAATCCTCAGATTGTTTCCTAGTATATCAGTGATGTAACAAACTCATGTCTTCATAACAAGCTCTAAGCAGAACTGATAGCATTGAACATTTAATGTGAACAAGGGAAAATAGTAGTGGAGAGATACTCATTCATTGTTGGACACCTCAGCAGTTCTGTGATTTCATCATGATGCCCTCCAAAAGGGCAACTCTCAACCTATTCACTGATTCTCATCCTATGTGACTTTTGTTCTCTGATAATATGGGCCCCAAGGGACAGGGGAAGGTGTAGGGGAGGCAGACATAGGAAATCCAAACTAGATTAACCCTCCAAATTTAAAGACAAAGCATATTCAGTGGTCTGTGTCAGCAACATATTTATTCTTTTAGTTCAGAATCTCTTAGTTTTTCCTTTTGTGACAGTTTGTTTTATACCTTTAAACCAAATAAACAGCTTCATGTTATAATTTCATAATCTACTAATTGGGGTCCACTTAAGTATGACTCATGTTGAACTCTACTCTTTTATGCCTATTAACACCTGGAGTAATTAAGCTAGATTGTATTTAAGTATCTGAGGCTGATGTTTAAAAAATTAAAAGTAGCTAAGTGATATGTAGTATTTGAGATTTATTACTCATTTCTACTCATGAGTTGTTGTTTTTTCTTGATACTACAAACAAGATCAAGTTATAACTCATAACAAAACTTTGTATTTTAAAATCTATCTTTTTACTATATTATTTCTTATCTACATTGCCAAAAAAGGTTATATGTTGGTTGATTTTTGTCCAGCTCATAGTGAAAAAGAAAAATAATGCTTTTAAAAATTATACTTAGATTTAGGAAATGGTATGGTACAGTGGAAGGAGCATAGATTTTGGAGCCAGAGGTTCAAATACTACCTCTGATCAGGTCAAACAAGTTTCCTCAGTTTCCTTATTTGCAAAAAATAAAAAACTGCTAGAGCTATGAGCCTATGCTATATATAACAACAGTCTTTATTTTCAAATGCATGTTTTTTAGCCATTGAATAACTTGCCCACACTTATACACCATTATCGTTGTAAACCTAACTAAACTCCTTCTATAAAAATTTCTCATTGCTCATCTCAGGGCTTTCTTTACCCATTAAGTCAGTGATCCCAACTTCTTGTCCTCTAGGAGCTTACAGTGTAATTGAGCAGTGACAAGGACAGATAGTAAATAACAAAAGACATTTGCAAGTAATATATTCATGTATACACACACACCCACCCCCTTACAACTTCAATCAATTTGAACTCACTGGAACTCAGAAAATTAGCAAATTCTTGGTAGTTGCAAACATTAAGAGACCTTGAATTTTAGCATTTAAGATATGATAGTTCTATTATGTCTGATTCTTTCTGACCTCATGGACCTCAGTACTCTAGATCTGTCTTCTACCAACTCCCGAATTCTATTCATTGCTTCCATGACACTCTCTAGCCATTTCAATCTTTCTCAACATCAGTGTTTTCCAGTGTCTTCTCATTATGTAACCAAAGTATTTGACCTTCCAGTGAATAGCCTGAATTGTGACACAGTAGACCTTCAGGTCTGTTTTATTTTTATTAACATTAACATTCCTATAAGCAGAACTGTATCCAAGTCACAGAAAATTGGAAACAGTATGGTATACTATAATGAGCAATGAGCTCAGGAGACAGAAAACCCATATTCAATTCTAAGTAAGTTTTGACATTTCCTGTCTTTATGACCTTGACCAAGTAATAGGTGGATTTTCTGGATGTCCTTACTCAAACAGATCATTGGACAAAATCATCACTGTACTTTTATATGTTTTGTGTTTTAAATGGGTTTTAAGCATGAGACTTTATAAAGACTTACCTTCGAAACTGCATTTTCCTCCACACTCATTTTTTTTGTAGGATAAAAGGATCAGATCTATGATTTCATTTAAGTAGGGAAATCTCAGCAAGGAACCTTTATAAGTCTATATTTTCTCTGCATTTTAAAGGGTTTATTATTATTATTTTTTTTAATTGTTTTTTCAATTTATAGTAATAGAGGTTTGCATAGATCACTGAAAGGTTACTTAACTTGCCAAGTTCACAGAACCAGTATATATCCTGGGTGTAATTCAAATTTAAGTCATCTTTATTCAAGACCAATTCTCCTTCCAGTAAATCATACAAATTTCCACTGAGTCAAACACTTCCTTTAACTCAAAAAAACAAAGGATCAGAAAAGGGAATAAGCATTTATATAGTGCCTGCTACATACATAAGACTGTACTAACTGCTTTACAAATATCTTGTAAACTTAATGTTTCTATACATCTTAATCATTTTATGATTAAAAGGTATAGGATCTATAGAAAAATCATTGGCCATTCTCTCCTTATGCTTGTTCTTGATTCATTATTTTTATTTTGTTGAGTTTTTAAAATTGATATCTTTTGTTTTTATATCACCTTTATATCCATTTATATCCCCCTTAATAAAAAGGAAGGATGGGAAGGAAGTCCAGAAAAACTAATTGACATATAGTATAATCAGCCAGGATATGCACTATTTCACACCCACAATTCCCATGTTCTTCAACGAAGGGAGAGAAAAGCATTTTCTCATCTCTTTTCCAGAACTATGCTATAATTGCATGGCACTCAAGTATTATTAATAAAGCATTGTCAGATAAAACCAAGTGTGTGTAGAAATAAGGGTGATTTAGTGGTAGCAAGGTTGACACAAAGATAGGGTAAAAGTCTGCTCAATTGGAAGGCAGAGGCAGAGAATGAGCTCTTCCAAGCTTAGCCTTCTCAAATAAGATCCTTTCAAAGATAAAGTAACCATTCTTCCATTTCATACTCTAGGACTTGTGAGGTAGAGCTGTAAAATAGTGAGGCTTTATCACCTTAGTCTGAAAGATAATGTTCCCTGCTTTATTGGCTATACTGCAGAGGGCTCTGGAGGCTTGATACATTGACAGCACACAAAGCATTGGTGTTGTTTCAGCAGAATTGTATACTAGTCAGTGATCCAAATTTGAGATTTGCTGTTGCCAGCTCTCAGTTAAGAGGAACCATTTTATTTTTATGAGAAGAAAAAACTAGTTGTTTAGTTCCTCTTTGGAGCTATATTTATGCACAGTTGCAGAAAGCAATGCCTAGAAGTTAAAAGGACTTATTAGCAATACTTGTCACAGAAATTAGGGGGAGGAAAAGGAGCAAAAAAATATTAAGTTAGAAAAAATAATGTTGAAAAAAATATTTGTTTTCCAAATCATTGTGACATTTAAGTGTAAAATAACTTAATTTTGGTATCCAAAAAAGGACTTATTTTTATAATAATTTTACTTTTTAAAAATCTGGCGTCTGTACGTAGAAACAGTAAGCCTCGTTGGCTAAGTGAACTCTGTATGTGCTGGAGATGTACATACTTTTCAGAGTAGATATATCAGCCCTGTTGTGTAAAGGTTGAAAGGTATGTGAATTACCTGTTAATTGTCTTTCATTGAGAAATGAGCTTAAAACATGCTTTAAAAATAACTGACATTATAGTAAGTGTTCTGTTCATCCCTATATCTGTACTGCAAGCATACTTTAAACAGTAGTTGGTTGAGAGCAGGCTGGTTCATAATTGCTTTGTACCATTCTCCTGAGAGGGAGAACAAAAGCACTCTTTTGAGGTGTGTTATACTAAACCTAAGAGTCAGGACCTTAGATTTGGTGGTCTTATTGACTTGATATCATTGAACCTCATATTGGGGATCTTTAAAATTAAATTAAGTAAAGACCTTTCTTTGTTCCTGGTACTGTGCCAGGCACAAACAAGAAAACAAGATGGTCCCTCCTCAAGGAGCAAGCATTTCAGTGGAGAAAGTACATAAAGGGAAAATAAAAAGTGGGAGACTGAACATGAAGAGGAAAAGAACAACAGAACAAAGAATCTGTGCCTGTATTGAAGGCATTTCTGATTTCTAGCAGCCAACAAATTTTAAACTTTGAATTTAAAGCTCTCTCTCTTTCTCCACCCTAGCACTCTTCTTTGTCATATTCCCTCTATGAAAGATAAAAAACCTCTCAGATATTGGGAAGATTCATTAATTAAAACTTCCTTTAGGAGTTTTGAAGCTCATTAAATAACAATGTACTACTAGCAGTATTTGATAAATTTCACATATATATTAATACCCACATAAGAGGTAATGTGGCATAACAGTATTGTTTTTTTGTAATCAGGAAGGTATGGATTCAAATCTTTCCTTTTCTGGCCACTTACTGTGAGATACTAAGCAAGTCATGAACCGTCTTAGTGGCTTAGGTAGGCTTGTGAGAGCTTAGAGGAATTAGTGATCATCTGCATGATTTCAATTCAGTAAGCATCTGTTAAGTACTCACCTACTATATTCCAAGCACTTAGAGCCAAAGCATCAGGCATGTTCAATGCTCACAAAGACCCATATGTAGCCTGCAACAAACATTCCCAAATTAAAATACAATTGGGATGTATTTAGCAAAATAAATAAAGAAAATAGAATATAAATAATGTGAATGTGTGGTTTTCTAAGTCAATATGAGGCCCTCGGGGATCCTTATGGAGGATTGATATTCTTCTTTTTTTTAAGTTTGATATGATATACCATGTGAATTTGTTTAATGCCCAACTGATAGTAGTAACTATTTCTTAGCATCCTTTTAAAGGTCGAGTCATTTCTTGTCTTTAAATAATAATTGAGAGGCTGCATAAAGTAACCACTAGAAATCCCCAGCTTCCAGTGTCATCTCAAGCCTTCTGGTTTTCTGGCATGGGACAGGTCCTTTATTCCCTCATTCCTTCCAGAAGCTCTAAATTATAGCCAAGCTACTGACTTACATCAAGGGTAGGGATTTATACACAAGGAATATGCTTTACCAGTTAAGTCATAGAATTGGACCAAAAAAAAATAAGCTCCCCAATTCTTTCTCCTAATCTGGGTTATACCTATCCATTTGCTCTTTTTTTTTTTTTCCTGTGCTGACTATGAAGTCCCTCTCATCTAACTAATTATGGATCTTCTCCTGAAGGAGGCCCTATAACATGGCAGAGCACCATGCACGCAGCTTAGTATCATCTACCAAAAAGTTCCTCTAGAGGAGCTCCCACTTCCCTGTGGATGCTGCTCCGGGCCTAGATTCACTCATCCAGATGCCTCATCTTACACCTAAGAATGCTAAGGTCCAAAAAGGAAGTGATCTACCCAATGTCACACAAGCAGCATAATAAGAAAGAGCCAAAACCTGACCCAAATTTCTCTTAACTACATCCAAGAATAAATCCAATTTTCTTACCTTATCATGTTGTCTCTGGTAAACACATGCCTTGTTTTGTGTGCCAGTTAAAACTGACAATCAAAGGAACACTTGACAAAATTATTTTGTTTACATCTATCAAATGATATTATGTATTATATTATATAAACAGTATTGTGTGGGCAAGACCACTGCTGTTGGTGATTTTTTAGAATCATATTTTGTCTTATCCTGCCTACTTTGAAAAGAGCATCCAGTATAAACTATTAGGACCTTATATTTGTACATTTCTATCAATTATGCATCTATGAAAATTGTGTAGGAAAGCCTACATATTTCTTTCAGGTAGCAAGGATAACCTAAATATAATTTTGGGCCTATAAAGATTTTCTCGATATGAGGTGGTAATTACTGATGTAATTCTTGATGAACTTTTCCCTTTTGGTAATATTATTGTACATGATCTTTCCTTTTCTTTCAGATATCTTTTGTCTTTGCATTATTTTTTAAAAACATCTGTATCATCTGTGTACATTTGGTTGAGTCCAAATGATGTTTATTTTCTTGAGGGTCATTTCCTTTGTTTCATGTGTATGTGTTAGCACATGCTAGTCATAAATGGTAAGAATATATATTACTGTAGGGGCACTAATAGAATATTCTGTAGTGAATATATTTGTTGTTCTCTTTCTGGTTTTATCTATTAATGCTCAGGATGGGGGTGAGTGGGGAGTAGAGAGGTGACTTTTGTTGGATTTCATGCCAAGAAAAATATGGGGCCAACTAGATGGTTCAGTGGATAAAGTGTCAGGCCTAAAGTCAGCAACATTCATCTTCCTGAATTCAAATCTTGTCTCAAATATTTACTAGTGTAATGCTCAGGGAGAAACTGAGGCAGTATCACACATTGGAGATTAGTTAATATTTTATTGATGTTAATTGAGAGTTTGGAATCCATAACTATCGTTCGGGATTGCTGGGACTCATCTCAAAACACACAGTCCATTGTGAGTTAAGACTGGCAAACATGTCAGCTGCCTGGATTTCAAGTAGGTCCAGCCCAGAGAGTTAGACTGGCAGTCATTGCCAGCCGACTGGATATCAATATCCAGCCAATATTAAGTTTGGTCATAGGATTCTTATAGGCTCTGGCTCTCAGGGAAACAAAGAACTCATGAGGCAGAAGGAGGAGTGGGAAACCAGGAGGGATTGGAGTTCCAGGAAGGACTATCAATTCAATTCTGACAAGTAGGGAGTAAAGGAAGTGCAACAAGACTGGGAAAGGAACTGGGAGATAGTAAGTCTGAAGCCAAAAGAAAAGGGGTATATTGAGATGGACCATCTGGACTCTTTTGGAATGTGAGTCCAATTATTTCTGATGGTCAGGAAGTCCGGGGGGGGGGGAAGGGGCGCGCGGGGAGAAGGGGTTGCTACTGAGGCAGAGAACAATTAAGGGAAACTGAAACAGCAATTGAGGGAAACTGAGATATGGAACTGTGGCACAACACTAGCTGTGTGACCCTAAGAAAGTCACTTAATGTTGTTTACTTCAGTTTCTCTGTCTGTAAAATGAGCTTGAGAAAGAAATGGCAAACTACTTTCAGTATCTTTGCCAAGAATACATAATGCAGTCACAAAGAGTTGGTCACAACTGAAAAAACTCAACCAAAAAAAAAAAATCAAGAATTCTGTAGAATTTGTTTTCCTACACTATTTTTTAATATTTTGTATAATGTGTTATTAATGAAATTTATGTGTAAGAAGTAATATAAAAGACATCATCAAGGCTATATAAGACTTGTAAAGGAGGTAGACAAGCCATGTGGTAAAAGTAGGGGATGACAGATTACTTAGAATATCAAAAGTTCCAAAACAAGACATCCAACATTTTGATTGGATCCTCTATTAGAGAACATGGACAAGAGATAGCCTGTAAGAAGAAGGCATGACTAGGATAATTAGCACCTATGAAGAAGTATATAAAGTAATAAGATGATCATAGCTCCCTCAAAGTATTTAGAGCAAAATAGAAAAGCTAAAACACTATGAGATATTTCTGAAAAGCTTTATTTATGGATAGTTAAATCTTATCTTTCTTTTACTTAGGCTATAGGCATTATTATTATATACTCGTAAGCTACAAAGCCATTGTTAATGATTATATATTTTTCCATGATAAAAAATTTTTTAATCTTCTGTAATATAGCTCTGTATTTTAATAATACAATGCAGAAATTGTTTAGATAAAAAGTTTCATTAATTCATGTAGAATCAAGTTGTCCATGTGATTGATCATTGTTTTAACACAAATTTTATTTTGTGGGTATTAAGTGTAATTAGCTCTACAGTTTGAAATTATTTTTCAATTCAGTGAAGATGTTACATATATTTTTTCAAGTTTTCTTTAGGGATTTATTTGTTTCCTTCTATCATTGTAGAAACTGTGCTAAAAATTATGTAATGGGTATTTATTGTATAAAATTCCACTAAAAATTTTCACTAACATGTCTGAAAACTACATTATATGTTTCGAACATTGTTGTTCAGACTTTTCTTGAGAAAGATACCACAGTGGTTTAAATGAGCTGGAGAAAGCAAACAGGATTACATGATTTACCAAAGGTCAGGTCACACTATTAGTAAGGATCTAAGGCTAGATTTGAATTAAGAAAGTTGAGTTTTCTTAATTTCAGACCCAGAGCTCTATCTACTGCACTACCTACTTGCTCATTAGGAACAGTACCATACTATAATGTAAGAGGCAGGTTCCCAAATATGGGAAAACAAACAGAAAATAGAGTATGCCATATACTGTATTATGACTTTCAACTCTGTGGTGTTATATTATTGAACTTAGACATACCTCATAGATTTGTAGAATCAAGTCCATGAACATATTGTTTCTATGTTCTATGTGATATCTTTGGGTATTTCCTTTTTCCTACAATAAACTCATGCTTTTTTTTTTTTTTTTTTTTTTTAATGTTGGCTTTTCTTTTCTTTTCTACTGAAGCATTATATTAGCAATCTGGTGATAAATAGATTACATCTCTGATTTGCAAGATATTCTTTAAAACATAAACTCTTCTGCGAGAATCTGTGCTGGTCACTACTATAGTACTGTTCAGTAAATATTAACTACAAAATTATTGATTTAGACCATGGAATTTTTTTTAAGCACATTGGTCTTTGTCAATTTAGAACACATGAGGAAATAAAATGTGATTTACAATTCATTCATTCACCTCTTTCATCTTTAATGGTTCTGTGATATTCTACTCTTTCCAGTCATTCAGCTTCACATTATACTAAGTGGATTTAATTTCATAACATTAGGCTTGTGCCTAAAAGTCTTAAAAGATACTTTTTTTTTTTTTTATAATATCTCACTCTTCCAGTGAAGGGGACTAATGGATTGCCTTTTTTTCCCCCCAAATATAAATTGTCTTTTCATATTATTTTTGCATTCCTTTTCTTTTCCCAATTTTTCCTCTACTACTCTTATTTGATTTATAAAATCATTTTTTTGCTCTTTTAAAAATATTTCTCTTTTTCATTAGCTCTTCCAGGAATTCTTGATGGGCTTGTGTCCAATCTGCATTTTTCTTTGAGGTATTGATTGTAGCTATTTTGACATCATTGTCTTTCTTTGACTTTTCCCAACAAGATAGTAGCTTTTTAGTTAGGTTCTTTTGTTATTGTTGTTATTTGCTCTTTTGTTCAGCTTATTTCTTGACTTTGAACTTTATAATAGAGTTGGGTTTAGCCCAACCTGAGGGTGGAGACAAATTCCCCTCAGGCTTCAGGCCACATACCTCTTTCCCTCAAAATCCACTCCAATTTGGAATTTCCCTGAAATTGTCATGGGTAACATTGTCCTTTTAGTCACCTACTTTGCATTCTCAGTGTCATCCTCATCTCCTCAATTTTACTCACACCACATGGTGATTCCGTTCCTAAAAGCTGTCGTTACAAGCTCTATGACTCACATTCACACACCTCCACTCTAATTTTCCACTCTTAGCTGAACTGCTACATTAGTCCCCTGGATCTTCTTGCTTCAAGAACCTCTGATTCATCTTCTTCATAGTTGCCAAAATGACTTTCCTTAAGCATAAGTAAACTCTAGTTATTCCCTATTACCTCTAAATCTAAATCTCTACTGAGTTGGCATTCAAAACTTTCCACAAGCTGTCCCCTTCCTACTTCTCAAGTCTTTTTTTCTAAAGCTTTTTATTTTCAAAACATATGCATAGTTTTCAACATTCACCCTTACAAAACCTTGTGTTCCAATTTTTTTTCTCCTCACTCCCTCCCCAGATAGCAAGTAATCCAATATATGTTAAACATATGCAATTCTTTTATATGTATTTCCACAGTTAATATGCTGCACAAGAAAAATCAGATCAAAAAAGGAAAAAGAAATGATTCTCAAGTCTTCTTACAAATTATAGCCTCTACTCACCCTACTGGTCTATTTGCTCTTTATATGCAGTGCTCCATCTCCCTTTTCTTTACCTTGACACCAGTCCTCTAGTCCCCCAAACTTCTTAGAAATTACTCCCTTCAAGATTCATTTCATTACTATGCCTCCCCATCCAATATTACCTCTCTTCTATTTTGTGTGTTTCTTATATATTGCTGTATACATATGTGCATGAATCTCCTTGGGATTAAGGACTGGTTCACCTTCATCTCTGTCATAGTGCCTGTAATATTACAGGTACTTAATAAATCTTTATTGAGTGATTTAGGAAAGTGATCAAGATAATGAGGGATGTGGAAATTTAGTAAATTATTCCAGAGGATTGATGATGTAGTCATGCTAACCACCTCCTGAGAGAGGGGAATAGACCAATGGTACAGAACAAGATAAACATTTTTTGGACATTGGCCAGTTGAGAATGTGTTTTACTTGGCTATGCATATTTATTACAAGGTTGTTTTAACAGTGGAAAGAAAATATATTTACTTCCATTTTTAAAAAATTATTTTAAGATAAAGTAGACTTATTCTGCAAAATTCCACAAAGCAGGACCAGAGCTAGTAGTTAAATGTTATAAGAAAGGCAAATTAGAATTAATCAAGTATAAGGACTTTTTAATAATTAGTATTGTTGAACAGTAGTATAGAGTGTTTTGTAAGCAATAAGTATATTTGCATCACTGGAAATATTAAAGAAGATGTTGGATAAATATCTGCTAGGAATATGTAAGAAATTCCTACATTGAATGTCAGATTGGGTGAAGTATCCTATACAGTGTCTTCACATGCTCAAATCCTGTTCATTATTACTTTTATAGACTAAACAAGCTAGTAAACATTTAGGAGTACCAACTTCTACCAAGCACTTTTAAGGTCATTCCATGATTCTTAGACTTAATTACTTAAAATCAATAGAGTTGAAACAAAATTCAGTAAGTTCAGTAAAACACAGTAATACTCTGTGCTAGGCACACAATAGGCACTTAATAAATGCTTTTTTTTGTTCATTCATAGTTCAGTTTTGTTCTAAAATGCATATTAATATTTCATTCTAGATATTGATTGAAATATTATAAAAGCCAAAGGTAATGGAATTCTAGACAGCTTTGAATGGGGATATGGAGCAGACATATTTTTGGTTTGTGGTTCATTAATTTGATTGATTCTACTTTTTTAAATGTATAGCATAAGAGGTTTATGGTTTTAGCTATGTTTTTTTTTTTACTTATGTTGTATATTTATTTGGTTATTCTTATTTATGTTTGAGAAGTTTATAATAATTTTTAAAAGAATCAATATGTAAATCAAGCCCCTTAGATTTATGGAGCTATGATTTTTCTTAATTTTTTTGTTTGTTTTTTTTCCCTAAGAGTAAGTCAAAAATTATTATTTGCATTAATTTGCAAATAACGATTAAGTTGTCAGAAGAGTTGGGAAGTACTACGTTATCTTCCTTGTTCTTCCTTTTTAATTGAATTTAACCCATGATTTAATAATCTAATTCAGATTTATGACAATGATTAAGCATAAATTTCATCTTTTTTTATAATGTTTGAGAAGAAATAATTCAGTTGCTTTTTACTTAAAACCATGGAAGATAAATACTGCTTTGTGAGGAATTTTTTTTAATTTGATTATTTGATATATATTCACCTGAATTTATTTTACTTTCATTTGTAATTGCTGAAGAATTATTTCTTTCTGTTGTTTAATTACTATGATCCTATTTTATATTTTTGTTTTTCATAATTTTTTTTCATGTCATCTTGTGAGAAGAGTTGAGAGTGAAAGTGTGCTCTGAAAGCTTACATGAAGGTCCAGGTTAAAATGCAAAATGCTGTACTTTTCCTGGAAACTAATCTCCTTAGAAGCTAATACCTAAGTCAAACAAAGTATCCTTTTCAGTATGAATATAAATCGATCACAAAGGAATTAAAATGCTGACACTATGCAAAAGTATAGCAGAGGAAGTTGGACTTATTTAAACCCACTTTGGCATTTGAGAAGTTATGAGTTATCTGACAGTTGATTTAGACTCCTATATTATATCAATCTACTATGTCTGAATGGATGAAGTATTGTTTTCTTAAGAGATTTTCCATTGCTTCTAATATGTAGTTTTGAATATCAGTTTTGGACCATATTTACTTAAGAAGTATTTGATGTACTGGTACATATTAAGTTTACTTTTTCTGAATTAGCAAACCAGTAAGTCTTTACCTAAACATGAGAGTAACTTTTTTTGGATTAGGGTTAATGTCCCATGTGTAAAGCTGTCTCTCTAAAGCTAACTTGGTGAGTTCTGAAATTTTATTAACAGCAACTACAAGGAAATTCTGAATCTGAGGGTTTGTCAGCCCTTCCCTTTTCCCTTTCCCTCTCCCTCTTCCTCTCTCCTGTTGATATTTGGCTTTCGTTATAACCTCCTAATTGGTCTCTGCCTCATTTCTTCCTACTTGGCAAGACTAGAATAACATCAGGTTAGGAAATCCTTATATCATGTTCTCCTCTGCCAGATCTCAGTCCAGGCCAGACCTAGAATAGCTGTCCCACTTATTCCATAGATACCTTACTGGAGAGTGTTCAGCAGGATTTTATCATTAGACAGTATACATATGTGCTTCTAGCGCTTTCTGAAATAGTTCTGTGTGGAGTTTTATTTATTAATGTTGTTTTTGGCTTGTCATTGTTGTTCTTTGTTCTTGAAGAGGACCATGAATGACATCAGGGAGGTGATGCAAGTGACATGCAAGTGAATTGGATTTAAGTGAGTAAGGGCTGTGCAAGGTCATTTGCCTCATTGTCCTCTCCAGAGCTCTCTGGGTCCAGTGGCCAAATATAAATGAAGACAACTGGAGGTGGCCCTGGATTAAATGGGAGACCTTGGCCTTTTTAAGCTAGTCTTCAACAGGTCTTAGTTTGACTAAAGCCAAGAAAGCTTATGTGGAGGTGCAGTACAGTAAATTTATAATATTGGGGCCACATGAAATATTTTCTCACAACTGTCACTTGTATCCGGTATTAGATACAATCAGTTTTCTGACAAAGTGATCTCTTATTTCTGTTTTTGATTTTTTTTTTTTTTTTTTAATTTTATTCCCACTTCTGAGTACACTGCCTGGAACTCTGTAAGCACTTACTAAATACTAGTAGATAAATTGTTGATTGATTGATCAATTGGTAATGACTAAATCTTGATAGTAGAAAAATTTGAAACTTTTTGACCTAAAGATAAAGATAAAGGAAAAGCAGGAGGCTTTTATCTACCAGTACATACTATATAAACTTAAGAAGGAATCTTGTATCCATGAATCCAGGAAGCGAACAATTGTTTTCAGATTTTCTGTGAATAAAATCAACAGATGTGAATCAACTGAGAATGAGTTCTCATCTCTGTCTTATTCTTTAATCTCCTCTCTGCATTAGCTCTATTCTCTGCTCTTGCATTTACCTAGTAGCTGGCTGATTTTTAATTGTATTAGCAATTAATTACAGATTTGTAGAAACTTGGATCAGTAACCCATAACAACAACAATATCTAGCATTTATATAGTGCTTTATCTCATAACAACTCTGGCAAATGCTATTATTATCCCTGGTTTTTAGATAAAGAAACTAAGGCAGATGAAGGCCATATGACTTGTCCAAATATCAGATTAGAATCCAGGTTTTTCTGACTCCAGGTCTAGAACTCTTAACTACTGTGATACCTATCTGGCCCATAATATAATGTAGTCTGCCTGCCTTCTTTCACAGATGACAAAATTGAAAATAGTAACTTTTCTTTCTGAGCCTCAGTTTTCTCATCTGTATTGAGAAAACAAGACTTGTTCTAAGTAGTCATTTCACAAGGATATTATATGAAAGGTACTAAGTAAATCTTAAAACACTATATAAAAGTGAGTTATTATTGTTTTGCCCCAAACTTACATCGATATTTGCTGGCTAGTGTGGGACTAGAACTGAAGATTTGCAAGTTGGAAAGGAACCTTAATGATCAGCCAGTCTTCTCACTTAATTCAGAAATCTCTTATCATCTATGCTGCTTGACTATATCTACCCAAATAATAGAGAATATAGAGAATGTAAGTGCATGGCCAGAGGGCAGAAAGGCCTCTCAAATCTAGGAGAGCTGTCCCTGACTGAGGTGCTTTACCTGAAAAGGCATAAAAAAAATCCTCTAGTATCCATCAGGGCCTTCTACTCATAACTAGCTTTTCCCAGTTGAGTGTGATGCCTTTTCTTCTTTGCCTGGCAACTACATTTTACAGTCACCAATGCAGACTTCCCAGACAGTGCCATTGCCTTGCTTATTCTCAGTAACTTTTCACTACTCAGGTAGATATGCTCTTGGCTTGCACTATAGATTTGAGTTCTAGATGTTTTAAAAGTAGACTGTTTTAATTGGTTAACTAATACATTTTATTCAGAAGACTTATTTCTTTCATTGTATATATGTCTGTAGGCCTTATATATGTCTATATAGCAGTTGGGTGACTTGTTGGATATCATACCAGACCTGGAGTCAGAAAGACTCATCTTAATGAATTCAAAACCAATCTCAGACACTTAATAACTGTGTGACCCTGGGCAAATCACTTAGTCCTGTTTACTGTAGTTTTCTTATCTCTAAAATGAGCTAGAGAAGGAATTTTTGTCAGTTTTGTCAAGAAAACCCCAAATGGATTCATGGAAAGTAGGATACAATTGGAAAAAAAAAATCAATAGTGATTTAGAGCATTTTTTCATGACTATATATAACTTTATTTTTTTTCTTCTGAAAACTGCCTGTTGGTATCCTTTGTCTGTTTATCAATTGATGAATGATTTATAATAAACTTGATTCAGTTCTCTATGTAATGAAAAATGAGGCCTTTTCCAGAGAAAATTTGTAAAACTAGCAAGTGTGTGACAAATCTTGAACTAGACTAGAATCTTATATTCCCATTTTCAAAATGTGATTCAGTAAAGGAATAGCATAACCCTTTTGCTTGTATTTATCATAAAAATATTTTTTAAATGTTTCTAGTTTTACTAGTTTTTTCTAATAGTCCCAGTATATTTTTGTTAATGTCTGCATATGATTGCTTACATCTTGCATACCAAAACAACCAAACATGTTGTTAACTTAGTGGTGTTTCCTTAATTATAAATAAAAGCACTTTACTAAATCATTCCATTAACTTTGTTTTTAAAGCCCTTCAGGTATAAATACTTCTGTTTATTTGATGCCCTGAATGCTCTTTTAGAAAGGTATCCTGTTCCATATTAGTTAATGAGGGAAAAAGAAAGCCCTGGACTTCATTTTATTAGCTGAAGAGTATAAAGAATATTTATAAAATTATAGAAAAGCCTAATAGAAAAGTTTTGACTAGCTGCTGTCTTGAATATATCTTATATTTAAGTGGTAAAATTGAGTATTTCCCTGAACCTCAATCTGTAACCTGTTTATAGCAGATATGAGGGAAATGTCCAGGAAAAAAAAATTATTATTGTCTGCTTAAAGGGAAGTAATTGCTGTATCTTTTTATTTCAAGGTACTTTGAAAGAGCCTTGATACCAAAATGTATCTCATTATCCATTCTATTCTGCCAAGTCAAAGACTACACTTGTAGACTTGATTTTAGGATCATAACTTTAGGTGGCAAAAGGCCTCTGAAGTCATTTTTTCCAATCCTTTCATCTTACAGGTCAGAGAGCTGAAACTTGGAATGTTTCTAGTTCCATGTTATATTACTTTCATTTAATCAAAACTCCATTAGGCACAAATTTTGGCTCCTTCTGGTAATATTTATGATTCTCCCCTCTGTGATGGGATAAGAAAATTGCTGCTGCCTGTACCTCAAAATGTTATATTCTTTCTATTCATCTTAGTTGTGTATGTCTTTGGTAGTTGTAACTATGTGTCCTCAGTATATTTCAATATTTTGCAAAGAGATAACATTTTTTTCTTGAATAAGTTTTCAATAAGAAATAATAAAGTATCTGTTCCCATCTGTTTTTAAGCTTCTAGGGAGTAAATGAGTAATTTTAAATTTTAGGAAATATATTCAACTATTTATCATTGCCTTCTATGAATACCTTAATGGTATTAGTTAACTTAGGTAGAAATGTGGCTTAAGCAGGAGAAATGTGTCTGGCATCCTCAGTAAAACCAGTAAAAAGGTTTGGGGTACCTTCTATAAAAGTCTGCCTGACTTTCTCTTCCCCTGTGTGAAAGGAATGAAAGTGTTAGAAGTGTTTGAGGTTGTTTTTGTTTTTTTTTCTCTTGGGGGTGGGGAAGTATGTTGTTTTGAAAAATCATCACTCATGAATAGATGTATAATTTTACTGATTTGGATCTTCTTTCCAGCTGTGGAATACAGTGCATTTATACCTGCTTGTACTTTTAACCATGTCTTCCAGATTTGCCAAAGAAAATCTACCCAGTGTGTTAGGCATCTTCCTCACTTTCTGGTAATGTTGCAGAAATAATACTTGTGGACAACATAAGCTAACCACATATTAATCTTAGCTCTTGATTATGATGTAACAGAACAACTGTTTAGGACTTGATAAAGTCATTCTAATCTTGTGGACAAGATTGAAAAACGTTAATTAATTGATAACGCAGAAATAGACATATAACTGGTTGAATGACTAGATGCAAAGAATAACCATTAATAAATCATTATTAATTTGGAGTGATGCCTCTTTTGGAGTATCAGGAATCAGTATTTTGTTTTGTGATATTTAACATTGGTATTGATTATTTGCTTAAGGTATTGATGTCAAATACCAAAAAGCAAATCCCAAAATAATTTCAATAGATTATTCTACTGTGACATATCCAATAAGACAAAATTCAATAAGGATAAATGTATAAATCTTATACCTAAAAATGTTAAATCTTATACTGAAAAAAAAATTAATGATTTAATTACAAGTTAGGGGAGCATGGGGTAAATAACTTTATCTGAAAGGGGAGCATGAATCAATAATGCAGTGTAGTAATGCTATCTTTAAAAAGACTTTGTATCTAGAACAAGATTCTTAACCTGGGGCCAATGAACTTTGTGTGTGTGTGTGTGTGTGTGTTTATGATTTCCTTTATGATCCTTTGTACCTTATACATTTCAAAATATTCTTTAAAGAGAGGGTCAGTCTACTTTATCAGACTACCAAAGGGATCTATGATACAAAAAAGTCTAAGAATCTCTATCTTTTAGAGCAAAAAAAATGACAATCCCACTATTGCCTGTTCCAAGTGAATCTTTTTTTTTTTTTTTTTCCAGGTCAAGTTAATAAGAATTTATGAATTTAAAGAAAGAGCAACTAGGAGGGCTAGTGGATAGAATGCCAGGCCTGTAATCAGAAAGACATGAGTTCAGATATGATCCCATCCTCCCAGCCACATGAACCTTGGGCAATTCTACCCAACCCTATCTGCCTCAGTTTCTCCAAATTGCAAAATGAGCTGTGAGGATCTAAAACTCTGTGAGCAGCCAGGAGGTAACATGCAGGTATAGGCAAGAAATGAGGAAAGGAGGCTCAGGTTACAAAAGGTTTACAAGGATGTTGTAATAAAGGACATGGGTGAATGTCCAAAACACTTTTCAGTTACGCCTAAGGATCAGCCTTAGTCCAAAGCTTCTATTCAATGTATCTCCAACATTGATTTTAGAAGTTAGCTATTATACAAGTATAAACCATTATTAGAGGAAATTTAAAGTTTATTTCCTCTATTAACTTGATCATATTAATGTTAAGCTTTCACTTGTTCTACATTTAAATGTCATAAGCATTAAAAAGCATATTTTCTGCAGTGAATCCATTTCTAAAGTATGGCTTTGATTCCTGGAAAAATTATAGAATGAATCAAAGTGATAGCTAATGAAACACCAATTTCAAAGAGCCAGAATGGCTTCATCAAGAACAAGTCAACCCACACAAAAGTTTTTTGTTTCCTTTTCTGATGGCACTTCTATGCTTAGACATCAGGAGAATGCTATAGGTATAGTCAGCCATATTTTAGTCAATGTTTAGAGTAAGTATCTCATGCTCTTCTTGTGGAGAAAATGAAATACAGACTTGATAATAATACAGTTAAATGGATTCAGAACTAGTTGAATGACTAGACTCAAAGAGAAGGCATCACTGGTTTATTGTCACTTGATGAGCTCTCCAATGAAGTACTCGGGGATCTGGAAATGTGATATAGCAGTGAAAAAAGTTAGTGTAATTTTGCCCTTCATTAAGAGAAGCACTCCTTCCAGCAATAAGAAAGTTTCTTTCTACTCTTGCTCTAGTCGAACCATGTTTAAACTATTGTGTTCAGTTCTGGTTATTCTGATTTAAATTAGAAGATTTAATTTAAATTTAAATTAATTTTTTATTTCCACTGATTTTTTAATTAAAAAATCAATGTTGATTTTTATATTGATAATCTCGAGGGTATCCAGAAGAGAGTAACTAAAATGGTGAATAGTTTTTGAATCCATGTCACATTGAGCATATATTGAAAGAACTGAGAAGGTTTAGACTAAAGAAGAAAGGCATAGAAAGTATGATCATTATCTTTATGTCTTCGAAGTTTATTATGTAAAGAGGGGTTGCAGTTGTTTTCAATGACCACAGAGATTAGATGCAATAGAAGTTGGCAGGACTTACAGAGGAAAATTTAGACTTGAGATCAGGAAAAACATCCCCCAAATTACAGCTGCCCCAAAGTGAAGAGAGCTGTTCTAAAAATGTTTTCAAGCAGAGGCTGGATGACCATTTGTCAAGTATATTTAAAGGGTGATTTCTTTAGGGATGGTTTGGACTAGGTGACTACTGGATTGGGGAATAATGTATTCAGTTCTGGGTATCCAATTTTCAGAAGCTATAAATAAGTTGCAGAATACCCAGAGCTAGGCAAACAGGATACTGGCCTAAACACTGTTAGATATAAGAATCTATTACAGTAGAACAGGTTTAGCCTGGAGAAGAGGGAGACATGGTAACAAGTATTTGAAGGAGGGTTTTCATGTGGAAAAGGAAAGGAGATATGTTTTGCTTGGCCCCAGAGAGCAGAAACAGGAACCTTAGGTGGAAATTTTAGAGAAGCACAATTTTGACTCAGAAATTTCCCCACAATGATAACTGTCCCAAAGTAGAATAGGCTATTCTAAGTGCTGATTTTTTTTCTTCTTAGAAGAGGCTTTCTGATAAAGGCAAGATGATAACTTGTTATTTAGTCAAAACTAAGCTTCCTGAAAGCATAGACTGTTTGGGGTTTTTTTCTTTGTATCCCTAGACCTTAAAAAGTACCTGACATATACTGAGTACTTCACAAACATTTGTGGAGTTTGTTGAACCAAATTACCAATTATATTGTAAGGGGCAATTCTTGTTCATATCTTATGTTTTTAAAGCTTTGAAGGTCCCTGCCAAATCTCTTATACTATGACTGTGAGAATCATTATTGAAACTTTTAGGTTTATAGGATAACATACATTATTTCATTTGATCTTTATAACAATGCTAGGAGTTTTTTACAGATGGGGAAATTGAGTCATAGGGAAAGTAGGAGATTTGCCTCCAAGGTCACCAGCTAGTAATTACCTCAGGCAGGATTTCAACTCAAGCCTTCCTGATTCCAAGTATGATATATAGTACCATAACTCTGATGATACCCAGGCAAATATTAATTTATCTTTAATTCAAAGTTATTTTAAAGTATATTGTTCAACTTTAGTTATTACAAATATTTATAAAAATGGTTAAAGTTAAAATTAAATCACTGACATTTCCATAATTAAAATTTTTGGAGAAAATAATTTAAACAATCACAAAAATTCCTCCACTTAAGACTAAAGTGTCAGAACCACAGTAGCAACTGTTTCTGCTGTTAGGAAACAGAAAGTATGTTACAGACTCTGCCTATAAGAAAAAAAAAAAGTATATTACATATAATTATGCACTTGGGAGACCAAATTTGATCTTCAGTAAAACCCAAATGCATAAAATAGCAGGGTGCCTTTCCAGCAGTAAGAACAGTAAAAGTTTTACTGTAATCATTTTGAGCATCTTTAATATAACCTAGGAGCTCGGGACCATTTCCATGGCAATTACCCTTAGCTAGACTGACTGTGCTAAAGGGCACACACAAGCAAAATCAATGCTTTAACAGTCCCTATACCAAAGTTTTATACATTTTTAATCAAATAATGTTCCTGCTAGTTGTATTTTAAATTGTTACTTCTGCCATAGTTGGCTTAAAGGCAGAGGAGTTGGTTTCAAATCCTAGAGCTAACTGATAAAATACATATGTAACCATGAGCTCCATGTTGTAACTCCATCATCATAGACCCACATTTTCTCATCTGTAAAAATGAGGAAGTTGGACTATTTGGTCTCTGAGGTTCTTTTAAGCCTAAATTCTGTATTAAACTGTGGTATGACATCTGACTTAGGGGTCCATTCTTTAATTCCTGCTACTGAAAAAGTTTGAGTGTTCTGGGCTGGAACAGGGTAAGCCAGTCATGGCACTATTATTCTGATCCCCCAGGAGCAAGAGGGAGAAATGAGGAGTTACCTACAGTGGAGAAGATCAAAGACTGGTCAGAGTGGATCAATCCTGTGAATAAGTCCAGCCTTAGTGAGATAGGAGGAAGCCAGTCTTTAAAAAATAAAAATTCAAAAGAAGTTAAATTTAACAATATCCAAAGTAAGGGGATCGGACCAAATGCCTTCCAACTCTAAATCTGTTGTTCAGTAGGATAATAAGATTACATTTAGAGGATCAACTTGGCCTGTCTGCTTTGTTTTTTTTCTTTTCTTCCAGATAAGGAGAATTTAAGTAACTTGCCCATAGTCAAAGAGCCAAGTCTTCTGATTCATGTCAAACATTCTTTCCACTATGCATTATTGGTCTGATTCTATATATTACATGGAGGTCACTGGTCCATTGATCCCCATATTAAGTATGGATAAGGGGAAGAAAATTCAGGCTCAAGATTGTGACCCTCCTTAAAGATAAGTGGCATCAAATGTTATCATCAGTGAATGTTGTATTGTTAATTCTTGAGACCAACAGCAATTTTTATTCTTACTTATTAATCTAGGATTCGTCATAAGGCTGCTTTGCATATAAGGCTTTTTTTTTTTTTTTTTTGTCATGACCTATTTCTCAGTTTCCTTCCAGGTCTAGATGTTAGCATCCTTCATCCTTTCATCTATAAAACTTTGATTTTGATCCAGCAGTACCACTACTATGTATCCTAAAGAGATCATAAATAAAGGGGAAAAATCCATATGTTCAAAAATATTAATAGCAGCTCTTTTTGTGGTGGCAAAGAATTGGAAATTGAAGGGATGTCAGTCAATTGGAGAATGACTGATAAGTTGCTGTATGTGATTGTGATAGAATGCTATTGTGCTATAGTAAATAAAAAGCTAGATGCTATCAGAAAAACCTGGGAAAGCTCTCATGAACTGATGCTGATTGAAGTGAGCAGAACTAAGAGAACATTGCAGGATGATCAACTCTGATAGACTTAGTCTCAGCAATACAACTATCCAAGACATTTCCACAAGACTTAAGATGGAAAATGTTATCCATCTGCAGATAAAGAAATATGGAATCTAAATGCAGATTGAAGCAAACTAATTTCATTTTTTTTCCTCTTTCTTATGGTTTTTCCCTTTTGTTCTGATTTTTCTTTCAAAACATAACTAATATGGAAATGTTTTAAATTATTGTATATATATAGCCTATATCAGATTGCTTGCTATCTTGGAAAGGGAGACAGTAAGGGAGAGGAGAAAAAATTTGAAACTCAAAATCTTACAAAAGTGAATGTTGAAAACTATTTTTACATATAATTGTACAAATAAAAAACTATTGGGGGAAAAAAACAGACTTACATAAACTACCGTTAGGTCAAATGAACAGAACCAGGAAAATATTGTGTACACTAACAACAAGATTATGCAATGATCAACTATAATAGACTTATTTGTGCCAGGAATGTTCTCTCTTTTCCATCTTTTAGCTTTCCTGGCTTTCTTCAAGATTCAGCTCAGAGCCAAACTTGTACAGAGGCCTTTTTGTTCCCCCAGCTATTCATATCTTCTCCTCCAGTATTACCCTACATCAACTCTACAAATGTCTTGTATGTAACCATCTAATCATTTGTTGTCTCTTCCATTAGATGCAAGCTCCCTAAGGACTGTTTGACTTTGAACTTTCATAACCCCAGTGTAAACTCTTAAGAAAGGTTTGATAACTGAGTGACATTTAGAACTGCAAGCTACCACAGGTGACAACTCTTCCTCTCCTTAAAACCTTAAACAAATTAGAAACTTTTCCAACCTTTTAAAAACCAAAATCTTGCAAAAAAAAAAAAAAAGCATCTGATTTTTTTAAGCTTTCACATCTAGTTTCTTAGGTTGCTATTTATTTCTTTAACTCACTAAATATTATCCTAAAGGCCTGAAAAAAATCAATGAGTTTCCCAAAGGTAAATTAATTTGCTTTTATTGAGTAGCCTAAACATAAAGAAAATATGTAATGAATAATGAAAAAAAGGCAAAAGTTTGTGTTTTGTAAATATTTTGCGCAACTGCTTCTCAGGAGAAAGGGAAGAAACAACTAAATAACCAACTTTTAAATAAAGTACTAGTGAATGAAAACTTGTGTATAAAATTGTTAAAATGAAATTTGTTGTCACTCAATTTCTGTGTTCTAGTTTAAAAGCCCCAATGCAGATGTAAAATGATTTTAAGATTTTCATATTCACTATGTGAAACCTATAAGGATCTCTTTTGGCAGGATATCCTATGGCATTCTCCAACATACTAGAAGTTTTCTTTCTCACTCTTTACTCTCTTTTAGTATATTTCATGGATTTGGATTTGGGTTTCACACTAGAATTATATATACATTTCTTCTTTTAATCAGTATCTAGAATGTTATAGTGAGACAGACAGCCTGGTGTGCGTGATAGTTAGACAGCTGGCCTTGAAGTCAGGAAGACCAGAGTTTTAAGTCTTACCTTTGACACATATATTGTCTGTGTGACCCTGAGCAAATCTGTTAACCTCTCAGTACCTTTATCCAACCCTCTTTGGAATCTTTGGGTAGTAGCTATTTTCTTAAATCTCTAGAAACATACTTTTAGCTTGCTTTTAGACTTAATACTTATCACTATACATATGTAGGCAGGAGGTAAAGATGTAAACACAAAAACAATCTTTAAGCATGATTTTCATTCATATGTTTGGCTTATATTTTTATATATTAAAATTTACATATTAAAATTTAACTGTATTCTCCCCATTCAATCAGACCCATCGTACCTTCTTATATAGGAGTAGTTCTGGTAAGCACCATCTTTACTTTGGAAGAGCTAATGGTTAATGATAGCTAATGGTTCTGTTCTGAAATGATTGTAGTATACAGTTATACCACTTCTATAATTTCAAAGTGAAGCATTTCTAACAGTACACACAGCAGGTTTGCTCCTGTATTAGAAAATCAGTGTAGTTATTTTGGATGGATATAAAGAATTTTGAAAAATAATGAATCAGATAAAATATGTTATAGCAGTGAAATTTCTGTTTTTATAGTCTTGGGCCTTTTCATTTTGATAAATATAATAAGTTTGCTTTTCGTTGATATTAATTTAAAGGTATTAGTGTATCTTACTGGTCTGCCTTTTAGTAGCTAAAAACCCGAGTTCTTTTTGAAATGTGTCTCTTAAATTGTGGTAATCAAACACAATATACTTCTTTACTTTGTATGAGAAAAGTTTAAATGTGTGAAGTTTTTAAGTATTTTATAATTGAAATTTGATTATCATTTCAAAAATGCATAAACAAGGTCACCTGGTAAAGTTGTTGATTGTACTTTTTTTTTAAATTAAAGCTTTTTATCTTCAAAATATATGTTAATGTTATATCATATTAATATATGTTAAAACATGTGCAATTCCTCTATACATATTTCCACAAATATTGTGCTACACAAGAAAAATCAGATCAAAAAGGAAAAAAATGAGAAAGAAAACAAAATGCAAGCAAACAACAAAAAGAGTGAAAATACTATGTTGTGGTCCATATTCACTTCTCATTGTCCTCTCTCTGGGTGTAGATGACTTTCTCCGTCACAAGACCATTGGAGCTGATCTGAATCACCTCACTGTTAATGAGATTGGCTTTACTATTTTAAAAAATTCAAAAAAGACCAGAATATAATTTTTAAGATTATAATCAGTTTAAGGCTAAATTGGTGACATAGCATAATGAGGACATTTAACCAGCACTGTCCATTCCTTTCAGATTCGTAGTCTCTAAAATGAGGGAACTAGATTAGGTAAACTCCAAGATCCTTTTGAGCTCCAAGTCTGTAATCCTACAATCCTGCATGGTAGCATTTTGTGCAT
Organism: Myrmecobius fasciatus; assembly: GCA_023553655.1. Lineage (NCBI taxonomy): Eukaryota > Metazoa > Chordata > Mammalia > Dasyuromorphia > Myrmecobiidae > Myrmecobius > Myrmecobius fasciatus. The sequence continues at coordinate 297,922 of JAJPUD010002520.1, forward strand.
TTTCTATGGAAATTAAATTGTCTTAATGGATAAGTATTTTAGACTTGATCACATAATCTCAAAGAGATAGTTACCTGTTTGAGGATGCCTATTTTATACATAAACTTCAGACACAGAAAATCAGATTGGTAACTAGCTAAGGTTCACACTTAAGAACTCTGGAACTCCGTATCCATGGCTCCCTAAAATAGACCATGATAACTTTAATCTTTGTTAATGTTGTGGATGAGATAGCATTCCCAAACACTATCATTCATTACAGTTTCTTTTTATTACTAGCATCTTTTTATTCTGTTTTACAAAATACTAATTCAAGTGGCACATTTAAAACAGCTTTTCTCAACTATTCACACACAAAATCTACCAAATTAGTTTGTCTGCATTTTTCTAGTCTTGTTTCTGTAGTTCTACAAATTTCCAACATCTTTTAAATACTTTTAAATCATTTCATTTCAGTAATTGTAATTTTTGCCTGTTTCATTATATCTAAATTTTTCAAAGAACTTTTTCATGTATGGAATCACAAAGAAATGTTTGAAAAGTAGAACAGTCAAAAAAAATCTTTACTTTAGAAGTCTAATTTGTATCCAAGTATTATCTTTCTCCTTGTAAAAGTAAATTACACTGTGCAAGGTAATTTATGGCTTCGAAGCTCAGAGGGGGGCAGGGGGAGAGGGAAGGGAAGAAGGAGAGAGAGAGAGAGAGACAGAGAGAGACAGAGAGAGACAGAGAGACAGAGAGAGAGAGAGAGGAGAGAGACAGAGAGAGACAGAGAGAGAGAGAGAAATATGATCTGGAGATCTAGCTACGTAGCTAGCATCTGTCTCGCAAAAAATTGACTACTTTGTCATCTTGCATTAAACATAACTTTCAGATTTTTAAAGATAGGAAGGTATTCCAGTAGATTCCTTACTTTTCCAGATGTATTCCTTCCATGTAGATGTGCTACTTTAACAGAAGAAATGCATTGGATTTGTTTTTTAATTTCAAATAATTCTAAATTGCTTGTGAAAACAAGCCAGGACATGTTGTTTGAGACTCTCTAATAAATAACTTTTGCTGAGAAATGAGCCAACTATCCTGAAGAGAATTTGAAACTATACCCAATTGTGCATAGCCTTTGAGCCATCATTATCATTACTGTACCTCATTGTATCCCAAAAAGATCATAAAAGAGGGAAAAGAAACCACATGTGCATGTTTGTAACAGCCCTTTTTGTAGTAACAAGGAATTGGAAATTGAGTGGATGCCCATCAGTTGGGGAATGTCAGAATAAGATGGTATATAAATGTAATGGAATATTATTGTTCTTTAAGAAATGAACAGGTTGATTTCAGAAAAGCCTGGAAAGACCTACATGAAGTAAAGCTAAATGAAGCAAGCAGAACAAAGAGAATATTGTACACAATAACAAAAAGGTTATATGATGATCAACTGTAATAGACCTAGCTCTTCTCAACAATGCAGTGATTCAAGGCAATTCCAATACACTTGGGATGGAAAGTGTCATCCTTATCCAGAAAAAAAACTATGGAAATTGAATATAGATTGAAGCATTGTATTTTCTTTTTTTTTCTTTTAACTTTTTTTTTAATTTATTTTATTTTAAAAAACAAGAAAAACAGAAAATGAATACAAAACAAAACAAAAGAGAACATTGGCATGTGCCCAGCAGAATATCAGGGAGGATACAGAATATATAACAACAAATTACCAGTTCAAGAAAGTGTGTGTGTGTGTGTGTGTGTGTGTGTGTAGAAGAAATTGTATTCATAGGTGTCCATGAATACATGATAACCCACATTCACAGACATGCATATATATCTTGCCTATCCCTTATAACTTAACGCTTTCATTCTGCTCCTTAGCTTGCCTTGCTATTACTTAACTTCTCCCACCCATGGATCCCCCTCCCCTGTCTTCTTCCCTCACTTTTTTGCTTCATCTGTCCATCTCCACCCTGACCCTCCTTCTAGATTTTGGAGGGTGCCTCATGGTATATATGCCTATTTGCATTGCATTGCCTATTTAACTCATTCTGATGGGAGTAGATTTTCAGAATTGCAAGCCCTCCTCCCCACTCTAATACCGCTGTGGCTGTTCTTCCCTGCACCTCATTTATATAACATGATTACTATTTTTACCTTAACTTTGCTCCAATCTTTCTTTTGAGCCTACTCTATTGTTGATGTCAATCTTAAACATATGGTATACATTTTCCATGTGAAAAACAATTTGTCCATGTTAAATTCCTTGAAATTGATCTTTGATATTGATCTTTATGTCAAATTTTCTATTAAGTTCAGGTTTGGTTGATAAAAAATCCTGAAAATCTGCAAGTTTGTTGAATGTCCATTTTTTCTCATTCAATATTATAGATAATTTTGCTGGACGATATTTTTGGCCGCAGGACTAATTCTTTTGATTGTTGGCTTCCATGGTTCCAGGACCTGTGGTCTTTTATTGTGGTCTTCTTGATTTTTCACCAATCTGTGTTTGTCCTAAGGAGCAAATTTGTTCTGTTTGTGGGGGAAATCTGGAGAGCTTGAAATTTACCAAACTACTCTTGTCATCTTCTCAAATTCCACCAAACATAGTATTTTCACTTTCTATTTGTTTGTTTTCTTTCTCATGATCTTTTTCCCTTTAGATCTGATTTTTCTTGCACAAAATGACTAATATGGAAATATGTTTAAAGGAATTGCACATATTTAACATATGTCAGATTATTGTCTTAGGGAACAGAGAGGTAGGAGAGGGAGGGAGAAAAATTAACACAAAGTATTACAAAAGCAAATGTTGAAAAATATCTTTACATGTATTTGGAAAATAAAAGATTATTGAAAAAAAAATTTTAAAGGTCTTTTGCTTAATCCTGATCTGACTAAACCTAATTCTCTTTCACTGTTCTTATGCAAAATTCCTTTACCAAGGAATGAGAAGGCTCTATAGAGCAGGGAATGAGAAGGTTCTATAGAGCAGAGCAAACACAAGAAATGTTTCTATCATGCACCTTGACCTAGAGCTTGTTCAGCTAGCATGTCCTGTACAAAACCAACTGTGTTCAATTTTCATATTTTAAAGAATCCAGACTGAGATGTAAATACTGCAGTTAAAAAGAAAAACTGAAACCTGATTTAAAAAAAAAAAATCCTTCCACAAAAGGAAAGCCAAGAGTATCTTAAAGATTCTTCTTGATGAGAGGACTATGGGAACTGAATGTGGATCACAGCTTTCTTTGTGAGGGAGGAATAGAAGGGGAGGAAGGAAGAAAAATGTGGAACACAAAGTTTTGCAAGAGTGAATATTGAAAAGTATTGTTGAGGTGTAAAGATGAGGGGTGAGAGATACCCTAACAGCAGTGGATACCCTAACAGGCCAGTGTTGCAGGGTTTTGCAAGAAAGAATTCACAGTCCCCATCTCCAGATTTCTTGTTATCTTGGGAAGGGAGGCAGAGAGGGAGAAAAATTTGGAATACAAGGTTTAAAAAGGTGAATGTTAAAAATTATGTATTTGGGAAAAAAAATACTGTTAAAATGATGATTTTTAAAAATTAGCATTTGAAATCTTACAAAAAAAGAAATAAGAAAATTATCTGTACATGTAATTAGAAAAAAATAAAATATTATTAAGTGGAAAAAAATAAGTGAATCCTGAAAAGGAACTCTCCAACTTTGGAATTATCTGATTTTTAGCTTAGTTGGTGAGTTCTTTGAGATCTAGGGCTTTTTGCCTCTTTTTGTATCCCCAAGTGCTAACATAGTATCTGGAACATAAGTGCTTAATAGGTATTTATTTACTAATTCACAACCATTTCTCTGGTTCCTTACAAGATATTATGTGCCTTTCTCTTTTTCATTTTATTTTATTATTTATCTTATTTATTATTTGTTCCTTTCCACTGAAGTCATTTGCTCATAGCCAATGATGAATTTAAAAAAATTAGAAATAAATTCAAAATCTTATTTGCATGTCATTTAATTTCTTTGTTTTTCAAGATTTTCTTTTTTTTTTTAATCACAAACTTAAACATAAAGCAAACTCGAGCATTTCAGTATAAAGAGAACAGAAAAAAAAAAGGATTGTATGGAAAACTCTGAACTTGTATTACAGACTATGGTTTTGAGAGGTTTTTTTTTTTTTTAATGTATAATAAATTTACTATGATAACAAAACCTTCCTGCTTGTCTCTTCCCTTTTTCTGAACTTTGTTATGGGAACCACCTGCTAGCGGCTGCTAGGGATCTAATTCTGACCAGCAGAACAGATCCCTTTGTGTGTGAGGTTGATAATGATACAACGAGTCTGAGAGGCAGTTGCATTCTCTGACCTCTCTTCCTCCAATTTATTTCATTCCCAATTCACAAGCAACAGCTGCCTCAGTAAAGACTGAGTTGCAATTGCTTTAGGAGGCTTTTGGAGAATTGACCTGCCCCTTCACACTTAGGCATGGTCCTCAACAGAACTTCCTTCTGCTTTTTTTTTTTTTTTTTTCCTGTAGAGATCATTCAATTTTCTCTCTATATAGTTCATTGACTGCTTATATTAGTCACCATTGCCTTGGAATATGTCACTTAATTCTGTAAGATTTACTTGTGTCTTCTCCCTTTACAATGTCAAATGACTTCACTCTTTCCCTTTTGTCATTTCCAGGCAATATGTCCACTGAACGTGCTTTGCGAAAGCAGCAACAATTAAACAACTTGGTCGCTGTGGTGACAAATATGGCCAAACCTGGTGACATAGTTGTGGATTTTTGCAGTGGTGGGGTAATGGATCTTTTCTATTCACCTTCGCCCCCCATTTTTGTCTACTGTTTAAGCATAATTCTAAACCTATGCAATTATATTGAATCCAAGATAATAGTGATGGTCACAGGCACGCAGAAGGATCACAATTTAAAGAACCAGTTCATAGCTGACCCTCCAAAAAGCTATAGGAACACAACCAAGACAAAAGTAGATGAATAGATATCTAAAGCATTTGGTAAGCCCTTATTATGTCCCAGATGCTATCCTGAGTGCTGGAAATTACATGGAAGTCCTCAGTCTCTAACAGTTTACATTTTAATTAAAGAAGACTCACACAAAGTGGTGCTAGAAAGGGAGAGGAGATAGTCCCACAAAAGTATGGTGAGGATACTGCAAAAACTAGTCTGGAGGCCTGATTCCCAACAAGAAAGGCAAAAGTCTCACCTTTCAGAGCCAAGTGGAGTCAAGAGTGAATTCTGATCTATTCCTAGAATTGTTGAAAGGAAGATGTCAGAGAGTAGGGCCATAGAAAGGCCATGTTTAAAAAAATAAAAACAAGTACTAGCTAACTTAGAATAGTTACCAGAATTACTTTCATGATGCAGCTTTTCTCTTGCCACTAAATCTACTCAGATAACTGGTCTCTGTTCCTCCAAGACTGGTGCGGAGAGAGCTAGAGAATCCAAGGATCATCCATGTAGAGCTAAAAAATGCCAACCTCATTTTACAGATAAGAAACCTGAGATTTAGAAAGATTGAGTAATTTGGCCAGGGCCAGACAGCTAGTGAGTGTCTTAAGTAGGATTTGTTGAGGAGCTGCCTTCTTAATTAATTAACTCTTCTTAATTAATGTAAAGGAGCAAGCAGCTCCTTAAGTCTGCAGCTTCCTAAAACTGAGGCAAGCAAACATGTGAAGGTTTATTGGGGTATTGGAAAGAAGAGATGAAAGTGGATTTGCCTTTCCAGACTTTAAAACATAATTTAAAATTTTAGAGTAAACAGTTTTCATAGATATTAGCCCCTCCAAAAAAAAAAAAAAAAAAAAAACCAAGCAGGAAAGGAATCTTCCCCAAAAGTTCAAATACTAGTATAAGATTAATACTTACTGAAACTGTAGACAGTAAGAACTGAGGGATTCATTATTTTAATAAATGATAGAGAGACTGAGCATCAATATAGCAAGATATAAATTTGGATTGTTATCTCATACTACAGTAGCCTCCAAGAATATAAAAGAATTGGACATAATTAAATGAACAGTGAGAAAATTTGGAAGAATATGAAATATTTGAGTTGTCTCATTTCATTTCTAGAAAGTGGACAAAATTGTAGCTATTAAATAAGTAAAAGAAATTACTAAGGATAAGAAATATGAATGATTACAGTAAAAAAGCAAAAGTTCTTCAAAACAAATATATAATCAAACTCAAAAGGAAAGGAATAATGAAGAATATGTTTGTAGCAAATATAATAGATAAAAATTTATCTAAAATTCTAAGGCTCTGATAATAAATACAAAGGGCAGCACCCAATCACCATTGTGTAAATGTTTAAATGAGCTGAAAACAATTCATGAAAGAAGATTTAATTTGAAAAAAGATTTAGCCTCACTAATAATCAGAGAAATGCAGATTAAAATAGCCTTGAGGCACCACACTTCACACTTATCCAATAGGCAAAAAAAATAACCAAGAGCAACAAAAGGTCTTTGCTGGTATGGTTATAGAAAATAAAGTGTGTGCAATTGCTGGTGGAATTGCAAATTTGCAGTATCTTTGTAGAAGACAATCAAAATATTGAACTAGATTCACAAAAATAACCCTACCCCTTGACATTCTGTTAATGGGAATAAACTCCTTTAACTATAATCATAAAAGAGGAGGGGAAAATTTTTCATTTGTAGCATTATTTGTCATTGCAAAGAAATATAAGCAAATCTGAATGTCTAATATAGGACTGAAAGTACATGTAGAAATTTATTTTGAAGTGTAAATAGTTGTAAATGTATGTTGATTTGGTTTTAATGTTTAATGTTAAGTGTGTAGTAAATAATTTGGGGGGAACTCTTTTTTAAGGGGATAAGCCATCTCAAATTGTTCAGACACTCCACGGACAAATACTAACATCTTTACTCTTTGCCTTTTATAGGGACATGTTGGAATTGTCCTTGCTCACATGCTGCCATCATGTCAGGTAAAGCCTGAGAAATAGATTAATATAAAATTAATTTTCTTTGAAAATGATAACACAGAATTCTGGAATGTTCCATAAAGAAAAAGTAGCAAACCAAATCTGGCTTTCTCACTGATTATATCTGCTTTTCGCTTTATTTAGAAGGACGATGTAGAAGTGGAAAAATGAGTTTTGGTGTGAGTTCCCTGGTGAACAAACAATGTCTCCCAATACAGATCAGCAAGTTCTGTGTAAATTGGCATTTTAGAGAGTTCCCTGGGCATTTTAGAGAGGTTAACTTGCTGGGGGGGGGGGTCACTCAGTCAGTGGATGTCAGAGTTGGGGCCAGAGCTTTAGTCTTCTTGACTTCAAGGCCCAGCTGTCTACTCACCATGTAGTCTCTCTGGCGCCCTGCTTGGTGTTCAGTAGCTTTAATCGTGTCCAACTCTTTGTGACCTCAATTGGAGTTTATTTAGCAAAAATATATGAGTGGTTTGCTGTTTCTTTCTTCAGTCTATTTTATACATCAGAAAACTGAGTTAAGTGACTTGACCAGGGTCACATAGCTAAGGAAGTATCTGAGGCTAGTTTGAAGATAAGTCTTCCTGACTATAGGCCTGATACTCTAATTCACTGTGCCACATAGCTGTTCCAATGTCCTGTTTACCATACTTAAAATCCAAAAGGTCTTTCATATATCATGTAATAAAGAAATATAGTTCAGTGTCAGGTAGAACTTGTGTTGGATTTCTAAGTGATGGGAGGGATATAATTAGGAACTTTTACCCTCCTTGCTGATCTGTTATTTTTAGAAACTGCAGCTATAAAGACATTACTGATCTTAAATAATAATTAGACATAAATTGGACAAAGAAGAAAATACAGTAAACTCCTGATTTGAATGCCTTTAAGCTTTGTGAGGATTCAAGCCAATTAGCTCATTTTACCTTTATTCTTTAAACAAATTTAATAACCAAACATAATATAAACAAGATTGCAGATGTCATGTTCAACCTGCAAGGTAAACTTTTCACATACTTTGGTTGTTAATACTGCTTATTAATACTGTAATTTAAAATAAACAAGATAAACAGGCTTTCAATTTTAAAATTCCATGATTAAGATTATTTATAGAACTTTATAAAAAGATCATGAGGGCAATAAAGATGCATCTGACATTGTCACGTTACTTTAACATGTGTATACATGCATTATGCCTCTTCACAAGAGAAAAAAAGATGACATTTGCAGTTAAATATAATAAATAAATTATAGGCATTATTAGCCAGTATAATATTGTTTTCTATTTTAAATCCAGGTGATATTGATTGAAAACAAAGAGTTATCATTAGTGCGGGCTAAGAAGAGAAGTGATGACCTGGGTCTGAGCAACATTTGGTTCATCCAAGCAAATCTAGACTATTTTACAGGGAAGTTTAATATTGGGGTAAGTTACTAACATGTTTCAATATCAGATTTTTAAAATTAGAGGAAAATTGTATATAGTACAGCATTTGAACTAGTAAAAAAATAATCAAGCTCATTACTAAACAAGATAATATATATCATGTAAATTTCTCTTTGATTTAGTTGAATATTACTGCCTTTTCATAAGTAGATCTATGTTTTTAAAATTAATTCTCATAAAAACATTTTGTTTTATATTTATTATTTAGTAATCTAAATATGCAGGACAGACAAGGAAGAAAGCAGATTAGATTATACTTGGGAAATTCAGCAGTGCTTTTGATGATGCTCCCCAACACATTTTTTTTTTTAAATACCAGTAGTCTATCAGTTACAATCTGGATCAATGGAAGAAATTTCCATACTGACAAAAATTATAGATCATTGAATATATTGGTGTATTACATCGGTGATGCTCTCAGGCTCTGAATCTTAAAACGTCTCAGTCTCTTAGGAATCAATCAACCATCAAGCTTTAAACATATGATGTACCAGATACTATGCTAGGCACTGAGGATACAAATAAAAAAAATACTTTCCCACAGGAAGTCCAAAGGCCAAGCCTTTGTGTAAATTGTAGTATAAGAGATCATGAAGGAAATGTCACATTGCCAAATGGAGGTGTACCAGTCAAGTAGCAAGATAGAAAAATAACAGATGGACAGTCCAAGTACTTAATAAACTATTCCCAAGACTTCTTGTCGATATAAAGTCACAAATTAGCTTGAACTATTGAAGTATATGGATAATATAATTATTTATCAGAAAATTCAAATTGGCATGATTCTGTTCATTGATTTGTGTTAAGTATGACTTTAAGCTAGTGTATTTGGCCCAAGAGTAATAACAACAATTCTTATTTGGATGATTTTTGCACCAATACCTTTTCAGTCTTTGAGGGCAAGGACTTTTTTTTGCCTCTGTTTGTGTCCACAATTCCTAATGCCTGAGTTAAATTTATATTGACTACTTTCGTGACTTTTTTTTTGTAAGTGCTTTAGTTTGAGTTTCATTTAACTAATAAAATAGTTAATTCAAAGCCATGCATTCTGCTTATCCTGCTTACCATTGAATGAAAACCCACCATGTTACAGACAAATATATCCACAAAACTAGACAAGACAGTGCCAGAGGTGCTCCCAAAAAAAAAAAAAAAAAACATAGCATCTTTATATGAAAAGAAGAAAATTCATAATAAATAGATTCTCAACCAATGTGCTGCAAATGAAACATTTCTTAGTGTGTTTTTAAGCCCTCTGCACATTAAATTGGATCAAATTTTATGTATAGCATCACTTAGATATTCTTATTTGAAACAAACTAGAATTTAATACTTATTAAGTAGCCAATAGATGATGTTCTGTATAACCAATAATAATGAAAATTACAGGGTTAAAAAGATCTCATTCTATTACCTTATATAAAATAAGACTATAGACATGCAAAAGCAGTTTTTTGTTTTTTGTTTTTTCCTGAGTAAATTGGGGTTAAGTGACTTGCCCAGGGTCATACAGCTAGGGAGTGTTAAGTGTCTGAGATCAGATTTGAACCCAGGTCCTCCTGATTTCAGGGCTGGTGCTCTATCCACTGTGTCACCTAGATGCCCCAATTTTTTTTTTAATTACAGTAACACTGGATATGGTATTGAGAAATTGTGATTTATTATCAGTAAATATTTAATTTGTTTACTTATTGTATAAACCTATATCCTTAGGGTTGTATAAAAATTTCTTGACTGAAAAGGTGTTCCAAATGGAAGAAGTTTACTGCTTTACACCATAAAGCATATATGCCTAGACCATATGTTGTTTTTTTGTTTTGTTTTGTCTTGTTTGTTTATTAAAGCTTTTTATTTATAGAACATATGAGTGATTTTTCTACATTGACCCTTGCAAAACTTTCTGTTCCAAATTTTTCCCTCCTTCCCCCCACCGCCTCCCCTAGATGGCAGGTAGTCTAATACATATATGTTAAATATGTTGAAAATACATGGTAAATCCTATATGTATGTGTGTATATATATATGTATATGTGTATGTGTGTGTGTATATATATGTGTGCATGTGTATGTATATACATACATACAGTTATCTTGCTGCACAAAAAAAAATTGGATCTAGAAAGAAAAAAAAAAAACCAACAACCTAAGAAGGAAAACAAAATTCAAGCAAACATCCACAGAAAGCATTAAAATGCCATGTTGTGGTCCCACATTCAGTTCCCACAGGCCTCTCTCTGGGTATAGATGGCTTTCTTCATCACTGAACAATAGGAACTAGTTTGAAACATCTCATTGTAGAAGAGAACCATGTCCATCAGAATTGATCATCATATAGTCTTGTTGCCGTGTATAATGATCTCCTGGTTCTGCTTGTTTCACTCAGCATCAGTTCATGTAAGTCTCTCCAGGCCTCTCTGAAATCATCCTGCTGGTCGTTTCTTACAGAACAATAATATTCCATGACATTGATATACCATAATTTATTCAGTCATTTTCCAATTGATGGCAATCCATTCATTTTCCAGTTTGTTGCCACTACAAAAAGGGCTGCCACAGACATTTTTGCCCATCTGGGTCCCTTTCCCTCCTTTATTTTATTTTTTTTTAATTTAAAGCTTTTTATTTGCAAAACATGTGTATGGGTAATTTTTCAACTTTGACCCTTGCAAAGCTTTCTGTTACAAAATTTTCCCCCATAGATGGCAGAAGTCTACTACATGTTAATTATATTAAAATACTTGACGAATCAAATATGTGTATACATATTTTTACACTTATCTTGCTGTGCAAGAAAAATTGGTTCTACAAGAAAAAAAATCTGAGAAGGGAAACATAATGCAAGCAAACATCAATAGAGAGCATGAAAATATTATGTTGTGGTCCACATTCAGATCCCCTCTCTGGTGTATATGGCTTTCTTCATCACTGAACAATTGGAACTAGTTTGAAACATTTAATTGTTGAAGAGAGACATGTCCATCAGAAATGATCATCATATAGTCTTCTTGTTGCCATGTATAATGATCTCCTGGTTCTGCTCGTTTCACTAAGCATCAGTTCATGCAAGTCTCTCCAGGCCTCTCTGAAATCGTCCTGCTGGTCGTTTCTCACAGAACAATAATATTCCATAACATTCATATACCATAATTTATTCAACCATTCTCCAATTGATGGGCATCTATTCAGTTTCCCATTTCTTGCCACTACAAAAAGAGCTGCCACAAACATTCTTGCACATGTGGGTCCTTTCCTTCCTTTAAGATCTCTTTGGGATATAAGCCCAATAGAAACACTGCTGGGTCAAAGGGTATGCACAGTTTGATAACTTTTTGAGCATAGCTCCAAATTGCTCTCCAGAATGGTTGGATCCGTTCACAGTTCCACCAACAATGTATCAGTGTCTCAGTTTTCTCACATCCCCTCCAAAATTTGTCATTGTCTTTTCCTGTCATCTTAGCCAATCTGACAGGTATATAGTGGTTTCTCAGAGTTGACCATTTATCAATTGCAGAATGGCTTGAATTGTTATAAATTTGAGTCAATTCTCTCTGTATTTTAGAAATGAGGCCCTTATCAGAATCTTTGAATGTAAAAATGTTTTCCCAGTTTATTGCTTCCCTTCTAATCTTGTCTGCCTTTTTGTTTTTACAAAACCTTTTTAACTTGATATAATCAAAATCATCTATTTTGTGGTTAATAATGATCTCTAATTCTTCTTTAGTCACAAATTCCTTCCTCCACAGGTCTGAGAGTTAAACTATCCTACATTCTTCTAATTTGTTTATAATATCATTCTTTATGTCTAGATCATGAATCCATTTCGACCTTATCTTGGTATATGGTGTTAGGTGTGGGTGAGTGCCTAGTTTCTTCCATACTAGTTTCCAATTTTCCCAGCAGTTTTTGTCAAATAGTGAGTTCTTATCCCCAAAGCAAGGTAGATCATATGCTGTGATGTAAAAATCTTACCGGTTTGAGGAAGATTACTGCCTTTCTCATGAAGTAATAATGAAACTCCATCAAGTCCTGTTATGGAGTTCTGATTTAATTATTTGATTTTAAAATATTTGGGCATAAGCCCTCTTATGCTTTCTCTTTTATTTGGTCAAGTCACTTTAGGAGGTTTAGCTGATTTTTCATACAATATATAATCTATCACTAGTGTAATGTGTGGGGTGGGCATCTTACATCTGGATATTTAATTACTTCACTCTCATCTGTCCTTACACTGGCAGAACTGAGTTCCTAGAGATGGGCCACCACATAGCTATTCTCTAACTTGATCCAAGTCATGGAGATCACCTTGTTTTCATTTTATTTAAACAAAACCAGACATTTATAATGATGGCAATAAGATCTTAAACATAATGGATTACCTTAACAGAAAGAAGAAAAAAAATACCACAAATACAGACATTTTAAAACAAATGCAAGAATGACAAATATATTATTCAGTCATTAAATACTGATTAAGCACTGTGAGCACTAGGCACTGTGCCAAGTGCTAGGGATACAAAGAAAGGGAAAAAACAGTTCCTGACCTTGAGGAGCTCACAGTTTAAAGGACATCATGACATGTGAACAATGATATACAAACAAGATATAGACAAGGTAAATTGAAGATAATGAACACATGGAAGGCACTAGAATTAAGAGGGAACAGGAAATGTCCATTATCTGGGAGGGAGAGTAGATACAATCAGAAACCTGACAGGAAAATAGATAATTCTCTCAAGCTCTTATCCCATGAGCTGTCATCTTTCAGTCAACCGAGGGTCTCCCAAAAGCTGACTTCCACCATAATTTTCACTCTCTATTACTTTCAGTAAGTTCATTACATTAAATTGGAGCCTCCTGAGATTCAGAGATTCTTCTTTCCTTGATGATAAGAATAACTACCAAATTTCCCTTTGTATATCCCTAGTGCTTAACACAGTGACTGCCACTTAGTAAACTAGTAAGAAATGTTTTATTGACCTAACAATCTTTATAGAGACTCCATAGTATTCAGTTATATGATTTTTTTAAAGTTTGATTTATATTCTGTCTCAAAGAAAAGGTAAATGCAATTACCTGGTAATTGGTAATTACCAAATTACCCCATAACTTCATCTATTTTATAGTCTTCAAAAAAAAGGCCATAAGGGCCAGGTGAACAGTATTTGCTCCTGACATCTGTTTCTTTATACTCACATTTAATCAGTTGTCAATAAGTAAAGAGTTACTGTTACGGACTTAACATCATAAAGTTTTTTTACATTCCAAAGAAGTATCCCCTACATTTTTTGCAAGGTAATTTGAGCCTTTTTAGTTATGACAGATCCTTTTTTGTTTTTTGTTTTTGTTTTTTTTGCAAGCAGATTCCTTCATGGTAAAGAAAAGCTTTACACATAGATTTTTGTTGTTGTTTAGTTGTTTTCCAGTCATGTTCAATTCGTAATAAACTCTATTGGAGTTTTCTTGGGCAAAGATACTGAGAGTGGTTTACCATTTCTTTCTCCAGTTTATTTTTATAAATGAGGAAACTGAGGCAAACGGGGTTAAAGGATCACACAAGGTGTCTGAGGCCAGATTTGAATTCAGCAAGATGAATCTTCCTGACTCCAAGCTCTTCAGTGTACCACTTTAGCAGTCCCTGCACATAGATTTTAGCAATTTGGGTTTTTTTTGAAAAACTTAAGTTCTTTTCAAACATCAAATCTTTGAAGGAGGCAATATATTCCACTCTTTACCAATTTATTTAATTCTTTTTTCTTTGGCAAAAGTCCTTTTTTTGTTTCTTTCAGAACCAAAGTACTTCATAGAAGAGAACACTTCCTTTAAGGGACAGCACCTTACACTAGATTTCAGGGAACCTGACAATAGTATATAGGTAACTTGGCAATAGATTTATTTTTTGTATAACATTTAAATTTTTAGAAAAATTTTAAATTGTAAAAGTTCAAATTCTCTCTTTCCCTTTAGCTCCTTCCCCTTTCCATTAATCAATATATCTTATATCACTCCTTTAACCTATATACCTTTCTATATCCCATTTATCCTATTCTCTCCTCCCCCATTTTTCTATAGATTTTGGAGGATGATCCTTCTTTAACCCATTCCTGATGGGAGTAGAATTTCAGAACTAGCAGCCCTCCTCCTCTTCCAATTTTTCAGTGTTAATTTTTGGTCTTGTACATCATTCATATAGCATAATTGCTATTTTTATCTTTTCCTAAACCATTTTGCTTTTTAGAATCACATCATTCTCAATTCTACCTGAGTCTTCTTTTGGACTACCCAATTACTTCAGTCTTACATATCTGGTTTACATTTCCACGTATAAAACATAAACAGTTTTTCCTTATTAAGTCCCTTGGCATTAGTCTTTGATGTTGGCTCTTATGTGTTAAATTTTCTATTCAGTTCAGGTTTGAGAAAAAATCCTGAAAATCTGATAGTTCATTGAAAGTCCTTTTCTTTCCATTCAACATAATATTTAATTTTGCTGGATATAATGTTTTTGGCTGCAATCCTAATTCTTTGATTGTCAGTACAGAGTATTCTAAAACCTGCAGTCTTTTATTGTAACCTCTGATAGATCCTATACAGTTCTAATTGTACCCCCAGTGTATTTGAATTGTTGTTTGTTATTGTTGTTGCTCATAAATTTTTTTTTACAGTTGGATCTCTTTATTTTTATTTATTTTTAATTTTTTTATTAATACTTTTTATTGGCAAAACATATATATGGGTAATTCCTAAACATTAACCCTTACAAAGCTTTCTGTTACAAATTTTTCCCCCCTACTCCTCACCCCTCCCCTAGATAGCAGGATATCAACTACATGATAATTATATTAGAATACTTAAATCGAATATATGTATAGTTATTTCCACACATCATTTTTTTGTTCAGGAGAAATCATATCTATAAGAGAGAATAATCCGATAAAGGAAATACAATGTAAGCAAACATCAATAGAGAACATGAAAATGTTATTTTGTGGTCCACATTTCATATCCCTCTCTCTGGGTGTATATGGCCTTCTTCACTGAACAATTATAATTGGTTTGAAGCATTTCATTGTTGAAGAGAGTCATGTCCATTAGAACTGATCCTCATATAGTACTGTTGTTGCCGTGAATAATGATCTCCTGGTTCTGCTCATCTCACTCAGCATCAGTTCATGCAAGTCTCTCCAGGCCTCTCTGAAATCGTGCTGTTGGTCGTTTCTTACAGAGCAATAATATTCCATAACATTCATATACCATAATTTATTCAGCCACTCTCCAATTGATGGGCATCCCTTCAGTTTCCAGTTTCTAGCCACCACAAAAAGAGCTGCCACAAACATTCTTGCACATGTGGGGCCCTTTCCTTCTTTTATGATTTCTTTGGGATATAAGCCCAATAGAAACACTGCTGGGTCAAAGGGTATGCACAGTTTGATAACTTTTTGAGCATAGCTCCAAATTGCTCTCCAGAATGGTTGGATCCGTTCACAGCTCCACCAACAATGCATCAGTGTCCCAGTCTTCCCACATCCCCTCCAACGTTCATCGTTATCTTTTCCTGTCATTTTAGCCAATCTGACAGGTGTGTAGTGGTACCTCAGAGTTGTCTTAATTTGCATTTCTCTGATCAAAAGTGATTTGGAGCACCTTTTCATATGATTATAAATAGTTTTAATTTCATCATCTGAAAATTGTCTGTTCATATCCTTTGACCATTTATCAATTGGAGAATGGCTTGAATTTTTATAAATGTGAGACAATTCTCTATGTATCTTAGAGATGAGACCTTTATTAGAAACCTTAAATGTAAAGATGATTTCCCAATTTGATGCTTTCCTCCTAATCTTGTCTGCATTAGTTTTGTTAGTACAGAAACTTTTTCACTTAATATAATCAAAATTATCTATCTGGTGTTCAATTAAGAGTTCCAAATCTTCCCTGGACATAAATTTATTCCATCTCCACAGGTCTGAGAGGTAAACTATCCTATGTTCCTCTAATTTGGTTATAATATCACTCTTTATATCTAGATCATGAACCCATTTAGATCTTATCTTGGTGTGCGGTGTTAGGTGTGGGTCCCGCCTTAATTTCTTCCACACTAGTTTCCAATTATTCTAGCAGTTTTTGCCGAATAGTGAGTACTTATCCCAAAAGCTGGGGTCTTTGGGTTTATCAAACACTAAATTGCTAACATTATTACCTAGCTTGTCCTGATATCCTATTCTATGCCACTGATCGACTGCTCTAGTTCTCAGCCAGTACCAAATGGTTTTGATGACTGCTGCTTTATAATATAGTTTTAGATCTGGTACAGCAAGGCCACCTTCATCTGTCTTTTTTTTCATTAATTGCCTTGAAATCCTTGACTTTTTGTTCTTCCAAATGAACTTTGCTACTATTTTTTCTAGATCTGTAAAATAATTTCTTGGAAGTTTGATTGGTATGGCACTACATAAGTAAATTAGTTTGGGTAGTATTGTCATTTTTATTATATTCGCTCGGCCTACCCATGAGCACTTAATGTTTTTCCAATTGACTAGGTCTTATTTTATTTGTGTGGAAAGTGTTTTGTAGTTTAGTTCATATAGTTTCTGACATTTTCTTGACAGATAGATTCCCAAATGTTTTATGCTATCATCTGTTATTCTGAATGGAATTTCTTTTTGTATTTCTTGCTGCTGAACTTTGTTGGTAATATATAAAAATGCTGCAGATTTATGTGGATTTATTTTGAATCCTGCAACTTTACTAAAGTTGTGAATTGTTTCTAGTAGTTTTTTAGTTGAGTCTCTAGGATTCTCTAAGTATACCATCATGTCATCTGCAAAGAATGATAATTTGGTTTCTTCATTACCTACTCTAATTCCTTTTATCTCCTTTTCTTCTCTTATTGCCAAAGCTAACATTTCTAATACAATATTAAATAGTAATGGTGACAGTGGGCAGCCTTGTTTCACTCCTGATCTTATTGGGAATGGTTCTAGTTTGTCTCCATTACATATGATACTTGCTGATGGTCTTAAGTAGATGCTACTAATCATTTTAAGGAAAAGCCCATTTATTCCTATACTCTCTAGTGTTTTTAATAGGAATGGGTGTTGGATTTTATCGAATGCTTTTTCTGCATCTATGGAGATAATCATATGTTTTTTGTTAGTTTGGTTATTAATGTAATTGATTATGCTGATAGTTTTCCTGATATTGAACCAGCCCTGCATTCCTGGTATAAATCCTACTTGGTCAAGATGTATTATCCTGGAGATAACCTTCTGTAATCTCATTGCTAAAATCTTATTTAAAATTTTTGCATCAATATTCATTAGGGAAATGGGTTTATAGTTTTCTTTCTCTGTTTTCACCCTACCTGGTTTAGCTATCAGCACCATATCTGTATCATAGAAGGAATTTGGTAGTATACCTTCTGTCCCTATTTTTTCAAATAGTTTGTATAGTATTGGAATTAATTGTTCTTTAAATGTTTGGTAGAATTCACATGTAAAACCATCTGGCCCTGGAGATTTTTTCTTAGGGAGTTGATTAATAGCTTGTTCTATTTCTTTTTCT